>CM060249.1:90739487-91159487 GCA_030684275.1 Acipenser oxyrinchus oxyrinchus
TCTTACCACAAGCGAGCGTCTTACCACAAGCGGCGTCTTACCACAGCAGCTTACACGGCGTCTTACCACAAGCGGCGTCTTACCACAAGCGAGCGTCTTACCACAAGCGTCTTACCACAAGCGGCGTCTTACCACAAGCGGCGTCTTACCACAAGCGGCGTCTTACCACAAGCGGCGTCTTACCACAAGCGTCTTACCACAAGCGGCGTCTTACCACAAGCGAGCGTCTTACCACAAGCGGCGTCTTACCACAAGCGGCGTCTTACCACAAGCGAGCGTCTTACCACAAGCGAGCGTCTTACCACAGCGAGCGTCTTACCACAAGCGGCGTCTTACCAAGCGTCTTACCACAAGCGCGTCTTACCACAGCGAGTCTTACGGCGTCTTACCAGCAGCGTCTTACCACAAGCGAGCGTCTTACCACAAGCAGCGTCTTACCACAAGCGACGTCTTACCACAAGCGGCGTCTTACCACAAGCCGAGCGTCTTACCACAAGCGCGTCTTACCACAAGCTTACAGCAGCGTCTTACCACAAGCCAGCGTCTTACCACAAGCGGCGTCTTACCACAAGCGGCGTCTTACCAGGCGTCTTACCACAAGCGAGCGTCTTACCACAAGCGGCGTCTTACCACAAGCGGCGTCTTACCACAAGCGGCGTCTTACCACAAGCGTCTTACCAGCGTCTTACCACAAGCAGCGTCTTACCACAAGCGAGCGTCTTACCACAGCGGCGTCTTACCACAAGCGAGCGTCTTACCACAGCGAGCGTCTTACCACAAGCGTCTTACCGCGCGTCTTACCACGAGCGAGCGTCTTACCACAAGGCGTCTTACCACAAGCGTCTTACCACAAGCGGCGTCTTACCACAAGCGAGTCTTACCACAACGCGTCTTACCACAAGCGAGCGTCTTACCACAAGCGGCGTCTTACCACGAGCGTCTTACCACAAGGCGTCTTACCACAAGCGGCGTCTTACCACAAGCGGTCTTACCACAAGCGAGCGTCTTACCACAAGCGAGCGTCTTACCACAAGCGCGTCTTACCACAAGCGCGTCTTACCACAAGCGGCGTCTTACCACAAGCGAGCGTCTTACCACAAGCGGCGTCTTACCACAAGCGGCGTCTTACCACAAGCGACGCGTCTTACCACAAGCGGCGTCTTACCACAAGCGAGCGTCTTACCACAAGCGGCGTCTTACCACAAGCGTCTTACCTACAGCGTCTTACCACAAGCGGCGTCTTACCACAAGCCAGCGTCTTACACAAGCGAGCGTCTTACCACAAGCGGCGTCTTACCACAAGCGAGCGTCTTACCACAAGGCGTCTTACCACAAGCGGCGTCTTACCACAAGCGAGCGTCTTACCACAAGCGGCGTCTTACCACAAGCGACGTCTTACCACAAGCGTCTTACCACAAGCGAGCGTCTTACCACAAGCGTCTTACCACAAGCGGCGTCTTACCACAAGCGAGCGTCTTACCACAAGCGTCTTACCACAAGCGAGCGTCTTACCACAGCGGCGTCTTACCACGAGCGTCTTACCACAAGCGGCGTCTTACCACAAGCGAGCGTCTTACCACAAGCGCGTCTTACCACAAGCGGCGTCTTACCACGGCGTCTTACCACAAGCGGCGTCTTACCACAAGCGGCGTCTTACCACAAGCCAGCGTCTTACCACAAGCGGCGTCTTACCACGAGCGTCTTACCACAAGCGGCGTCTTACCACAAGCGGCGTCTTACCACAAGCGTCTTACCACAAGCGGCGTCTTACCACAGCGAGCGTCTTACCACAAGCGCGTCTTACCACAAGCGGCGTCTTACCACAAGCGACGTCTTACCACAAGCGGCGTCTTACCACAGAGCGTCTTACCACAAGTCTTACCAGCGCGTCTTACCACAAGCGAGCGTCTTACCACAAGCGGCGTCTTACCACAAGCGAGCGTCTTACCACAAGCGCGTCTTACCACAAGCGTCTTACCACAAGCGGCGTCTTACCAGCAAGCGTCTTACCACAAGCGGCGTCTTACCACAAGCGCGTCTTACCAGCGATTAGCGAGCGTCTTACCACAAGCGAGCGTCTTACCACAGCGGCGTCTTACCACAAGCGTACAGCGTCTTACCACAAGCGGCGTCTTACCACAAGCGGCGTCTTACCACAAGCGTCTTACCACAGCAGCGTCTTACCACAAGCGGCGTCTTACCAAGCGAGCGTCTTACCACAAGCGAGCGTCTTACCACAAGCGGCGTCTTACCACAAGCGAGCGTCTTACCACAGCGGCGTCTTACCACAAGCGTCTTACCACAAGCGAGCGTCTTACCACAAGCGGCGTCTTACCACAAGCGTCTTACCACAAGCGGCGTCTTACCACAAGCGAGCGTCTTACCACAAGCGAGCGTCTTACCACAAGCGAGCGTCTTACCACAGCGAGCGTCTTACCACGCGTCTTACCGCGAGCGTCTTACCACAAGCGTCTTACCACAAGCGGCGTCTTACCACAAGCGGTCTTACCACGGCGTCTTACCACAAGCGAGCGTCTTACCACAAGCGTCACCACGCGTCTTACCACAAGCGCTTACCAGCGCGTCTTACCACAAGCGAGTCTTACCACAAGCGTCTTACCACGGCGTCTTACCACAAGCGAGCGTCTTACCACGAGCGTCTTACCACAAGCGGCGTCTTACCACAAGCGAGCGTCTTACCACAAGGCGTCTTACCAGCGGCGTCTTACCACGCGGCGTCTTACCACAAGCGGCGTCTTACCACAAGCGCGTCTTACCACAAGCGGCGTCTTACCACAGCGGCGTCTTACCACAAGCGCGTCTTACCACAAGCGCGTCTTACCACAAGCGCGTCTTACCACAAGCGGCGTCTTACCACAAGCGAGCGTCTTACCAGCGGCGTCTTACCAAGCGCGTCTTACCACAAGCGGCGTCTTACCAGCGAGCGTCTTACCACAAGCGGCGTCTTACCACAAGCGAGCGTCTTACCACAAGCGGCGTCTTACCACAAGCGGCGTCTTACCACAAGCGGCGTCTTACCACAAGCGAGTCTTACCACAAGCGTCTTACCAGGCGTCTTACCACAAGCGGCGTCTTACCACAAGCGTCTTACCAGCGCGTCTTACCACAAGCGTCTTACCACAAGCGTCTTACCACAAGCAGCGTCTTACCACAGCAGCGTCTTACCACAAGCGCGTCTTACCACAAGCGGCGTCTTACCACAGCAGCGTCTTACCACAAGCGGCGTCTTACCACAAGCGAGCGTCTTACCACAAGCGTCTTACCACAAGCGCGTCTTACCACAAGCGTCTTACCAGCGTCTTACCACAGCGTCTTACCACAGCGGCGTCTTACCACAAGCGCGTCTTACCACAAGCGGCGTCTTACCACAAGCGGCGTCTTACCACAAGCGGCGTCTTACCACAAGCGTCTTACCACAAGCGGCGTCTTACCAAGCGAGTCTTACCACAAGCGTCTTACCACAAGCGTCTTACCACAAGCGAGCGTCTTACCACAAGCGACGTCTTACCACAAGCGTCTTACCACAAGCGGCGTCTTACCACAAGCGGCGTCTTACCAGCGAGCGTCTTACCACAAGCGGCGTCTTACCACAAGCGGCGTCTTACCACAAGCGTCTTACCACAAGCGGCGTCTTACCACAAGCGTCTTACCACAAGCGGCGTCTTACCACAAGCGAGCGTCTTACCACAAGCGAGCGTCTTACCACAAGCGGCGTCTTACCACAGCAGCGTCTTACCACAAGCGAGCGTCTTACCACAAGCGAGCGTCTTACCACAAGCGGCGTCTTACCACAAGCGAGCGTCTTACCACAAGCGAGCGTCTTACCACAAGCGGCGTCTTACCACAAGCGTCTTACCACAAGCGAGCGTCTTACCACAGCGAGCGTCTTACCACAAGCGGCGTCTTACCACAAGCGGCGTCTTACCACAAGCGCAGCGTCTTACCACAAGCGGCGTCTTACCACAAGCGAGCGTCTTACCACAAGCGGCGTCTTACCACAAGCGAGCGTCTTACCACAAGCGAGCGTCTTACCACAAGCGTCTTACCACAAGCGGCGTCTTACCACAAGCGAGCGTCTTACCACAAGCGAGCGTCTTACCACAAGCGAGCGTCTTACCACAAGCGGCGTCTTACCACAAGCGAGCGTCTTACCACAAGCGTCTTACCACAAGCGGCGTCTTACCACAAGCGGCGTCTTACCACAAGCGGTCTTACCACAAGCGCGTCTTACCACAAGCGGCGTCTTACCACAAGCGAGCGTCTTACCACAAGCGAGCGTCTTACCACAAGCGGCGTCTTACCACAAGCGAGCGTCTTACCACAGCGAGCGTCTTACCACAAGCGTCTTACCACAAGCGGCGTCTTACCACAAGCGTCTTACCACAAGCGTCTTACCACAAGCGGCGTCTTACCACAAGCGCGTCTTACCACAAGCGGCGTCTTACCACAAGCGGCGTCTTACCACAAGCGAGCGTCTTACCACAAGCGGCGTCTTACCACAAGCGAGCGTCTTACCACAAGCGTCTTACCAAGCGGCGTCTTACCACAAGCGAGCGTCTTACCACAAGCGAGCGTCTTACCACAAGCGAGCGTCTTACCACAAGCGGCGTCTTACCACAAGCGTCTTACCACAAGCGGCGTCTTACCACAACGCGTCTTACCACAAGCGTCTTACCACAAGCGGCGTCTTACCACAAGCGGCGTCTTACCACAAGCGTCTTACCACAAGCGTCTTACCACAAGCGGCGTCTTACCACAAGCGGCGTCTTACCACAAGCGTCTTACCACAAGCGGCGTCTTACCACAAGCAGCGTCTTACCACAAGCGGCGTCTTACCACAAGCGAGCGTCTTACCACAAGCGAGCGTCTTACCACAAGCGGCGTCTTACCACAAGCGGCGTCTTACCACAAGCGGCGTCTTACCACAAGCGAGCGTCTTACCACAAGCGACGTCTTACCACAAGCGGCGTCTTACCACAAGCGGCGTCTTACCACAAGCGAGCGTCTTACCACAAGCGGCGTCTTACCACAAGCGGCGTCTTACCACAGCGAGCGTCTTACCACAAGCGGCGTCTTACCACAAGCGAGCGTCTTACCACAAGCGTCTTACCAGCGTCTTACCACAAGCGGCGTCTTACCACAAGCGGCGTCTTACCACAAGCGGCGTCTTACCACAAGCGTCTTACCACAAGCGAGCGTCTTACCACAAGCGGCGTCTTACCACAAGCGAGCGTCTTACCACAAGCGGCGTCTTACCACAAGCGAGCGTCTTACCACAAGCGAGCGTCTTACCACAAGCGAGCGTCTTACCACAAGCGTCTTACCACAAGCGGCGTCTTACCACAAGTCTTACCGAGCGTCTTACCACAAGCGGCGTCTTACCACAAGCGAGCGTCTTACCACAAGGCGTCTTACCACAAGCGGCGTCTTACCACAAGCGAGCGTCTTACCACAAGCGAGCGTCTTACCACAAGCGGCGTCTTACCACAAGCGAGCGTCTTACCACAAGCGAGCGTCTTACCACAAGCGAGCGTCTTACCACAAGCGGCGTCTTACCACAAGCGAGCGTCTTACCACAAGCGAGCGTCTTACCACAAGCGGCGTCTTACCAAGCGGCGTCTTACCACAAGCGGCGTCTTACCACAAGCGAGCGTCTTACCACAAGCGAGCGTCTTACCACAAGCGAGCGTCTTACCACAAGCGGCGTCTTACCACAAGCGAGCGTCTTACCACAAGCGTCTTACCACAAGCGGCGTCTTACCACAAGCGAGCGTCTTACCACAGCAGCGTCTTACCACAAGCGAGCGTCTTACCACAAGCGAGCGTCTTACCACAAGCGCGTCTTACCACAAGCGGCGTCTTACCACAAGCGGCGTCTTACCACAAGCGGCGTCTTACCACAAGCAGCGTCTTACCACAAGCGGCGTCTTACCACAAGCGGCGTCTTACCACAAGCGAGCGTCTTACCACAAGCGGCGTCTTACCACAAGCGAGCGTCTTACCACAAGCGAGCGTCTTACCACAAGCGGCGTCTTACCACAAGCGAGCGTCTTACCACAAGCGTCTTACCACAAGCGGCGTCTTACCACAAGCGGCGTCTTACCACAAGCGGCGTCTTACCACAAGCGGCGTCTTACCACAAGCGAGCGTCTTACCACAAGCGTCTTACCACAAGCGGCGTCTTACCACAAGCGTCTTACCACAAGCGAGCGTCTTACCACAAGCGCGTCTTACCACAAGCGGCGTCTTACCACAAGCGGCGTCTTACCACAAGCGAGCGTCTTACCACAAGCGGCGTCTTACCACAAGCGGCGTCTTACCACAAGCGGCGTCTTACCACAAGCGTCTTACCACAAGCGAGCGTCTTACCACAAGCGAGCGTCTTACCACAAGCGTCTTACCACAAGCGGCGTCTTACCACAAGCGAGCGTCTTACCACAAGCGAGCGTCTTACCACAAGCGTCTTACCACAGGCGTCTTACCACAAGCGGCGTCTTACCACAAGCGAGCGTCTTACCACAAGCGGCGTCTTACCACAAGCGAGCGTCTTACCACAAGCGAGCGTCTTACCACAAGCGGCGTCTTACCACAAGCGAGCGTCTTACCACAAGCGCGTCTTACCACAAGCGTCTTACCACAAGCGGCGTCTTACCACAAGCAGCGTCTTACCACAAGCGGCGTCTTACCACAAGCGGTCTTACCACAAGCGAGCGTCTTACCACAAGCGGCGTCTTACCACAAGCGGCGTCTTACCACGCGGCGTCTTACCACAAGCGGCGTCTTACCACAAGCGAGCGTCTTACCACAAGCGGCGTCTTACCACGGCGTCTTACCACAAGCGGCGTCTTACCACAAGCGAGCGTCTTACCACAAGCGTCTTACCACAAGCGGCGTCTTACCACAAGCGGCGTCTTACCACAAGCGGCGTCTTACCACAAGCGTCTTACCAGCGTCTTACCACAAGCGAGCGTCTTACCACAAGCGAGCGTCTTACCACAAGCGGCGTCTTACCACAAGCGGCGTCTTACCACAGCGGCGTCTTACCACAAGCGAGCGTCTTACCACAAGCGGCGTCTTACCACAAGCGGCGTCTTACCACAAGCGAGTCTTACCACAAGCGTCTTACCACAAGCGGCGTCTTACCACAGCGCGTCTTACCACAAGCGAGCGTCTTACCACAAGCGGCGTCTTACCACAAGCGGCGTCTTACCACGCGCGTCTTACCACAAGCGAGCGTCTTACCACAAGCGGCGTCTTACCACAGCGGCGTCTTACCACAAGCGTCTTACCACAAGCGGCGTCTTACCACAAGCGAGCGTCTTACCACAAGCGAGCGTCTTACCACAAGCGGCGTCTTACCACAACGGCGTCTTACCACAAGCGTCTTACCACAAGCGGCGTCTTACCACAAGCGAGCGTCTTACCACAAGCGGCGTCTTACCACAAGCGAGCGTCTTACCACAAGCGTCTTACCACAAGCGGCGTCTTACCACAAGCGAGCGTCTTACCACAGCGAGCGTCTTACCACAAGCGTCTTACCACAAGCGGCGTCTTACCACAAGCGCGTCTTACCACAGCGTCTTACCACAAGCGGCGTCTTACCACAAGCGAGCGTCTTACCACAAGCGTCTTACCAGGCGTCTTACCACAAGCGGCGTCTTACCACAAGCGAGTCTTACCACAAGCGTCTTACCACAAGCGTCTTACCACAAGCGAGCGTCTTACCACAAGCGAGCGTCTTACCACAAGCGAGCGTCTTACCACAAGCGAGCGTCTTACCACAAGCGACGTCTTACCACAAGCGGCGTCTTACCACACAGCGTCTTACCACAAGCGTCTTACCACAAGCGAGCGTCTTACCACAAGCGAGCGTCTTACCACAAGCGGCGTCTTACCACAAGCGGCGTCTTACCACAAGCGTCTTACCACAAGCGTCTTACCACAAGCGAGCGTCTTACCACAAGCGTCTTACCACAAGCGTCTTACCACAAGCGGCGTCTTACCACAAGCGAGCGTCTTACCACAAGCGAGTCTTACCACAAGCGGCGTCTTACCACAGCAGCGTCTTACCACAAGCGGCGTCTTACCAGGCGTCTTACCAGCGAGCGTCTTACCACAAGCAGCGTCTTACCACAAGCGAGCGTCTTACCACAAGCAGCGTCTTACCACAAGCGGCGTCTTACCACAAGCGTCTTACCACAAGCGGCGTCTTACCACAAGCGAGCGTCTTACCAAGCGAGCGTCTTACCACAAGCGGCGTCTTACCACAGCGTCTTACCACAAGCGGCGTCTTACCACAGCGTCTTACCACAAGCGAGCGTCTTACCACAAGCGGCGTCTTACCACAAGCGAGCGTCTTACCACAAGCGTCTTACCAGCGGCGTCTTACCACAAGCGAGCGTCTTACCACAAGCGAGCGTCTTACCACAAGCGGCGTCTTACCACAAGCGGCGTCTTACCACAAGCGAGCGTCTTACCACAAGCGACGTCTTACCACAGCGAGCGTCTTACCACAAGCGGCGTCTTACCACAAGCGCGTCTTACCACAAGCGAGCGTCTTACCACAAGCGAGCGTCTTACCACAAGCGGCGTCTTACCACAAGCGGCGTCTTACCACAAGCGTCTTACCACAAGCGTCTTACCACAACGGCGTCTTACCACAAGCGGCGTCTTACCACAGCGGCGTCTTACCACAAGCGAGCGTCTTACCACAAGCGAGCGTCTTACCACAAGCGGCGTCTTACCACAAGCGCGTCTTACCACAAGCGGCGTCTTACCACAAGCGAGCGTCTTACCACAAGCGGCGTCTTACCACAAGCGTCTTACCACAAGCGGCGTCTTACCACAAGCGGCGTCTTACCACAAGCGAGCGTCTTACCACAAGCGGCGTCTTACCACAAGCGCGTCTTACCACAAGCGGCGTCTTACCACAAGCGTCTTACCACAAGCGGCGTCTTACCACAAGCGTCTTACCACAGCGGCGTCTTACCACAAGCGGCGTCTTACCACAAGCGTCTTACCACAAGCGAGCGTCTTACCACAAGCGGCGTCTTACCACAAGCGAGCGTCTTACCACAAGCGAGCGTCTTACCACAAGCGAGCGTCTTACCACAAGCGGCGTCTTACCACAGCGGCGTCTTACCACAGCGAGCGTCTTACCACAAGCGCGTCTTACCACAAGCGAGCGTCTTACCACAAGCGAGCGTCTTACCACAAGCGGCGTCTTACCACAAGCGAGCGTCTTACCACAAGCGACGTCTTACCACAGCGAGCGTCTTACCACAAGCGGCGTCTTACCACAAGCAGCGTCTTACCACAAGCGCGTCTTACCACAAGCGGCGTCTTACCACAAGCGAGCGTCTTACCACAAGCGTCTTACCACAAGCGGCGTCTTACCACAAGCGTCTTACCACAAGCGGCGTCTTACCACAAGCGGCGTCTTACCACAAGCGCGTCTTACCACAGCGGCGTCTTACCACAAGCGGCGTCTTACCACAAGCGTCTTACCACAAGCGAGCGTCTTACCACAGCGAGCGTCTTACCACGCAGCGTCTTACCACAAGCGAGCGTCTTACCACAAGCGTCTTACCACAAGCGAGCGTCTTACCACAAGCGAGCGTCTTACCACAAGCGTCTTACCACAAGCGGCGTCTTACCACAAGCGAGCGTCTTACCACAAGCGGCGTCTTACCACAAGCGTCTTACCACAAGCGGCGTCTTACCAGCAGCGTCTTACCACAAGCGGCGTCTTACCACAAGCGCGTCTTACCACAAGCGTCTTACCACAAGCGGCGTCTTACCACAAGCGTCTTACCAAGCGGCGTCTTACCACAAGCGAGCGTCTTACCACAAGCGGCGTCTTACCACAAGCGTCTTACCACAGCGGCGTCTTACCACAAGGCGTCTTACCACAAGCGAGAGTCTTACCACAAGCGGCGTCTTACCACAAGCGGCGTCTTACCACAAGCGTCTTACCACGCGTATTACCACAAGCGAGCGTCTTACCACAAGCGAGAGTCTTACCACAAGCGTATTACCACAAGCGAGCGTCTTACCACAAGCCGAGCGTCTTACCACAAGCGAGAGTCTTACCACAAGCGTATTACCACAAGCGAGCGTCTTACCACAAGCGAGCGTCTTACCACAAGCGCGTCTTACCACAAGCGGCGTCTTACCGCAAGCGTCTTACCACAAGCGAGAGTCTTACCACAAGCTTATTACCACAAGCGAGCGTCTTACCACAAGCCAGCGTCTTACAGCAAGCGGCGTCTTACCACAAGGCGTCTTACCACAAGCGAGCGTCTTACCACAAGCGCGTCTTACCACAAGCGGCGTCTTACCACAAGCGGCGTCTTACCACAGCAGCGTCTTACCACAAGCGGCGTCTTACCACAAGCGGCGTCTTACCACAAGCGGCGTCTTACCACAAGCGAGCGTCTTACCACAAGCGGCGTCTTACCACAAGCGGCGTCTTACCACAGCAGCGTCTTACCACAAGCGAGCGTCTTACCACAAGCGAGCGTCTTACCACAAGCGGCGTCTTACCACAAGCGAGCGTCTTACCACAAGCGAGCGTCTTACCACAAGCGAGCGTCTTACCACAAGCGGCGTCTTACCACAAGCGAGCGTCTTACCACAAGCGGCGTCTTACCACAAGCGCGTCTTACCACAGCGGCGTCTTACCACAAGCGGCGTCTTACCACAAGCGCGTCTTACCACAAGCGGCGTCTTACCACAAGCGAGCGTCTTACCACAAGCGGCGTCTTACCACAAGCGTCTTACCACAAGCGAGCGTCTTACCACAAGCGAGCGTCTTACCACAAGCGGCGTCTTACCACAAGCGTCTTACCACAAGCGGCGTCTTACCACAAGCGCGTCTTACCACAAGCGAGCGTCTTACCACAAGCGAGCGTCTTACCACAAGCGGCGTCTTACCACAGCAGCGTCTTACCACAAGCGGCGTCTTACCACAAGCGAGCGTCTTACCACAAGCGGCGTCTTACCACAAGCGAGCGTCTTACCACAAGCGGCGTCTTACCACAAGCGGCGTCTTACCACAGCAGCGTCTTACCACAAGCGGTCTTACCACAAGCAGCGTCTTACCACAAGCGGCGTCTTACCACAAGCGTCTTACCACAAGCGGCGTCTTACCACAAGCGGCGTCTTACCACAAGCGCGTCTTACCACAAGCGTCTTACCAGCAGCGTCTTACCACAAGCGAGCGTCTTACCACAAGCGAGCGTCTTACCACAAGCGGCGTCTTACCACAAGCGTCTTACCACAGCGAGCGTCTTACCACAAGCGAGCGTCTTACCACAAGCGGCGTCTTACCACAAGCGTCTTACCACAAGCGGCGTCTTACCACAAGCGAGCGTCTTACCACAAGCGAGCGTCTTACCACAAGCGAGCGTCTTACCACAAGCGGCGTCTTACCACAAGCGGCGTCTTACCACAAGCGAGCGTCTTACCACAAGCGAGCGTCTTACCACAAGCGGCGTCTTACCACAAGCGGCGTCTTACCAGCGCGTCTTACCACAAGCGGCGTCTTACCACAAGCGAGCGTCTTACCACAGCGGCGTCTTACCACAAGCGGCGTCTTACCACAAGCAGCGTCTTACCACAGCGAGCGTCTTACCACAAGCGAGCGTCTTACCACAAGCGGCGTCTTACCACAAGCGCGTCTTACCACAAGCGGCGTCTTACCACAAGCGCGTCTTACCACAAGCGGCGTCTTACCACAAGCGAGCGTCTTACCACAAGCGAGCGTCTTACCACAAGCGGCGTCTTACCACAAGCAGCGTCTTACCACAAGCGGCGTCTTACCACAAGCGGCGTCTTACCACAAGCGAGCGTCTTACCACAAGCGAGCGTCTTACCACAAGCGGCGTCTTACCACAAGCGTCTTACCACAAGCGAGCGTCTTACCACAAGCGGCGTCTTACCACAAGCGGCGTCTTACCACAAGCGGCGTCTTACCACAAGCGGCGTCTTACCACAAGCGGCGTCTTACCACAAGCGGCGTCTTACCACAAGCGGCGTCTTACCACAAGCGTCTTACCACAAGCGGCGTCTTACCACAAGCGTCTTACCACAAGCGCGTCTTACCACAAGCGGCGTCTTACCACAAGCGGCGTCTTACCACAAGCGGCGTCTTACCACAAGCGAGCGTCTTACCACAAGCGGCGTCTTACCACAAGCGGCGTCTTACCACAAGCGTCTTACCACAAGCGGCGTCTTACCACAAGCGAGCGTCTTACCACAAGCGAGCGTCTTACCACAAGCGGCGTCTTACCACAAGCGTCTTACCACAGCGCGTCTTACCACAAGCGGCGTCTTACCACAAGCGGCGTCTTACCACAAGCGAGCGTCTTACCACAAGCGAGCGTCTTACCACAAGCGAGCGTCTTACCACAAGCGGCGTCTTACCACAAGCGGCGTCTTACCACAAGCGGCGTCTTACCACAAGCGAGCGTCTTACCACAAGCGAGCGTCTTACCACAAGCGGCGTCTTACCACAAGCGTCTTACCACAAGCGAGCGTCTTACCACAAGCGAGCGTCTTACCACAAGCGAGCGTCTTACCACAGCGTCTTACCACAAGCGAGCGTCTTACCACAAGCGTCTTACCAGCGTCTTACCACAAGCGAGCGTCTTACCACAAGCGGCGTCTTACCACAAGCGAGCGTCTTACCAGCAGCGTCTTACCACAAGCGGCGTCTTACCACAGCGAGCGTCTTACCACAAGCAGCGTCTTACCACAGCGGCGTCTTACCACAAGCGAGCGTCTTACCACAAGCGTCTTACCACAAGCGTCTTACCACAGCAGCGTCTTACCACAAGCGAGCGTCTTACCACAAGCGGCGTCTTACCACAAGCGAGCGTCTTACCACAAGCGCGTCTTACCACAAGCGGCGTCTTACCACAAGCGGCGTCTTACCACAAGCGTCTTACCACAAGCGAGCGTCTTACCACAAGCGAGCGTCTTACCACAAGCGGCGTCTTACCACAAGCGGCGTCTTACCACAAGCGGCGTCTTACCACAAGCGGCGTCTTACCAAGCGAGCGTCTTACCACAAGCGAGCGTCTTACCACAGCAGCGTCTTACCACAAGCGGCGTCTTACCACAAGCAGCGTCTTACCACAAGCGAGCGTCTTACCACAAGCGAGCGTCTTACCACAAGCGTCTTACCAGCGTCTTACCACAAGCGGCGTCTTACCACAGCGTCTTACCACAAGCGTCTTACCACAAGCGAGCGTCTTACCACAAGCGAGCGTCTTACCACAAGCGGCGTCTTACCACAAGCGGCGTCTTACCACAAGCGAGCGTCTTACCACAAGCGGCGTCTTACCACAAGCGGCGTCTTACCACAGCAGCGTCTTACCACAAGCGGCGTCTTACCACAAGCGAGCGTCTTACCACAAGCGGCGTCTTACCACAGCAGCGTCTTACCACAGCGGCGTCTTACCACAAGCAGCGTCTTACCACAAGCGCGTCTTACCACAAGCGGCGTCTTACCACAAGCGAGCGTCTTACCACAAGCGGCGTCTTACCACAAGCGAGCGTCTTACCACAAGCGAGCGTCTTACCACAAGCGAGCGTCTTACCACAAGCGGCGTCTTACCACAGCGAGCGTCTTACCACAAGCGAGCGTCTTACCACAAGCGGCGTCTTACCACAAGCGGCGTCTTACCACAAGCGAGCGTCTTACCACAAGCGGCGTCTTACCACAAGCGGCGTCTTACCACAAGCGAGCGTCTTACCACAAGCGAGCGTCTTACCACAAGCGAGCGTCTTACCACAAGCGAGCGTCTTACCACAAGCGAGCGTCTTACCACAAGGCGTCTTACCACAAGCGGCGTCTTACCACAAGCGAGCGTCTTACCACAAGCGGCGTCTTACCACAAGCGTCTTACCACAAGCGTCTTACCACAAGCGAGCGTCTTACCACAAGCGGCGTCTTACCACAAGCGTCTTACCACAAGCGGCGTCTTACCACAAGCGAGCGTCTTACCACAAGCGGCGTCTTACCACAAGCGTCTTACCACAAGCGAGCGTCTTACCACAAGCGGCGTCTTACCACAGAGCGTCTTACCACAAGCGAGCGTCTTACCACAAGCGAGCGTCTTACCACAGCGGCGTCTTACCACAAGCGTCTTACCACAAGCGGCGTCTTACCACAAGCGAGCGTCTTACCACAAGCGGCGTCTTACCACAGCAGCGTCTTACCACAAGCGGCGTCTTACCACAAGCGGCGTCTTACCACAAGCGAGCGTCTTACCACAAGCGGCGTCTTACCACAAGCGGCGTCTTACCACAAGCGGCGTCTTACCACAAGCGAGCGTCTTACCACAAGCGGCGTCTTACCACAAGCGGCGTCTTACCACGAGCGTCTTACCAAGCGGCGTCTTACCACAAGCGAGCGTCTTACCACAAGCGACGTCTTACCACAAGCGGCGTCTTACCACAAGCGAGCGTCTTACCACAAGCGGCGTCTTACCACAAGCGAGCGTCTTACCACAAGCGGCGTCTTACCACAAGCGGCGTCTTACCACAAGCGGCGTCTTACCACAAGCGAGCGTCTTACCACAAGCGGCGTCTTACCACAAGCGAGCGTCTTACCACAAGCGGCGTCTTACCACAAGCGAGCGTCTTACCACAAGCAGCGTCTTACCACAAGCGGCGTCTTACCACAAGCGTCTTACCACAGCGTCTTACCACAAGCGGCGTCTTACCACAAGCGAGCGTCTTACCACAAGCGAGCGTCTTACCACAAGCGACGTCTTACCACAAGCGGCGTCTTACCACAAGCGGCGTCTTACCACAAGCGTCTTACCACAAGCGAGCGTCTTACCACAAGCGAGCGTCTTACCACAAGCGGCGTCTTACCACAAGCGAGCGTCTTACCACAAGCGTCTTACCACAAGCGGCGTCTTACCACAAGCGAGCGTCTTACCACAAGCGAGCGTCTTACCACAAGCGAGCGTCTTACCACAGCGGCGTCTTACCACAAGCGGCGTCTTACCACAAGCGTCTTACCACAAGCGGCGTCTTACCACAAGCGTCTTACCACAAGCGGCGTCTTACCACAAGCGAGCGTCTTACCACAAGCGCGTCTTACCACAAGCGGCGTCTTACCACAAGCGAGCGTCTTACCACAAGCGGCGTCTTACCACAGCGGCGTCTTACCACAAGCGGCGTCTTACCACAAGCGTCTTACCACAGCGAGTCTTACCACAAGCGTCTTACCACAAGCAGCGTCTTACCACAAGCGGCGTCTTACCACAAGCGACGTCTTACCACAAGCGGCGTCTTACCACAAGCGAGCGTCTTACCACAAGCGAGCGTCTTACCACAAGCGGCGTCTTACCACAAGCGTCTTACCACAAGCGTCTTACCACAAGCGGCGTCTTACCACAAGCGACGTCTTACCACAAGCGTCTTACCACAAGCGGCGTCTTACCACAAGCGAGCGTCTTACCACAAGCGGCGTCTTACCACAAGCAGCGTCTTACCACAAGCGGCGTCTTACCACAAGCGGCGTCTTACCACAAGCGGCGTCTTACCACAAGCGGCGTCTTACCACAAGCGGCGTCTTACCACAAGCGAGCGTCTTACCACAAGCAGCGTCTTACCACAAGCGGCGTCTTACCACAAGCGTCTTACCACAAGCGGCGTCTTACCACAAGCGAGCGTCTTACCACAAGCGAGCGTCTTACCACAAGCGGCGTCTTACCACAAGCGGCGTCTTACCACAAGCGAGCGTCTTACCACAAGCGGCGTCTTACCACAAGCGGCGTCTTACCACAAGCGGCGTCTTACCACAGCGAGCGTCTTACCACAAGCGGCGTCTTACCACAAGCGGCGTCTTACCACAAGCGTCTTACCAGCGGCGTCTTACCACAAGCGAGCGTCTTACCACAAGCGGCGTCTTACCACAAGCGGCGTCTTACCACAAGCGGCGTCTTACCACAAGCAGCGTCTTACCACAAGCGAGCGTCTTACCACAAGCGAGCGTCTTACCACAAGCGGCGTCTTACCACAAGCGAGCGTCTTACCACAAGCCAGCGTCTTACCACAAGCGAGCGTCTTACCACAAGCGAGCGTCTTACCACAAGCGGCGTCTTACCACAGCGGCGTCTTACCACAAGCGAGCGTCTTACCACAAGCGAGCGTCTTACCACAAGCGGCGTCTTACCACAAGCGGCGTCTTACCAGCGCGTCTTACCACAAGCGAGCGTCTTACCACAAGCAGCGTCTTACCACAAGCGGCGTCTTACCACAAGCGGCGTCTTACCACAAGCGAGCGTCTTACCACAAGCGGCGTCTTACCACAAGCGAGTCTTACCACAAGCGGCGTCTTACCACAAGCGAGCGTCTTACCACAAGCGGCGTCTTACCACAAGCGTCTTACCACAAGCGAGCGTCTTACCACAAGCGAGCGTCTTACCACAAGCGAGCGTCTTACCACAAGCGACGTCTTACCACAAGCAGCGTCTTACCACAAGCGAGCGTCTTACCACAAGCGTCTTACCACAAGCGAGCGTCTTACCACAAGCGGCGTCTTACCACAAGCGGCGTCTTACCACAAGCGTCTTACCACAAGCGCGTCTTACCACAAGCGAGCGTCTTACCACAAGCGAGCGTCTTACCACAAGCGGCGTCTTACCACAGCAGCGTCTTACCACAAGCAGCGTCTTACCACAAGCGGCGTCTTACCACAAGCGAGCGTCTTACCACAAGCGAGCGTCTTACCACAAGCAGCGTCTTACCACAAGCGAGCGTCTTACCACAAGCGAGCGTCTTACCACAAGCCAGCGTCTTACCACAAGCGAGCGTCTTACCACAAGCGTCTTACCACAAGCAGCGTCTTACCACAAGCGGCGTCTTACCACAAGCGAGCGTCTTACCACAAGCGGCGTCTTACCACAAGCGAGCGTCTTACCACAAGCGAGCGTCTTACCACAAGCGGCGTCTTACCACAAGCGAGCGTCTTACCACAAGCGAGCGTCTTACCACAAGCGTCTTACCAGCGGCGTCTTACCACAAGCGAGCGTCTTACCACAAGCGTCTTACCACAAGCGAGCGTCTTACCACAAGCGTCTTACCACAAGCGGCGTCTTACCACAAGCGTCTTACCACAGCGGCGTCTTACCACAAGCGAGCGTCTTACCACAAGCGAGCGTCTTACCACAAGCGTCTTACCACAAGCGGCGTCTTACCACAAGCGAGCGTCTTACCACAAGCGGCGTCTTACCACAAGCGGCGTCTTACCACAAGCGCGTCTTACCACAAGCGGCGTCTTACCACAAGCGCGTCTTACCACAAGCGCGTCTTACCACAAGCGGCGTCTTACCACAAGCGTCTTACCAAGCGAGCGTCTTACCACAAGCGTCTTACCACAAGCGGCGTCTTACCACAGCGAGCGTCTTACCACAAGCGGCGTCTTACCACAAGCGGCGTCTTACCACAAGCGGCGTCTTACCACAAGCGAGCGTCTTACCACAAGCGTCTTACCACAAGCGGCGTCTTACCAAGCGGCGTCTTACCACAAGCGAACGTCTTACCAGAAGCGAGCGTCTTACCGCAAGCGTCTTACCACAAGCGGAGTCTTACCACAAGCGTATTACCACAAGCAGCGTCTTACCACAAGCCAGCGTCTTACCACAAGCGAGTCTTACCACAAGCGTATTACCACAAGCGGCGTCTTACCACCAAGCCAGCATTTTACCACAAGCGAGAGTCTTACCACAAGCGTATTACCACAAGCGAGCGTCTTACAAGCGAGATTCTTACAACAAGCGTTTTACCACAAGCGAGCGTCTTACCACAAGCCAGCGTCTTACCACAAGCCAGCGTCTTACCACAAGCGAGAGTCTTACCACAAGCGTATTACCACAAGCGAGCGTCTTACCACAAGCCAGTGTCTTACCAGCAAGCGGCGTCTTACCAGCAAGCGGCGTCTTACCACAAGCGGCGTCTTACCACAGCGAGAGTCTTACCACAAGCGAGCGTCTTACCACAATGCGAAAGAGACAGGCTTGTCTGCATTCATGGCTTTAGAGCTTTAAATCTCATATACACACCGACAGGGGACAGAATCCATAATGGCAGCATATCACACAACACTGCCCACTGCAACAGCAAACCAGTGCTGTCATTTTAACATGGATATAGAATAAAAGGATACAAGTTGAGATGGTGCCATAAGAAATCCAGTCTTTAACATATAGTACATTACAGTATGTGTCTGTGCCCTTATATACACTCTGTTTGCATAAATAAGAAACTAAAAAGCAAAAAAAGGTGTAAGCACAACACAGTAATAATAATAATAATAATAATAATAATAATAATAATAATAATAATAATAATAATAATAACACAGTGTAATCTCACATACAATCTCTATTCAGTTCTACTCCCATTCCTGTAAATGTCATCTATAGAATGTTGTTGTGCTGTAGCATCCCTTGTGGATATCCTTGGGAACAGCGTTGCCTCACAAAGCTGCTCATTTGCATGTTTCTTTGTGATGAAGCACAGGCTGATATCCCTGCCCCCCATCCCCCTTCCTCATGCTAATTTGTACCTATTAGCATGCAGCTGAATCGCAGAGCTATCAATCTTGTCGACACTTCAAGAACATCTGTTGTAGTCTTACACAAGCATATAGAAACCAAGCTCTAATCCTAACAAGTCCTGGATGTGTTGCAGAAAATATTGTTAAATGTATGGGCTGCTGTTTATGCAAATCCAATGCCAGCAACACATAATATGAATTCACATTATTGCACTGCTCCTATGAGGACCAGAAAAATACATTACAGTGAGTTTGTGCTTTTTCTTATATTAAAATGCAGTTTGAACTAGCAGTGGGATCTAGTGTAAACAACATTTAAAAATAAAATAAAATACATTCTGGAAACAGCACAGCAATTCATCTTATTTATTAAATTATAATTAGGCTTCTGCTTTGCAGTGAATAACAGCGCATAAAACCTGTGAACAATTAAATAGCTTTTTGAAAGGTGGAACTTTTTTAAGCTTTGACTTTTTTTATTGCTTCGCCACATGGAGAAAAAAATATTGACATAGGTGCTGAAGGTAAGGGGTGGAATGGGCAGAGGGTGCTGAAGGTAAGGGGTGGAATGGGCAGTGTGTGCTGAGGAGGGTAAGGGGTGGAATGGGCATTGTGTGCTGAGGAGGGTAAGGGGTGGAATGGGCAGAGTTGTGTGGCACGCTATTGTTCTGGATTCTGACCCCCTGCAGACGAGATATCTCTCTTGTATAGTGATTCAGACATTCTCTTAGGTAGTGCCTGGTCACCTTTTCATTCTCAGCCTCTGTCCTGTTACACAGGCTTGTTTGTTTCATTGAGTGACGTTGTGGAAAGTAGGTTTCAAGGGGTGAGGAGCCTTGAGTCCCTAAAGTTAAAGCTACCTTAAGCTGAGGGAACATGAAGCCACTTTTTCAGGAAGTGGCTTGAAACCAGGTTCCAGGAGACCGGGAAAAGTGGTTCTTGTCTCTTGAAACCAAGTTGCAAGCCACAAAGTTCCCTCAGCTTTAGACTTTTCAAAAGGCTGCAGAATACCAAGGAAGAATCTGGTAAACAGACACCCACCAGTATAAAAATGAATATCATTGTGGAACACTGCAGCTTTACACATGGATAGGTGGATCACCATGCTGCAGCTTGCATTGGCATAAGCAATGTGGTGTTCTTCCTTCTTTCACCAACCGAAGGACTTAGAATGAATGATTCCATTTGATTGCACACGTTGTCATCTCGATTACAGAGATCCCAGTTCAAGTGCTTTTGGAGGGCTGCTATTGTCATGGTTGTTTGAAAATCTAATCTGATTAGGATTGCTGCTCCCCGAAAGGCCCCGTGTATCAATAACAGAACGTAATTAATCAAGCAGCCTATGGATCTGCCAAGCTGCCAGGGAACTCAGGATTACACAAGTCACATGACTTAATTGTATCATCATCCTTTAAAGCTGCAGAAAGCCTTTCAGAGTCCACTCCAGGGCTGGTTATGTGTGTGTGTGCGAACCACTGCACCCAGACATACAAAGTGACAAGCGTTTAATTGGCCTATATCTTGGTATCAAAAACCAGATGATCAGCCTTTATGACGCAAAAGCGGTTAAATGGAAAATGATGGGGTCATGTTTCAATCCATTCTCTTAACAGACTTTTTGCAGTTTTCATTTCCCCAAATCCAGCCACATGATCTTTTAAAATGCAGTATATAAACCCTATGTCAACCCTGAATACCTTGTAAAAAGATGCCTGGTTTAAGACTCTGTACCACGGAGCTCTGTTCAAATATGATGTTCTGCTGACTTATTGTCAGGAAACAGATCAATGGGTTATTCGTCAATAAAAGGAAAACCAAGCTAAGCAATTCCTTACACCCGCAGCTACCCTTTTCTGTCACAGCACACGTGTGCCTAAAGAGCTGTGGTAATTAACTATTGATTTCATGGATATAGTACCATTTTATTTTATTAACATTTAAGACGGACAAGGGGTGAACAAAGCGCATGCAACATGTTGCACACACTTTCATTCATTTCTAATGGCAAATGGCATCCCTGACTTGTATTCTGTGATACATAAAGAGAGCACCTCCGGGTTGCAGTTGATTTCCAAACACAGTGAGAAAGACTGATGGCCCGACAGACTGTTATAGGGCTGATGTTTCCACACCCAATTACAAGGGCTGTATTTTTCACAGGGAAAAAAAGGCTTTTTTGACAGAATTTAATGGTCTAAAAAATTGTTATTTCAAGATATTTCACAATTAAACATAATATTTATAAAGTAGAAAAAAATAGCGTTGGCACATTCCAAATGTATAACTTTCTTATTTAACATACAGGTAGTGGACAAAAAAATGGAAACACCTGGGTAAATGAGGGACACCAAGTATATTGAAAGCAAGGGCTTCCACACTAGTGTGGTTCATGCGTCAATTAAGCAAATAACATCCCAGCATGCTTAGGGTCATGTATAAAAATGCTGGACAGGCCTGGTTGCCTATAATTATGGCTAGCATGACTACTTTTTCATAGGTCATTATTGTCACATGATTTGAATTAAATGAGGAAGCATGTTCCGTCCTGGCACTGAATGCTCCCCATACAAGCTCAGTTCTTTCAGTCCTTATCTTATCTTACCGCCATCTGTTAACATTTGCCGTCGGACATCATGTTGGATGTTTTTTTCTTTTTTTTTTTTAATTAGTCGTTGCCAATTAGTTTTTATTATTTTCTCCCCAATTTGAAATGCCCAATTATTTTTAGGCTCAGCTCACCGCTACCACCCCTGCGCTGACTCAGGAGGGTCACCGTGGAGCCGCCTCAGAGCTACAGCGTCGGAGGACAACGCAGCTCTGGGCAGCTTACAGGCAAGTCCGCATGCACCCGGCCAGACTACAGGGGTCGCTGGTGCGCAGTGAGCCGAGGACACCCTGGTCGACCTAACCCCCCCCCCCCAGACGACACTCGGCCAATTGAGCGCCGCCCCCTGGGAGCTCCCGTCCACGGTCGGCTGTGGAATAGCCTGGACTCGAACTGGCGACATCCAGGCTATAGAGCGCATCCTGCAGTCTAGCATCCTGCACTCTAGCGAGTGCTTTTACTGGATGCGCCACTCGGGAGCTCTGGATGTTTTTTTTTATCCTGTTCTCATGGATACTCAAAAAAATTGTACAACTTATCATTCTTCAGCTCGATGCAAATAATTCAGGACTGAAAGAATTAATACTCCCCATGCAATCGCAAAGCAAGCTTAAAGCAATGTACATTTCCAGACAAATGAGAACAACAGCATTTCAGAACAACAAAACTTAGAGCCAGTCTAGATAGCAAACATCATAAATAGTAAAGGGAATGTGAAAATAACTAAAACAATAAATAAATACCGGTAAATAAATCACAGGTGAAGCTACCTACTTTTCAACATCGAAATGAATTTCCTTGGTGACTATTTTCTACAGATTTATCAGAACACCCCATTGCCTCTGTAGTTCAGCAGTGTGCACATGTATTAGAACACCCCATTGCCTCTGTAGTTCAGCAGTGTGCACATGTATTAGAACACCCCATTGCTTCTGTAGTTCAACAGTGTGCACATGTATTAGAACACCCCATTGCCTCTGTAGTTCAGCAGTGTGCACATGTATTAGAACACCCCATTGCCTCTGTAGTTCAGCATTGTGCACATGTATTAGAACACCCCATTGCTTCTGTAGTTCAGCAGTGTGCACATGTATTAGAACACCCCATTGCTTCTGTAGTTCAGCAGTGTGCACATGTATTAGAACACCCCATTGCTTCTGTAGTTCAGCAGTGTGCACATGTATTAGAACACCCCATTGCTTCTGTAGTTCAGCAGTGTGCACATGTATTAGAACACCCCATTGCTTCTGTAGTTCAACAGTGTGCACATGTATTAGAACACCCCATTGCCTCTGTAGTTCAGCAGTGTGCACATGTATTAGAACACCCCATTGCTTCTGTAGTTCAGCAGTGTGCACATGTATTAGAACACCCCATTGCTTCTGTAGTTCAGCAGTGTGCACATGTATTAGAACACCCCATTGCTTCTGTAGTTCAGCAGTGTGCACATGTATCAGAACACCCTATTGCTTCTGTAGTTCGGCAGTGTGCACATGTATCAGAACACCCCATTGCTTCTGTAGTTGGATTTTTTTGTGCATATGAAACCAAATCACTGGAACTGAAAATCTTGGAAAATTGTCAAAATACGCAAATTACAGATGTCAAATTTAATTGATGACTTTATTAGGCCACATATGGAATTAATTTAAAATAGTAAGAGAAAAGGAACACAGTCACAAATGGTAAAAGACAAAAAGATTATTTTTAGAAGTTGTTTAAGATGCCTAATTAAAGCATCAAGTGGTCTAACATTTTGGTCAAGTGTCTATTGTTTCTATATCACTGATTACTGACCAGTTTTCATGCAGGTAGGTATATACATAAATGATATCAATTACAAATCTCTAGGTACTCTAATACATTTGCACACTACTGTTCATATATTCCTACTTTCCACAGTTACTCTACATTCGTGCATTTAACAAACTTATGATTTAGAGTGTCAAAGAAAACATGAACATTACTAAAGCACATGCTCAGGATCTACAGTATAAGGTACTCATTGAATGAGGGCACATGATCCCAAGTGAAACGGTTTGTAGTCCAGTTAAAACAAATGTATTGTTTTGCACATTCTCAATATACGTAGAACTGTGACTGTATATGGCATTGGAATACAACACATAGTTATAAACCTTATTTATACACCAAGCACTGATATATTCAGCATCAAATACCTTTTCTTTCATTATGGTGGTTGTAACAGGGGAGATCTGGACTGACTATCTGGCACATGCGTATTACTGCAGGTAGAGGGCAGCAATCTCGTAGGATCCGCCTGTCAGTCATGATGATCACACTGAGAGGTGGGGAAGAGGGTGTGTGTGCTTTCCCTCTCTCTGAATGGCTGAGAGGCGGGCCTTGGGAGACTGCTTGGCCAATAAGAACTGTGCTTGGTTGTGCATTCGGGTGGCCGTGTTTGCAAACACACAGTGACACTGACAGAAGACGTCAGTTTTAAAACAAAACTAGGCAAACCTGGCTGGGGAAAACAGCTAGCCTTAAAATTATTTAAAGAAGAAATAAATAACAGAAATCATCACATACCCGGGAAGACGTGTTTAGTTGTAAGGGGAACTCCGGCCATCCCAGTGTATAGGTTAACTGAGCGTAGGACAGAGGCCCGTTCTGACTGGCTTAGCGGCAGTGGGGGCACTGCGTCAGCAGCACTTTTGTTTGTAGTTTTATTACTGTGTTTTATTTTCCCTTTTTCTTTCGCCTTTGGTTTTCATTATTATTTACGAGCTCTTGTCGTGCCTGTACCTGTATTGGTAAACACTGTGGTTCTGGTTACTGTTGTCAGTATCCAGTCCACAGGCAACATCGCCATCTACTGTTCAAAATAAATCAGTGCGCCTGAGCGGTTTTACAAATAAAGTACTGTCTCCTTGTGTCAGTGAATTGCCCACCACCCTTCCACAGTGGTCCTAAGTGAATATCTGTTGCATTTATTCAATTGCAACGACAGAATGACCGGGCGAACCACACTGTATCAAATTGTGCTGCATTGCTAAGCAGACACACGTCTTGATCTAAGGAAAGTAATTAAACATACTTTCTTTCCAACCATCCCCTCTCACAGCGTGCTGACCCCCAATATCAACCACAACATGGGTGTTAGCATGAAAAACAAGCAAACCAAAACACCTGCAGCACTAGAGATGGGCTGGAGAGAATACTAGATAAGGCCATGGAATGCTTCATTGCAAGTTGTGAGGAGCACCTCTTCATTTCAGAGGCAGATGAAGAACGATGCAACAAAGTTAGGGGGGAGAGGGTTAGGATTAGGGTTAGGTTGAGAGTTTGAGACTTCCTTTTCCTTGATTCTCCATACACAGGAGTGGGTGTCTAGGAAAAGGAATATGCACTGGCCATCTTACTTGTTTTGGATTGTAATCATATGTTAAACTAATCTTTTTTGCTTTATGTCTTTTGTTAATTTTAATATGTAGCATTCCTCACATTTAGACCAAATGGGAATATCGTTTTAAGTTTGTTAATCCAATCTTTTTCTTTACTTCTTCTTTCTGTATCTGAGCAGTTTTGGTTTCTTTTGATTACTGTAACTTTGAGAGATTCCAAGCTGTGTATCTCTTTTTTGTGTTTGATGTTGTAAATGTGTTGTGAGAGTCTGGTTCTAATAGTGTTCCCTGTTTCCCCTATGTATAGTATTTTACATGTAGTACATTGTATTGCATAGATACAGTTATTGCTATCCTGTGTGAAAGTTTGTTGAACCCTGTAGGTGATGTTTGTCGTATTATTTTGAAGTGTGACTAGTTGTTTAATTGAGGAAGTTTGCTGGATACTAGGCAGTTATTTAAGTTCTTGTTTCTCCTGTATGCAGAAATGGTTTTATGTTTTGTGAGAGTGTTTGTGTTTTGGAGTTTATTGGTAAAGCTTTGTTTCATGCGTGCGTTGGCTGCTACACTAAATTGTGATAAGGTAGTGATTAAGGGAATAATCTTTTTGTCGCTTTGTGGTTTTGGTTTGAGGAAGGTATTCCTGATTCCTCTAAGGAAGGATTGAGAGTATCCTCTGTGTTGAAGTGCTGTGAATAAAGTCTTAGTGGCTTCCTAAAATAGTTAGGGTTAGGGGGGGAGGGTTAGGTAGCAAACATTACTGGCTAGTAGCTCCTCCCCCTCTTGCTCACAGAACAGCAGCAGCTCCTCCCCATTTGCTCTCGGGACAAATTAAGCAGCATTGTGATGATGAATATGCTGTTCAAGTGCTCAATTTGATTAAGATCTATGGATTGTGGTGTCCATGGAAATTGCCTGAAGTCTCTCCCATTCTCCACACTATTTTGGAACAGTGAATGTGTGCATTATTGATCAGGGTCATCAGGGTACAAGTGCATTATTGTTGGGTGGACTTGATTGGCTTTTATACTAAAACTAGAGCATCCGTTTTGTCTTCCAGGGTAATCATGGGACCCATACGAGGGTGATGCCTAATCCAATTGGGTAAACAGTTCCTAATGAAGGTAACCAGGCAGGGTTGTCTAATTGAGGTTAGTTACTGTGGTTTCATATGACCTCCTATAAAAACCTCTTTTCAGCACTGATTCATCCTGAATGTATATTCGCTTCATATTTAATATTAAATATATATATATATATATATATATATATATATATATATATATATATATATATATATATATATATATATATATATATACAGTATATATATTTGAAAAGGTTGGTGGTGGTAGCTGTGATGTTTGAATTGATTTGCCAGTTGTTTTTTTCTGTTTTTTTTTTATTCCCCAGAAACATTTCACAAGACTGAGAAATGGTTCTGTAACATTTTGAGACCCCCGGGTATAACCGTTCAACTAAGTCGAGGCAGGTGTTAAATTGGGTATGAGGTTTTACAAGAACCTGAAAGGCTTTTTTATTCCAGACCAAGGACTCTGATTCCCTTCGGGTCTTTTCATAATTCTATATTTATATTGACAGCGTGTTAGTTTCGGGCAAACACTATCCCGATAACAAAATATTTCCAAGCAAGACAGTTGTTGAATTTTTTAGCTTTGTTTGAAGATATTTGTAACTGGGTGACATAATTATTATTGTGTTACATATGCAGTGGCATTAGTATAGGGTTTACTCTTTAGAGTTTTGTTAATATTGCTATTAAGTGTGTGCAGAGGACTCAGAGATGGTATGTATCTGAAAAGAAAATGTCCTAGAATGAGTTTCCTAGAATTATATATATATATATATATATATATATATATATATATATATATATATATATATATATATATATATATATATATATATATATATACATACATATATATATTATACTTGTTATGGATACCTGTTTGTATGCGTTACACGGCACGGCCTTACAGTTCTTTGTGATTCCTTGGTGAAACACCAGACTGATGGCATGTTGTTTTCTGAATGATAGCATGACAGACTTGGGGCTTGGTGGTGCAGTAAATGAATGCACTTGCTTTTTAACTCTAGGAACTGAGCTCAGTTTTGACTGTTGGATGAATTTCCACCTAACCCACTTTACAGAAGATCCACCTACAATAATTATTTATATCAAAATTAAAGACAACAAGCATTTGTGAAAATGCCCACCACTACAGTACATTGAACTCCAGAGAAGGCCTCTTGAGTGGTTGCTTAATGACTCAATGCCAGCCCGGGCTGTCAGGGCTCAAGAGTCACAGACAGTGCATCCGTACAGTAAACTAGGAACCATTACAGACACAGTGTCTGAAAAAGCACTTTGACCAGGGAGTGGAAAGAGGAATGCGAGTTCCATTCCATTCCATTTAGCATGAACCCAACATTTTCAAGTTGCCGCACACTGTGGTGCATGCAAACAGATAAAAACACAACCTCCATCTCCAGCTCTGTTCCAAGCTAAATAAGCAACTGCTCTTGGGTTTTTGTGATGGATGTGCTCTCCTACCAGCACTTACACTATTGTTATTTCCTCTCTGTCCCCCAGTGCTTTGCGCACTGTTATGTTATTGTGCTGTGATTGAAAACCTGGGAGCAGCTCTCAGGTCCAGTTTCGTAGCTGTTTACTCTTTAGTGCTGCCCATGGCTTGCTCAAGACAGTTCGCCCTCACCCCTGCTGGGCCCATCTGCCTTGCCAGCACCATCTCTCACTGCCCCAGGCAGGCAGCTGGCCTGTGCTTTTCACTTAAAATTTGCGAGGCTGAACAGATATGTTTACCCTCTGAGGAGAAGTGTCCTTTTCTAAATTGTACCATGCAATGTGCCAAAAAGAAATATGGGTTGTTGTCTGACCTATGTTATGTGTAGTCACCCTGGAATAACCAGCAGTGTTGCTTATTGATGAGGGTTAGGGGTAGGGTTGTTGTCTGACCTGTGTTATTTGTATTCACCCTGGAATAACCAGCAGTGTTGCTTATTGGTGAAGGTTAGGGGTTATTGTGTTATTTCCTGCTTGTTGTAGTTTATACAGTGGGAGGCAGCTTCACATTACAGATAGTTCCTCACTGTTTCACTCCGCAGTAGGTCATGCACATTTCCATGCTCTCTCGTACAACCACTTTCTGATGCAAGGGTGTTTTTTTGTCTTTCAAAAACAAACGTTATTCCCTGCTTTAATATTACAAACTATCAGTGAACTGTTAATGCCAGACACACTATATGTGGGGTTTTTTTCATCATCTTAACACATTGCAGCAGAAACTTTGAAACGTTAGTACAACATTCATTTGGATTTGTCACTCAGTGTTTAGCACTGGCATTACTGTACATACTTCCTGGAACAGTCAAACCCCCTGCTTAGTTTAAAGTGAAAATGACATCATCTCAGCTTTCTACTGTCCATTACTCTTTTTAAAGATGGCAGTCATTCTTAGCGGCTGTACTTACAGATATTGTGCTTTTCCGTTTATTTTTTGAGAAGTCTGTGTTAAGATGTTATGTCTCTGAGTTCAGGGGCTGCTATTCAGTTATAGTTGCCTTCCATAAATACAGTATGTTATGCAGACTAGATCAGCCGCAGTGTCTTTAAATGAGCAGGCGCCAGCACCATCTATTGCGTAGCTGTATATTGCCAGCAAAACAAAATGAAACCTACATCTTCTTTGACTAGCCTACTATACACGTGTTGAGGTGTAACATGACCCGTTGGTGAGATGAGATTAGATGAGGTTAAAAGCTCTTTTGCATGCAATGCCTGGGGGGGGCGGGCGTTGGTGCGCTCCCAGCCCCTACCGTTACAGAAGGAAGAGATGCTCCTGAACTTAGATAATGAAGCACCTTAACACAGATGGTTGAAATGAAATGCAATAAAAAAGTATCTCTGAGTCATTTCAATAAGAAAGTGTGTTTGAAAACAAACAGTGGAGCTACTTATATTTGTATTCAAATCTATTCACCTGTTTGTGATGTCATTTGTGATGATTATATATATATATATATATATATATATATATATATATATATATATATATATATATATATATATATATATATATACACACCGGTAAATGAAAAGTTTTTTGGATGTACACAAAAGGTTGAATTCATTTCTGCATAGTGTACATTGTACATAACATAGTGTACATGAAATTTCAATGAGCCGCGTGTTCCATAAAGAGCAGCCTATGGGATTGTGGTGAGATACTTGCAGGTATGTTCTGAGCTGGCAGTTGCTGTCATGGGAGCGCTGTTGTGTAATGAGCCCCAGCTGTCCAGCTGCTCCTCTCTGTCCATTATTGCATTCAAACGCTGTCATTGTAATGCATGAAATAAAGACAAAGGTCCTAAATACATTTGACATTTCAATGAAACAGAAGCTTCTGAAAAATAAATAAATAAATAAAATAATAATAATAATAATAATAATAATAATAATAATAATAATAATAATAATAATAATAATAATAAGGCTGCAGACCAGCTGTTTTCTCTGCCTAAATGAACATATTCTAACTAAACAGAATAGGACCTGACACCATCACAGCTGTTAATAGCACATGAAGGAGATCTAGGGCAGGTCTGACCTTTCTTTCACTGAACGTTTTATACCTACGCAGGGATGCTGGTGAGGGTAAAGTGTACGCGATTCTCAGTATTATCACACTTCATAAAACCAGCCTGAAACAGCACTGCCTTCAAAACAATTGCACAACCATATATCTCTTATATTTTCTTTATGATACAGTATACTACTGCTTGTAACAAACAATAAAAACAATAGGTGTAGGGAAAGAAAGAAAGGAGAGAGAGAGAAAGAAAGAAAGAATGAAAGAAAGAAATAATGAAAGACTTTTAAAAGCTCTTTATTAAATCAATATATAAATATAAACAATTACCACCCAAACAAAAGGAGCAAAACATTAGGTTATAATCATAAGCCTGGTTTCCTGAAATAGAAATGTAACCATTACCGAATGGGTATTTACCACCTAACTCTATAGGGTCTGCCTAATGTTAAATATCCCACTGGCAACCTAGCCCTTTAAATCTTTTTACTCAGGCACTGTGATAGACAACCCTGGTGGCACCATTAAAAAGAGGAGAATCAGAGCTTTAAAACAAGGTCCTACTCGTGTATTTCCGGTATTGGACCATGGCAGTAGAGAGCCGTGAATGCGCTGTAAGACAGACCCACCTCAGGGCAGTAAACAAACATTTTCACACAAAACATTTACAAAAGAAGAGAAATGCTGACATCGAAGGCACAAGGACCTATTTTCCGATAAATATATATTTTTTCGTGTTTGTGGATCAGATGCACGAGACCAGAGCTGTTAGAATTTGGTTGCCATGGTTGCCAGCTTGCTGGCCATTCAAGCCACAGTGAATAGCTCCATATTGCACCACACAACAAAGATCCCTTTTTTTTCATTTGCACATTTTTTGATTGCTCGTTTTTTTTTTTTGGTTGCTTTTGGTCCCTTTTGTATATATGGCATTATTCCTTTATTATCCAATTTGTTAAAAAAAATCCATGTTCCCTACGTGTTGAAGTTTCACTGTACACTGTTAGATTTGAGCTGGCCATGCTAAAATGCATTTTACAAACAATAAATCATGTTGGTTTTTTTTCTGTGTTTTTTTGTTATCTGTACTGAACAGGGTGAGTTTCTGAGTTTCTGTGAGTTTCACATTCATTTCATGTATGACATGTACTTGTAACCTTTATAGTTAAAGAGTTATAGCCACAAATCTAAAAACAATTAAAAAAACAGGTAAAAATGGCTCGGACCCTAACTAAAGACCCCAAAGCTGCTTGCAGAGCCTGTGTAGCAGTCCGGGCCCGCCCCCGAGGGCACAAAATAAGTGCTCACAGACCTCAGCATCATGCTCCTTCAAGCCCGCTGTAATCATGGATGCAGCGACCTTGAATGTTAATGGTTACATTTCTGTTTCAGGAAATCAGGGTTATTATAATAACCAAACGTTCCCTTTCAAGTACGAAATGTAACCATTACCAAATGGGTCAGTATACCCAAGCCATCACAAGGGCAAGATTGCTGCATGACCTGAATGCTAAGCCGAAGCTGCCTTGTGAGTTACCATTCGTAATTCCAGTAACAAGTAGCTAGGGCTGAAATTGAGGGAGTAACTCACCTCTATGCCTGTGTTGTAAGGGTCGACTGGGAAGCCGGCCTTTAACACTCTAGTTCCAAAACCAGGGTTTTGAGGATCCACAATATTTAGTCTGTAGAACCTAGCCAAGGTATCGGGAGTAGCCCAAATCGCTGTATTGCATATGTCTTTGACAGATGCACCCTGGAACAAAGCCCACGAAGTTGCCATGCTCCTGGTTGGCTTGCTCATTGGCAGTCCTGACTGTATCAGCTATCCATTTAGACAGCCTCTGTTTAGACAAGGCTTGACCATGGGACTTCGCCCCATAGCAGACAAAATATTGTTCAGACTACCTCCAACTTTTCATCCTGTCAATGTAGTAGGCCAGAGCTCTTTTAAAAAAATGGTAGATGACGAATGTGTGAGGGTGGCAGCACCTGTGTTGGAAATGGGTGGCAAAGGAAGCTGTGGAAGATGCAAAGGCTGCCCTTTGTATCAGTGATATCATGGAACAGAGCAGGATCAGTTTCCTTATAAGGTCAACATATGATGTTCTCCCATCACCACAGAACCTAAACCTCTGGGTAGGAGAGGATCCCTCATGTCCTCTGTGTTCATCACCTGCAACATTAAGGCACATTTTGACAGGATGTAAGGTGGCTCTTAGCCAAGGACGGTTTACTTGGCGCCATGACCAGGTGTTGCTATGTTTGGCCTTAGCATTGGAAGACATGCGTAACATGACCAATAAGTTGCCACCTGTTCCATCAAAACATTACACACAAAAGACAACATTCCTCCGCCCAGGAGAGCAACCACCAAGGAAAGGTGTTAAAACCAATCCTCGCCCAGGACAACTGGAAGCTGCTAGAGACTGGAAAATGCTGGCAGATGTTGGTCAACGGCTTATTTTTCCACCTGAGATTGCCACCACTAACCTTCGACCAGATGTTGTCTTGTGGTCTGGATCAGCACGCCTTGTTCACCTGGTAGAGTTAACAGTGCCATGGGAGGATGCTGTAGATGAGGCGTATGAGAGGAAGAAACTGCGGTATGCTCAACTAGCCACTGAAGCGGAACAGCGAGGATGGAGAGTCTGGGTTTACCCAGTGGCAGTGGGTTGTTGAGGATTTGTGGCACACTCTACAACCCGGTTTCTCAGAGATGTCGGATTCAATGGCCAAGAGTTGCGTCGCACAGCGAAGAACTTATCTGAAGCAGCAGAGAGGAGCAGCAACTGGCTGTGGTTGAGACGGAAAGATTCTGGCTGGGGATCTCAAGCACAGTAGAAAGAAAGAAACGCTGATGTACAGGTAAGTAAGCTGGGCTGAGTTGAGTGGGGGACGGAGGGGTGTGATGCTGGGACGACAGAATCACCGTCGAGCCCTCTTGAGGTGTCGTGGGCTAGTCGACGAAACACCGAGGATGGAAGGCGCCCACTTGAAGACCCCAGAGATGTACCCTGCTTAGCTCAATCCAGACAGTTGTCATGCTGATGCGCTGGGGAGACTGCACTATGGTTGATCCCCGGAGCCAGCATCGCAGCCGTGTGTGCTGATGCGCTAGGGAGGCAATAAGCTGATCCCTGGAGCCAGCATTACACTTCAGCCATCAACACCAGACAGAAGGATAACTACATCATCATATGGAAGGAAGCGCAAATGGATGGAGACACATATGGATCACATTAGTTTACTGTGAAGCTACGTCTTAGTTGGTGCTTATCTTGGCGAGAGCCAAGTTCAAATCAGCATGAAGTTTTAACATCTACTCTCATGTCATGGAAATCATTGGGCAAGTACAGCACGGTCTCAGTTCAGCTCCTCCTACATGGAGAAAGCTCAACAGAGAAAGCTGGTAGTCAACGAGGTGCAAAAGCAGGAAGAGAGGATGAGGTGCATAAAGGCAGTTTCCCAGGCCAAGCAGGGAGGATGGATAAGATGGGAGAGTGTGGAACAACGCAAGATCGGCTGGCGAAATCTATGGACAGTGGAACAGAGCAGGATCAGTTTCCGCATCAGGTCAACATATGATGTTCTCCCATCACCACAGAACCTTAATCTATGGGTAGGAGTTGATCCGTGGTGTCCTTTGTGTTCATCACCAGATATATTAAGACACATTTTGACAGGATGTAAGGTGGGTCTTAGCCAAGGATGGTTTACGTGGCGTCATGACCAGGTGCTGTGATGTTTGGTCTTAGCATTGGAAGACAATTCCAGTAATATATGACACACGAAGGACAACATTCCTCCATCCAGGGGAGCAACCACCAACAAAAGGTATTAAAACCAAAACTCGTCTTGGACAACTGGAAGCTGCTAGAGACTGGAAAATGCTGGCACTTGTTGGACAACGGCTTATTTTCCCACCTGAGATTGCCACCACTAACCTTCGACCTGATATATTCTTGTGGTCTGGATCAGCACGCCTTGTTCACCTGGTAGAGTTAACAGTGCCATGGGAGGATGCTGTGGATGAGGCGTATGAAAGGAAAAAACTTCGGTATGCTCAACTGGCTGCTGAAGCGCAACAGCGAGGATGGAGAGTCCGGGTTTACTCAGTGGAGGTGGGTTGTCGAGGATTTGTGGCACACTCCACAACCCGGTTTCTCAGAGACATCGGATTCAGTGCTCAAATGTTGAGAAGCATAGTGAAGAACTTATCTGAAGCAGCAGAGAGGAGCAGCAACAGGCTCTGGTTGAGACGAAAAGATTCTGGTTGGGGGCCTCAAGCATAGTAGAAAGAAAGCAACACTGATGTAAAGGAAGGTAAGTAAGCTGGGTTTAGCTGAGTGGGGGATGGAGGGTGATGATGCTGGGATGCCAGAATCACTGTCGAGCCCTCTTAAAGTGTTGTGGGCTAGTCGATGAAACACCAAGGAGGGAAGGTGCCCACTTGAAGACCCCAGAGAAGTACCCAATTGAGCTGTTCAGACGGTTGTCATGCTGATGCGCTAGGGAGACCACACTGTGGTTGATCCCTGGAGCCAGCATTGCAGCCGCTGTGTGTGTGCTGATGCGCCATGGAGACAAAATAGGCTGATCCCTGGAGCCAGCATTACACTTCAGCCATCATCACCAGGCAGAAGGATATCTACATCATCAGATGGAAGGAAACACAGATGGATCACATTAGTTTACAGCAAAAGAAGCTATGTCTCATGTAATGGAAATCACACAAGTACCAGTGGAAAGCATACTGAAAGCATGGTAAAGAGAGGGCAAGCAAGATGAAGATGTATGGAAAAACATGGGAATATACTGTATATAAATCCTTTGCCCTTCGTTCACAAATCTTGGTGAACACTGTCACTTATATAATATATACTTGTGACAGGATGGCTGCAGGGAGGAACTCAGACCAGAACTAGAAACACACAGAGCAGACAGAGACTTGGGGTTTTGGTGAAGCTGAGCGCGTGATCGCGCTCAGCATTTAATAAACAAAATAATATAACACAAAAAACAGGACACGGCACTTGCGCCAAAATAAACAGACGAACAAAAACGGACTATCAATTAAACAAGCGGTGGACGGACAGACACACAAACACGGTGAGTAAATAAATAAACAAGTATCGTGCTGGTCCTACAGCACGCATATAGCAATTGTTTTAAATATTACTCTCCTTCTCTCTCTCCGTTCTCCACTCAACGAACACACCACCCCGAGTGAGTGAAAACATACAGCTTTTATGCAGTTGTACCGAGACTCGATTGCTAGTCAATCATTCAATTGGAATCTCGGTACAACTGCACGTGAATTAATTAAAGTGCAATTCCCGTGCTCACATATTATTACTTTTTACTTGCGTGATGTGATTTGTGCCCTCCTCGTGCCTAAATACAAATCTACAATTTAAACACATGTGAAACACAGACCGCTTATATCCCGTGTACCAATGCCTATACACCAACATTTACACACAACACGTAACACAAAATACACACAGGGGGCACTTTGCCACATATACCCCCTTGTGCAAAGCACACATGGCCTCAATGGCCACCTCCCCCCTCAGTCCCAAAGTCCCGGAAGAGGGGGAAGCAAGTTGTTTCTGGGGGTGGCCATGGTGGAATGTCTGGCACCCCCCAATTCTTCGTGGCTGTCCGCTCCCTCTTCCGGGGCTTCAGCCACACTATCTCCTGCTCCCTCTTCCGGGGCTCCTGCCACACACTATCCTGCCGTGAAAGTGCGGCTGGGGAAGCTGGTCTCCTGACCTCCCCCCTCCTCTTCATGGCTGGCAGCTCCCCTCCGTGGGGCTCCGACCACACGATCTCCGGCCGCGAAAGTGCGGCTGGGGGAGCTGGTCTCCTGACCTCCTTCCCCTTCTTCATGGCTGGCAGCTCCCCTCCGTGGGGCTCCGACCACAGTGTAGCGACCCCAGGCGAAGCAGGATCCCTGGCGACCCCAGGCGAAGCAGGATCCCTGGCGACCCCAGGCGAAGCAGGATCCCTGGCGACCCCAGGCGAAGCAGGATCCCTGGCGACCCCAGGCGAAGCAGCACCCTCGACGACCCCAGGCGAAGCAGGATCCCTGGCGACCCCAGGCGGCGGCAGCAGCAGCGGACCCTCGGGAGGCGACGGCAGCAGCAGCGGACCCTCGGGAGGCGACGGCAGCAGCAGCGGACCCTCGGGAGGCAACGGCAGCAGCAGCGGACCCTCGGGAGGCGAACTCGGGAGGGGAGCCCCTGGCCATAGAGGCGGCAGCGGGAGCTCCACTTCTCCCTCGTACCCTGTACCCTGTGTGGAGCAAAGGCAGCCCCAGGCGATGCGGAGCGGCTGGCAACCCCAGGCGATGCGGAGCGGCTGGCAACCCCAGGCGATGCGGAGCGGCTGGCAACCCCAGGCGATGCGGGCGGCTGGCAACCCCAGGCGATGCGAGGCAGGCATCCTTGGGCGGCGAGGCAGGCATCCTTGGGCGGCGAGGCAGGCATCCTTGGGCGGCGAGGCAGGCATCCTTGGGCGGCGAGGCAGGCATCCTTGGGCGGCGGGCAGGCAGTCAGGACAAGCTGGGGTGCAGGTGTTGGCCCTCTTCTCGGCCTCTGCGGCGGGCGGTTCTTCCCGTGCTTCCCTCAGCAGCCTATGCAAGGGCTGCTGAGGACCGCCAGCATCTAGTCCTGGTCCTTCTGGTGAAGGGAGAGGCAGCTCCTGCTCCTCTCCTCGTGACGGTGGGGGAAATGATACCAGCAGGCATTCATCCTCTGCTGGTTGGGGAAGTGTTACCAGCAGGCATTCCTCCTCTGCTGGTGGGGAAAGTGTTACCAGCAGGCATTCCTCCTCTGCTGGTGGGGGAAGTGTTACCAGCAGGCATTCCTCCTCTGCTGGTGGGGGAAGTGATACCAGCAGGCATTTATCCTCTGCTGGTGGGGAAAGTGTTACCAGCAGGCATTCATCCTCTGCTGGTGGGGGAAGTGATATCAGCAGGCATTCATCCTCTGCTGGTGGGCTTGGCGGAGGCAGAGGCAGCTCCTGCTGCTCTGCTCCTGCCAGTGAAGGTGGCGGAGGCAGAGGCAGCTCCTGCTGCTCTGCTCCTGCTGGTGGGGTTGGCGGAGGCAGAGGCAGCTCCTGCTGCTCTGCTCCTGCCGATGGAGGTGGCGGAGGCAGAGGCAGCTCCTGCTGCTCCTGCCGGTGGAGGTGGCGGAGGCAGAGGCAGCTCCTGCTGCTCTGCTCCTGCCGGTGGAGGTGGCGGAGGCAGAGGCAGCTCCTGCTGCTCTGCTCCTGCCGGTGGAGGTGGCGGAGGCAGAGGCAGCTCCTGCTGCTCTGCCGATGGAAGTGGCGGAGGCAGAGGCAGCTCCTGCTGCTCTGCTCCTGCCAATGGAGGTGGCGGAGGCGGGACCAGCAGGAATTCACCCTCTGCTGGTGGAGGTGGGAGCTGCAAGCAGTCCTCCCATGGCAATGGAGGTGGACCCAGCAGGAATTCACCCTCTGCTGGTGGAGACTGGGGCTGTGGGCGCTCTACCTTCCCCTTCTTGGGCCGTGGGCGCACGCGACTCCTCCCTCTTGGGCTGTGGGCGCACCGACTCCTCCCTTTTGGGCTGTGGGCGCACCGACTCCTCCCTCTTGGGCTGTGGACGCACCGACTCCTCCCTCTTGGGCTGTGGGCGCACCGACTCCTCCCATTCAGGCGTAGGACGTTGGGCTCCTCCCACTCAGGCGTAGGACGTTCGGGCTCCTCCCACTCAGGCGTAGGACGTTCGGGCTCCTCCCACTCAGGCGTGGGACGTTCAGGCTCCTCCCACTCAGGCGTGGGACGTTCGGGCTCCTCCCACTCAGGCGTGGGACGTTGGGCTCCTCCCACTCAGGCGTGGGGCGTTCGGGCTCCTCCCGCTTGGGCTGTGGACACTCAGCCTTCCTCTTCCCCTTTCCCCTTCTCTGCCTCCTCCTCACCTTCCTCTCCTGGGCCAGTTCCTCCTCTCCCTCTTGGTAGGGGCAGCGCACCACCGGGTGCCCGAACTCCCCACAGGCAAGGCACCAGCCTTGGTCCTCTAGACTACCGAGGAGGACCTCCAGATCCTGGCAGCCATCTCTCCAGTTCCAGCCTTCCATTTTCTTGTTTTTGTTGTTGTTGTTGTTGGGTTTTTTTTTTTTTTTTAAACAAATTGCGGTTCCTGCTCTGGCCTGAGTCCTGGAGGTGCTGTTATCCCGGTTCTGACACCACGTGTGACAGGATGGCTGCAGGGAGGAACTCAGACCAGAACTAGAAACACACAGAGCAGACAGAGACTTGGGGTTTTGGTGAAGCTGGCGCGTGATCGCTCAGCATTTAATAAACAAAATAATATAACACAAAAAACAGGACACGGCACTTGCGCCAAAATAAATAGACGAACAAAAACGGACTATCAATTAAACAAACGGTGGACGGACAGACACACAAACACGGTGAGTAAATAAATAAACAAGTATCGTGCTGGTCCTACAGCACGCAATAGCAATTGTTTTAAATATTACTCTCCTTCTCTCTCTCCCGTTCTCCACTCAACGAACACACCACCCCGAGTGAGTGAAAACATACAGCTTTTATGCAGTTGTACCGAGACTCGATTGCTAGTCAATCATTCAATTGGAATCTCGGTACAACTGCACGAGAATTAATTAAAGTGCAATTCCCCGTGCTCACATATTATTAATTTTTACTTGCACGTGATGTGATTTGTGCCCTCCTCGTGCCTAAATACAAATCTACAATTTAAACACATGTGAAACACAGACCCGCTTATATCCCGTGTACCAATGCCTATACACCAACATTTACACACAACACGTAACACAAAATACACACAGGGGGGGCACTTTGCCACAATACTGTACAGAGTTTGTATTTAAAGTGCATATGTATTAAGGGGCAGGGAAATGTAAAGTGCAGCATTTCAACATAATTTACAACATGCTGGTTCTCTCTATTATTAGCTAACATGATTAAGGAGCCTCTACTGCACTTTCAATAAATCATGCAATGTGTAACTGTGCTGAGGTCAGTATCCAGAGATCTATCATGCACTGTGTAACTGTGCTGAGTTCAGTGTCCAGAGATCTATCATGCACTGTGTAAATGTGCTGAGGTCAGTATCCAGAGATCTATCATGCACTGGGTAACTGTGCTGAGGTCAGTATCCAGAGATCTATCATGCACTGGGTAACTGTGCTGAGGTCAGTATCCAGGGATCTGCTTGGTAACCGTTCAGCGGAAATTAGCAACGGCTTGATTGATCAAGACAAACCAGAGCAGCTCTCCACTGGAGTCTTTAGAAGATCCATATTCTCAATGAAGGGCAATCATTCAGAGCATCTCTCCACTTGAATCTGTAGAAGATCCAGATTCTGAATGAAGGGAAATAATTTATGCTTGAGAGCCACAAACGTTCTGAATTAAATTGGGTTGAACATGAAACTGATCTGTTGAGTGGCAAAAGTTGCCCTAAAGCGAGAGGTTGAAAAGCTGTGATGAATCTATACTAAATGTTAAAGAATAGCCTCTTCTTTTTATGAGGTGTCCAGTCATTCTGAGGAGCTCTTGCTGTGTTTTAATTACATATTTGATATACTCTGTGCGGTCTGACTTGAGTTCAGAAGCAGCTCTTTACTTGTAGCTGCCAGATGAGTAAGAAAATTACCATCTGTATTACAACCGCCAAAAACCTGGCAAAAAAACCAAAAACAGTGTCGTTGATCCTGTTCACCAAATTAGTAGGCCCGCCACTGGTATTGCTCAGACTTGAAAACTATGTTAGAACATGGTTAGGAAAATGGTCTGCATGCAGCTACCGACACCAACAACAAGGCAGGCAGCTTAGTGGTCCAGTAGTTAAAGGGGCTTGTTACCAGGAGGTTACTGGTTTTATCCCAGCTCAGCCACTGACTCACAGTGTGTGACCCTGAGCAAGTCACTTAACCTCCTTGTGCTCTGTCCTTCGAAAGAGATGTAAAACTGAGGTCCTATTGTTAGTGACTCTCCAGCAGCAGTTGTGATGCATAGTTCACCCCTAGTCTCTGTAAGTTGCTTTGGATAAAAGTGTCTGCAAAATAAACAAAACATCAAGGTCAGTACAAAATCCATTTTCCCCATTATAAGACATCTCACCTTTTTTTTGTTAAAAAAAATCAGCCATCTAGAGAATCAAGCGTTTTTTTTTAATTGCTGCCAATATGCAACTTATACAAGACGGGACAGATTCTCACCACTTCATATTTAGCTGATTTACGTAACCGCTACTGGCCAGTCACCTGGCAGATTCAAGTGAACACCTGCAGGGCTGGTCTTTGCCATCCAGGGTCCAGTAGCTGTTGTGCAGGGTTGCAGCAGTGAGAGAACCTAAATTGGTAGAGAAAATAGGGGCAGAATAGCTAAACCACTGCAATAAATAAAAGCAAACTGAATGTTGCTTGCTTTGAGTGTACATTTTAAAAGTCCTGCTTTTCTTCCGATCCCCTATCGGTCTTCACTTGGCTCTACTCTTTCATACAGCGATCCATTGAACATATCAATACACCTTGTCCCAGCCGATGCGTCTGCAGTACATAAGCTGATACTGGATGTAACGGGTGTGTCGTCTGAGCCATTAGACCCATATAAGCTGTGGGAGAATGTTTGTCTAACTATTCAGAAACAATCATGGGGAAAGCAGAAGGACAGCAGTTTGTCTGATGTTTTCGGGTTTCTGAGGAGATGCAACCCTGCAGCTGAAGAAAAAGAAAAGGAAAGGGTGTCCCTCCTGATTCCCCTTTGTTCCAGGCTAAACATTTTCAGTTATTTCAGCCCTGGGGTTAGTCTGGCTGCTCTTCGCAGGACGACCATGTCAAAAGTAACAGTAAAATATACATTCATTGGTGTCAGCTTTATGATGAATTATAAACTTTTATTACAGTTTGAAAATGCTTAAACAGCTTTGTAAATTTCTTAACACCACTCGTAGCTCAAACTTGTTCTTCTGCCGTCTCTATACACTCCTTCTATACAACCCCCACCCCCTCACTTGTTCTGTCCACTTTTTAAACCTGCATCAATTACCGTGGACCGATCACCTGAATCTACCTCTCAGGATTATGGGAATTGAAGTTTCGAACTCCTCCATCTTACAGTGTACGCTTTTGTCTTCTACCAACAAACGTCGTTTTTGTTTTGAACTCAGGGGCCAGATATCAGAATCCCCACGTTCCTGATATCTTCCCCTAGTGTTCCAAACTGACCGTTTGTTACTATATATATATATATATATATATATATATATATATATATATGACACACACACACAGTTGTAGTCAAACGTTTACATACCCCAATGGAAATTTATAATTTCCAGAAATTTCCCAAAAACAAAGAGTTTTAGGAAAAATCTTTTGAAGTGTGCAAGGTATATTTGTATTTGGACTAGTTTAAATTGTAATAATAAAACCCCTTGTTTTTGAATTCAAGTCATGTAGAACCCACCTTCATCAAAATAATCAGACTAGACAACATTTTTAGTGAATACAAAGGAACAGTTTTATTAGAAATAAAACTAAATAAAGGAAAAATTAAAGGTGCAACAACTAAGCTAAAGTAATACAGAAAGGAAGAATTAACTAAACTAAACAGTACAGAAAAGAAAATATAAACAACGACACCCCACTCCCGCTGGTTGATCAGCGATCCAACGCAATCTATGGGAGATTCCCTCAAACGTTACAACTGCACTCCTGACAGCTATTTAAGATGAAGGTTAGTCTTAACAGGGGTATCGTTAGTAACACAAATATTTACTTTTGTTAATATTTGATAATCAATATTTGATAATCAATATATATATATATATATATATATATATATATATATATATATATATATATATATATATATATATATATATATATATATATATAGTTTTGGTTCAAAAGGCAATTCTCATTCTTTGCGTCCAGACAACATATCGAGAATTATCCATTATCAAGCCAGCTAAATTTGGATTCTAGCTTCTAATGCAGATTGACAATTGCCTTGTAAAACCCACATCAGTTTGTATAAATCACATACAAACAAATACTATAGTGTTCATTAACTCAAAGCAGGAATTGAAAGCAATAATACTTTTCTTACATTCCACTTAAAACAAAACATTAATTTTGCTTTAAAGTCTGCTTAAATCTCGAGTTCATAAGAGGATTAAAACACTACTCATTGAATACTTAACAGACGTGCGCTGCCTCTTCCAGCTGATCCGTGTCTTCAACAATACAGGTGCTCGAAGGCTCTCCTGCTGGCAAGGACAGGTCCAGGTTCCGGGGGTCTGCCTTCCTTGCATTTCGTCTCCACTTCAGGGTACGAAAGAAATGTCTTCGCAAAAACAAGAGTCATTAACTATTTAGGTATTCCACTGAAACAGCAATTCCTCCACCAATATGTGCACTCTTCATCCGGTTATGTCTGGGATATTCCACTGCAAACTCCGGCACTGCTAGCTCAATAAATTGAATATATTTTTTGAATACATAATATATTTTGAATATATTATGTCGACTTCAAATGATCAGCCAACTCTTTGTCCGATGATCAATCGGGGCTAAGTTAGAGATTTGATTACAAGTACTTTTAGGATTTTAGGCGTCTCACGCAGCGGACTCCCACACCAAGGCAAACACTAGAATAGTTATCTTGTATTAGAGTGTCTGAAAACGGTATCTCTGTTCCAGCTGGTCGCAGGCTGGATCTCCAGATTGTCACAGTTCAAAGACTGGTTTGTGTATCAGAACCTTGGATTTCGTGTCAGGAGCCCTGTATGAGTGTCACGCTCAAGCATTTGTAAGGTTCTCTTTACCCCTGTGATTGGACAGTGTGGTTATTTTGGGCGGTGCCTGAGTCCTCGTGGAGTGTTTCTCATTGGTTGTTCTCGTTCCGACGTGGCCCCTTGTTCTCCATTGGTCTGCTATTCCGCCCCCTGTCAGCTAGATTTATGTGATGGACTGGTTCCTGTCTTAGGTGTCAAAGCACCCAGAACTGTCTGGCTTGCGGCACCAATGGAGTCATTCAGCGATCGTGAAGATAAGCCATTTGTACAGTATTTAGTGTACGACTCTTTTTAAAAGCATTCTTTGTCAGTGGGGGAGTTTGTGACCAGAAACCAAGAAGACACAGAGAATGGTTTAAGATTCCCACTCAATTCAGTTACTTTCACACAAAGAATGATATTATGATCCACTCTGACACTACACTTTTGTAACAAAAGTTATGCTTTTGTGGATGAGGAAAAAAAGTTACAAGAAATAGATATCTACTTATCTAGATTATATATTTCAGCATTTTTTTTTCAAAACTCCAAAAAATGCTAATTAAAAGGTATTCATACCCTTTGATGTTATGATGGTATTGTCTACAAGGTGCTAGAAATATCAATATGATAATGCAGAACCTAATTTGAGAAAAGTCTAGAAAATTGTAGGTGAACATTCTTAGAGAGTATAAAAGGCTTAGGCATACGATGATTGCTGTCATTATCATTAAGTCATTATGGGAAAAAGTAAAGAGCTATCTGAAGACCTTAGGCAGAAAAGTATTTATTGTCACAAAGCTGGAGAAGGATTCAAGAAGATTTCCAAGCATTTGAGTATCCCAGTTTCGACTATTGTTTGTATTATCAAGGTACTGTCACAATGCCCCCTCGGTCTGGAAGAAAGATGGTTCTTTCACCAAGAACAAGTAGAAGAAAGAAGGTTCTTTCACCAAGAACAAGTAGAAGAATTGTGAGGAAGGTTAATAACAATCCAAGATTGACTGCTGAAGATATTCAAAGTGAATTGGCTGCAAGTGGGACTGGGTTTCCATTTCAACCATAAGTCGAGTACTGCGTGGTGAAGGTCTCAATGGTTGCAGGCCAAGGAAAAAGCCACTCTTAGGAAAACATCACAAGGACAATTACTTAAAGTTTGCAAAACGGCATTTGAAAGATGGATATGAGTTCTGGTCAAAGGTTTTGTGGAGTGATGAAACAAGAATCAAGCTATTTGGTCACGCTGATAGTCGTTACATTTCGAGAAAGTCTGGTGAGGCGTACAAAGAAAAGAACACCATACCTACTGTCAAGCATGGAGGTGGTAATATCCTTCTATGTTTTTCCTCTAATGGCACAGGAAATTTAATTCCAATAGATGGTAAAATGGATTCCATAGCATACCAAAAGATATTGGCCAATTATCTGAAACCCTCTGCTACAAAACTTGGTTTTAAAGCGCAACTGGACGTTCCAACACAACACCGATCCAAAACACACATCAAAATCTACTTCAAAATGGTTAAAGAAGAATAAAATCAAGGTTCTGGAATGGCCTTGTTAAAGTTCCGATCTAAATCCGATTGAGAATCGTTGGTATGAGTTGAAGAAGGCTGTGTACAAGAGAAGTCCTTGGAATTTGAATGAACTGGAACAATTTTGCTTTGAAGAATGGTCAAAAATCACTAAAGAATCATGCCAAAAGCTCATTGACAAATATCCTAATCGTTTAAAAGAGGTTATTATTGCTAAAGGTGCCTCAACCAGCTATTAATTTAATTTTCCTTGTCAGGGTATGAATACTTTTGAATTAGCATTTTTGGTGTTTTGCAAAAGAATTGCTAAAATAAATAATTGTAGACAATAACTGTAACTGTTTTTCCTCATCCAAAGCGCTCTGTAATGCCTACAATGCTAAAGCAGGAGCAAGGCTGTTAGACTGGGTTATTCATGGCTTTGATTCAGAGGAATGCTCTCTGCTCCTGTTCTGTGTATCTCTTCAGCAGTCGCTCATAAACCTAGAAAGAAAACAAAAAAAGACCACAACAAAGAATATGAATCATTGAAAAGAAAGCAGTAGAAAATACTGTCTGGAACTGAAGGTTGGTGAAAAATAAAATACAAACATCAATTTAGGGTCACAACCTCCAGTTATAAAAGTGAAAAAAGAATTGAGGAGCAAAATTTCCCTCAGAAGAAAGTCTGCTTAGAAAAGTTTAACTTTGTAGTTGAAATTGTGCTGTAATCGGTGTTTTAATAACCCCCTCTGTTCGCCACACTCCTGGTTTGCCCAGGGTAGCTTGGATACATTTCAGGCTTGGGTAAGCCAGCATAACCTCAACTAAATTTTTGCACCAAAGGCTGTTGGCATTCGATGACAGTTTTGCAGATGACAGCAAGTACACACTCAGTGAATCAGTCATGCTTTTTTTCAACAGGGCATTTACATGTGTAAAGAATCCCTTTAAATCATTTAGAGCAAATACAACATGACTTTAAAAAGTCGGCACATCATTTATAATTGAGCTACCCCATGGAACTTCTGTCCTTTAGCATTGAATGAAAATCTATATCTTTTTTTGGTTAAGCATTGTCACAAGCACATTTTGGTCTTTCTATGTTGTTCTTTTGTGTACATATTTTGAAGTGTTTTTATTCAGGGATGATTTTCATCAAAGTGACGGCAATGAGTTACCACTGTTTCCACATTTTTTTTTACCAGGGCTGCTCCGTTAGATTAACCATGATTATGGTTGCCATGATCCTATAGGGGACAGACATCCAAACCACTTGAGTTAAACTGGAGTGAACATTAATCCAGGGTGATTGATGTTTCATCCCTGCCAAACAAGATGCATTGTGGGTACTGACAGTAAAAGACATCTCCATAAGATCAGAGCTGACACTCTGAATAAGAGACAAATGCCACGAGGCATCCCAGTTCCTACAAGTCTCAACAGAACAGGTCTTTCTGAGTTGAGAAAGTTAACCTCGAAAGAGGACACATATTCAGAGCTTTTTCCAACATGTTTGTTCAGGCACAAAAACAACAAAATCAACAGCGCGCAACACACAGGTTTGAAGAGATCTGAAAGAAGTCAGCATACATTTAATGTACTTTAGGGACTCTTTTGTACAGGGTTTCTCATAGTGTTAGGGACTTTTCGTGCAGTTTTGGCAGAAGTATTAACTTATTATAAGTCAGAAAAAAACAATATTGTCCTCAGGAGCTGCTGTTAAACATTTTATTAGAATTGTATTTTCGGTTCTATGCACTGGAGTTTTGACAAACCCTTAACAATGATGGGCTTCTACAACTTGGTTTACAATGATATCAAATGAAATCAGCAAGCATGTATTAGCTTTGGGTTTCTACTACTTGGTTTACAATGATATCAACTGAGACCAGCAGGCGTGTATTAGCTTTGGGTTTCTACTACTTGGTTTATAATGATATCAAATGAAACCAGCAGGCGTGTATTAGCTTTACTTTCTTGTAAGAACACTCACAGTCAAAGCAATTCGTCTGTTCAGGTCACAGTGAAATAGTAATGGGATATCCAAGGTAGATTAAGTCAAACCAACTGCAGAGGTGATGCAAAGTTATGAATCAGCTTGTATAGTAAGGAGGAAGCTGTAAGAAGCTGCTAAATTATCATTAATATGCAATAAAAAAACACACACAGTTGAAGATTAAACAAATATTGTGAGCACACTTGAGAACACTGTGCTCAAGCACAGTTTTAAGGAAAGAAGTCCACGATACAGAGGAATAAGGAATTGAAAAAGTGGGGTATGTTCTGTCTGAAACAACATTGCTGACATGCCCATTAATTGATAGTGTTTAGATATTGTTGGGAAAACAGAGTGTAAGTAGAGTTCACAAAGTTCAGCTTCACACATATGCCATTAATCACAGCCAGATAATCACAGATTTGTAAAGCACCTTTTTACCATCACAGATAATCACAGCTCTGTGAAGAACTTTTTTTTACCATCACAGATAATCACAGCTTTGTGAAGCACCTTTTTACCATCACAGATAATCACAGCTTTGTGAAGCACCTTTTTACCATCACAGATAATCACAGCTTTGTGAAGCACCTTTTTACCATCACAGATAATCACAGCTTTGTGAAGCACCTTTTTACCATCACAGATAATCACAGCTCTGTGAAGAACTTTTTTTACCATCACAGATAATCACAACTTTGTGAAGCACCTTTTTACCATCACAGATAATCACAGCCTTGTGAAGCACCTTTTTACCATCACAGATAATCACAGCTTTGTGAAGCACCTTTTTAACATCACAGATAATCACAGGTTTCTAAAGCACCTTTTTATTCTAGTGTCAGTTCTAACAACCTTGTTCTGTTCTCTGAATAAACTGCAATCACACATAGATTAATAAATTACCCTAATGTTCAATTTAATATAGACAATCAGGGGCTCGTTTCTATATGTCGTATCAGGCTAGTACAATGTCGGGAGCACAATATACGATAGAAGTAGCGTTGCTCTCACTAATTCCTCTATGACAGACGTCCCCAATATTCCAATGACGCTCTCTTCTTCTGCTGAGAGTGTGTTGGAGGGTGGGGGTCAAGCTGCTATAACAGGTCCACTTTTTTAACTTGATCCCATGTTATGGCCCGCTAACAACATTTATTGTATTTGCAATTGCCGTCCTTTTCATCCTCTTTGAGGAAAACATTACACGGTTGTTCATTTAAAAAAAAAAACATGTGCTTATTAATGTGTGCTTTTTTTCTAGCAGTATCTGTAAGCTAGCTCTGCTAGTATAATGTTTTCTTTGTGTTGCTATTTGGGCAGATATCACAACTGATTTTCCTGTCTGGTTTATCTCCTAACACAACCCACAATTTCCCTTCATAATTAGGCTCATTATATTTAGTTTTTTAAATGTTGCATGAGTTCGAACATATTTAATAATGATTTAGTTAAAGTAGACTTATTAAATAACACTTTATTAGTCTGTATAACACAATGCATGTTTATGGTGAAGTTCCAAACATGTACATTACATGAGAATATATAAAATTACATATACAGTATAAATTAGATAGAAAACAGGGTGTTAGGCCACTTAAAACCTATAGTTTATGTCTTGTCTCTTAATAATCATTAAGCAAATGTGATTTCCAAGACCATTCAAATTACATTCCTTGTGTTGCGTGGTTCATGTATTTTCAGACATAGAGGTACAATTTGCTAGTCTACCTGTGATATCGAAAGACAACACCAACTACGAGTCGACTGGAATATATTAACAGGTCATAACTATATTTAAATTGCATTTTTTATTTGAAATCAACAGATTATGAATGGATGTGTTCTGCACGCCACTACTGGTCTCCCCATCTTTTAATGCTATAAATGGGGTTTAATGGTATAAATGAGGTATTTACACTACATTCGCCACTACTGCACAGTCTCCTTTTCGATAAGTGTAGCCATCTCTTAGGAAGGTGTGTACTGAAATAATAAGAGTACAGTACAGTACACAGAGTACATATCTCGACCTACGGGGCACAGAACAATATAAGAACACAGGAACACTTACGAATGAGAGGCGGCTGTTCGATTATCAGTGCTCGAGTTGAGCGATTCCCAAACGTCAACCAGTCACTTCTTAAAAGATACCAAAGATTCAGGAGCAACAAAGTGGCTTGGTGGCATACGCTCCATGTACAGTCTGACCTGCGTCTGTCTGCACAGCATTTGAAACGGTAGCCTCTGGTTGTTCTTTGCTGGACGAAAGCTGCAACGTCCTTTTTGTAACGTTGGAATCAGAATGAAACACAGTATGGAGCATAGTATGGGGTAGCTTGCATGATGTGTAACACTAAAGACCTGTATAGTGTTCTATAAAAAAAGAACTCTGCTCATAACAGCAGACCACTGGTGTGTCTAAGAGAAGCATTGTAACCCCACTCAACACACCAGTACACCAGTCTGATTCAGGTATGCCCATATACATACAGTAGTGTGCAAATAGGGTTAGGGATAGTGGCACATCTTGTATCTAAACAATAACGTTCAATGCAAGATGTAATGTGGGTATTTGTAACTAATAAATTGTATGCATTGTTAAAATTTGAAACATGGTCTGGTCTCATTCTTATAGTAGTTAATTTCATGTTTACCATCATTTATAAACCTTACACTCAGCCTCTTTGAAATTATATTAAAAGAGTTCTACAGACACTGTATTTTCAAATCCAGTGATTTCAGAAAATTCACACTCCATGTAACTCAATGTGACTCCCTGTAAAGATTGTAGCCAAACCAAGCCTTTGAAATCTATCATTTCGATACTTTGTAGCTGGGTTTATTCATGCTGGGTTTATTCATGCTGGGTTTATTCATGCTGGGTTTATTCATGCTGGGTTTATTCATGCTGGGTTTATTCATGCTGGGTTTATTCATGCTGGGTTTATTCATGCTGGGTTTATTCATGATGGGTTTATTCATGCTGGGTTTATTCATGATGGGTTTATTCATGCTGGGTTTATTCATGCTGGGTTTATTCATGATGGGTTTATTCATGCTGGGTTTATTCATGCTGGGTTTATTCATGCTGGGTTTATTCATGCTGGGTTTATTCATGCTGGGTTTATTCATGCTGGGTTTATTCATGCTGGGTTTATTCATGCTGGGTTTATTCATGCTGGGTTTATTCATGCTGGGTTTATTCATACATCTGTTGGCAGAAGATGCTGATCCACGCTGGAGCGCACAGGTTCCGCAGGCTGTGAGATCACAGGTGCTGAAAAGCCACACCTGGAACGTGTCAATTCAAACAGACACCAGGAAATTAGACACAAGCAACACACTCAACGGTGTGAAATTCACAGTTTAAGGTGGCATAAAGAAATAAAAGTCTTGGATAATCAATTGAGCTGGTTGTTTTTTACTCTCTCTTGCACCAGGCAATTGCAAATAAAGCATTTAACTTTCAATGGTTGGGTGTAGGATAACACTGAATTATCTAGCAAAACTGAAACCACTATACCCATCGGGGCTGCACCTTGTGTAACTTCAACCTGTTTATTTTTAAGTGAAATGTAACCCCTGACCTGTCCAGCAGACCAACAAAGCGATTCACATTTCAAACATGTCAATCAATCGCTGAGGCTGATTGACAGGGTACAGATCTATGGCCAGGCTGGATCCTGACACCTATACCTCCAGTTTAAATCTATTGTGAGCACTGTGATGAATCCCCACATACATATTCATTCATTTACCTGTCTAGAACACCCACTTTTAGTTAGTCCCCTGGGTGGTTGTAATAAATATACATTTCAATGACACTTCTGTATTATTGCCTTATATTCTGGAGCCAGGCATCTCCTCAGTAAAGTGATCATGGTAAATGGATCACTAATACTGTGCTGTTGAGTTGAATCACAGCAGGATTAACTTGCAACACAATTGCCAGGTTAGGTTTCGCTGCCTACTAAATGCTATTGACTGACCCTGTTACAATTCCCCTTGACCCTATGCAGGACACTGTTGAGAACAGGAGGCAAAGTCTAATGCTAAAGTCCTGGAACATCTATAGGTAATGGCTGCCTCTTGCTTTTTTTCCCCCACAAGGCTTATAAAAATTAAGTTTTCACCATTTGGATGTAACAAAAAGTACATATTATGCCATCATTAGTTATTTATTTATCTATTTGACCGTATGGGGTATTATTTCCACTTTAACCAAACATATTAGTATTATTATTATTATTATTTTTATTATTATTATTATTATTTATTTCTTAGCAGACGCCCATATCCAGGGCGACTTACAATTGTTACAAGATATCACATTATTTTTATATACAATTACCCATTTATACAGTTGGGTTTTTACTGGAGCAATCTAGCTAAAGTAACTTGCTCAAGGGTACAGGGCAGCAGTGTGGAGTAGTGGTTAGGGCTCTGGACTCTTGACTGGAGGGTTGTGGGTTCAATCCCAGGTGAGGGACACAGCTGCTGTACCCTTGAGCAAGGTACTTTACCTAGATTGCTCCAGTAAAAACACAACTGTATAAATGGGTAATTGTATGTAAAAAATAATGTAATTGTATGTAAAAATATTGTGATATCTTTTGGGCAGCAGTGTGGAGTAGTGGTTAGGGTTCTGGACTCTTGACCGGGGGGTCGTGGGTTCAATCCCAGGTCGGGGACACTGCTGCTGTACCCTTGAGCAAGGTACTTTACCTAGATTGCTCCAGTAAAAACCCAACTGTATAAATGTGTAATTGTATGTAAAAATAATGTGATATCTTGTAACATATGTAAGTCACCCTGGATAAGGGCGTCTGCTAAGAAGTAAATAATAATAATAGTACAGCAGCAGTGTCCCCCACCTGGGATTGAACCCACGACCCTCAGGTCAAGAGTCCAGAGCCATAACCACACACACACACACACAGTGCTGGTATCTTAAGCATTTGAGGAGCCCAATGGCCTCCTCTCGTTCACACATTTTATTCTGTACTGGATAAAAAGTTATACTGATATCAAAGGGATATTTTAGTGTTCATGAAAAGTCTTGTGTATATTTTGTTTTAGTGAGTAAAATGAAAGAATGTTGCTGTTTTTTTTATTTCAAAAGATCAATTGCAAATGCAATCAGTTACACAGCTATATTTGGTGAGCTCAAGCAGACACCTGAAGGTCTGGCCTTTGTCATCCAGAGGACAGTAGAGCACTGACATCGGCTCTCGTGTTCCTGAGTGTAAAGAAACAACTGTCTTGGTCGTGGGATCTGACAATGCCCACTGCCCTTCAGTTCTCCTGAACTGTGTGGTGAGGGAGCATAACTGGGCATTTTAAACTTGGGAGAAAATGATTGGGCACTCTAAATTGGGCATGCTGGTGATGTCATTCCTCCAGCACAAGCCAGAAGTGGAGCAATGCTCTTGGTGTGCAATAAGTAGTCTTTGTGAAAGCTCTCGATAGGCTGTGGTAGCACAAACGGGATCTCATACAAAGTGAACCCATTAACCAATGAGTTTGTGCAGAGGGGTGAAATTTCCGTTTGACAGATTAACTTCAAACAACATGAAGACACATGCACTGACACTGTAGAGAAAAGCAACCCAGGGCACAAAGAATAATCTTAACCCTAGTCTATGGGAATACTGGACACAATTGAATGGTTATATTAACAGGTCAATAAATTAGCTCCGTTAGAATTGGTTTTCAGAGATTCATTGATCTCCACTGACTGTTTTATTAGAATTCAATAACTGTGTTTGCCAACGCGCCACAGACAGAAGCAAAGTGTTCAGTAAAACTGATCTGTTCAAGGGCTTTGAACTGGGTGATCATTGTCTGCTTTGCTTTTGAACAGGATATGCCACAAATATCAGCTACTGTACAGTATATGATGTTCTGCATAACCACAGTAGAGCTATCCATATTACTGGTAATTTAATAAGCACTATCATTGAAACGTGTCATTCAAATTACAGTCATATTTTCAAGGGTTTACTGTGAACAAATTGGTTATTAACACTCAGAAAATGAAGATAGTTCAGTTCGCTCTGAGATTAAAAAAGAAAATAAATCTCGAGAGAATGTAATTAACAAAATCTACATGTGTCAAGTGTCTGGATTTACATATTTTTAAAGTCTTTTCAAAATAAATTCCCAGCCTCAGAAGAATTGAATTTGAAAAAAAGTTAAAGAAAAAAAATTTAAAAGGGATGGTGTTGGAAGGGATGGTGTTGCTTAATTTGTAAGGTAAAAAATGAAGGTAAACTTGGAATTAACTGCTTTGTTAAGCTGTAAGGATGAGACCAGGTCATGTGTCAAATCTTAAAGGGTACATTAGGACCTTTTTATTTTATTGTGTTAGATGTTCCCATGTATTGCTACAACTGTTTACGTTTACGTGTGTATTTTAGTTTTTTATATTTTAACCACTTTTTTAAACTTTTAAATTGCATTCCCTGCCTCAAGATGGCTTCACATGTACCCGCATGGACCGCTCAGAACTACATTCCCCATCATCCTACTGCTCACTGGTGAATCCATCTCAGTTACATATGTGAGCAGGGGGATGATGGGAAATGTAGTTTGGTACAGGTACATGTAAAGCCATATTGAAGCAGGGAATGCAATTTAAAAAAAATAAAACAATACACACACCTTACGTAAACAGTTGTAGCAAGACATGGGAACATGTAACACAATAAAATAAAAAGGTCCTATGTTTACCATTTATTAGTTCCAAATACCAATCATTACCTTGTACATTGAAGGTTATTATTTAGATACAATATGTGCCACTAGTATTAACAGAGATAGGCAAATGATCAGATTACCTGAACCCCTGGAGAGACAGCCTCCATGCTACACCGATGGTCCCGACAATCTGGAGGTATTGGGAGCTTCTCTGTTTGTCTCCTCTATGTCTGGTGTTTATACTCTAGTAGCTCAGAGCCTACATGACTGCAGCTTTTTTCTGTTATCTTACTAATTATAATAGAAACAAGTTATTCAGCTGTTACTCCATTCAAGTGCAATCAGCCGCTACATTCTCTCTTTTACAAGGGTACTGGTTAATTGTTTACCATATTTCCTCCTTCCCTATACGTTCCTGCACATACCCGATCATTCATCATGCCAACCTATGGCCAACTGGTATTGCCTTAGCAACTCTACATATGTCAAAGCCACCCCCAGCAAACGGGTTTAACATTACCAACACATTTTCTTTCATATGATTACCAATACATGTGTACTCTACAGATTGTTAGATTCAATACTGTATATTGGTTTTAGCTCAGTATTTGCCATGGTGACACACTATTCTCATAACGCTGGATGTAGGCAAGTGAGGTTGAGAATCACATGACCCTTGCACTGTCCACTGCAGCCCACAGATGAAACATATCGGTGTTACACTGAAACCTGCGCGACACTGATATGCTTCCTCACAATCAGCTTTGAGGTTCCTTCAGATGCCACTTCAGAAGATGTCAAATAGTGCTTTAATCCAGGAATGGGCACTTCTACACCAGGTTTACAAGGTACAGTATAACAAAGTCATTGTAACTGCTTTGGGACCTGTATGGAGGTTTAATTGGTTCAATTAAACAAATCCTGAAAAAACATGACTGAAATAAACCCCTGGTCTGTAAGGGACAGAACAGTGGAGAATGGCAGAGAACACAAATAAAGGAGTTGAAACAAAATTAAACATTAGAAAAATGCAGATGATATAAAATGGTGGGTAATTTCTAAAATCACTTCAGAATTTCAGCTTTTAGTCTTTTCTGAAGCAGTACCCGTGGTTGAAAAATAAGATTTGTTAGTAAGCTTGGTAACAGAGAATTACAAATACTGTGATGTATATTTTTTTGTAAAATTAAAGCTGTAAGACATGAATTAACAAGGTACTCACTTGCACTTCTTTTTAAATCCATTCCACTATCAGGGCCTTGTTCCAGCCTTGTCCTTAATTACTGAACTGACAAGTCTAGACCCTTGATCCAACAAGTATTGCATTGTTTCATTGAGAAATTCATTAAACAGATTAAGGACCTGGTTGGACCACAGCCCTGATTTGCAATGTACTGCAGTGAGCACCACTGGTATAAAATGCCCCTTTAGCTTACATTATCTCCTTTAGTATTATTGTAGGGATTCTAGAATCCCCATTGCTGTGCTTGCTGCAATGATAAGAGACACACAGTCTGATAGATGTCATGAAGGCTGCCTGATCTCACTGATTAAACAACTTTAACCACTAGGGTTCCCCCAAAGCAACCCACTTTCATTTCCACTGCCGTGCTGAATCCCAGCTTGACTCCCACAACGTCACAATGCATGATCCATGGGCAGCCAATCACACTCAGCTCTGTCATTCCGAATCCCAAGTGCCATTTACTCTTTATTAAAATCCAGTTCCATTTAATTATTCAACAGGATCCCCATCATCTGTCCTCAGGGTTGCCTAATTCTGCTTCAATGTAGCTCATTGCTCCTGTCCAGATGCTGTATTACCCTGATGCTGTTTTTTAATAGAAAGAGGCTAGCATGTCATTTACTTTCACTATCCCTCACCAGCCTGGTCTTTGGTGTTATAGCTCACACTGTCCCATTAATCCCGCCCACAATCGACTTCACGTTTCCATTCCAATATAATATGTTGGTGTCTGCTTACTACACTCCATCCAAAGTGTAGCCTTCTGGGGAATATGTGTATACTGTATACTGTGTATATACACACACACACACACCATATGAGGCACTTAACCTCCAAGTATTCAATGCAGCAAAACAGGACAAATTACACATTCAAGGTTGATCTGGCATTAATGTTGCTGCTTGTTGCATACATTCATGCAGACTTCTAATATGTTCTGGCAATACTAACATTATGCAAAGCATATCAAGAACTATTAGGAAATAAAGGAGGGTGGACGTCACAAGGCAATTTATACAAAGGAAGTGAACCCTTTCATTAATGGTGCAGTTAGACTAGAGGATTTAGCTGTTACTTGGCTGCTCATTAAATGGGAAGAAGAAAAGATTTAGCATCAGGGGATAGCAGCATGACACTAAGCACCCAGATACTACCCCGACTGCAACTGCAAACAGGGAATTGAGGGACACTGCATCAGATACATTTAAGATATGACAAACATCCCACAACTGGGGTCTGACATGGGGAAAACATTGCACAGGATTGTAATAAAAGTGAGTCAATACACGCTCAAGCAAAAGAAGGCAGGAAATGATCAATAGACCAAAATAGTAAGCCAGGAGAGCCCAGAATTAGGGTCTCATATCCCACCTAGCCGTACTTCTTTGAGAGTCGAAATTCCAGCACAGATCCGTGGTCCGTATTGGTGTTTCTGCCAATACGGACTTGTTCAGTGGACAAGTATAAAAACACATAAATAATACAAAATGTATTGTAAGAGCACTTTTTAATGCATGTTCCAACCATCTATATTTTAAAAGCACAGAAAGCAGTAAAAAAGCTGCTGGACCAGGTTGTGCGAATAATAATGTGTAAACTGGACAGGTCAACGACCATTGTGTGGACCTGACTTCCTTAAGGTGTACTAGAGTTCCATAGATTTGGATCAGAACACTCATATTGTCTGGTCCCATTTGCATCCCTAACCAGAACATAACAAGGCTGTGTCCACTTTAGGAGGATTGAAAAACTGAGCGTAACATGTGTCTATTTTCTTACTGTTGATCTATTCATCTACCGTACTCCACAACCCAAAGATATCTACAGTACAAAGAGACAAATAGCCCCCCAACTGCATTTTTAAACTACCATAAAAAACATTGTATAAGTCGATTTTCATGCTTTGGGGGTGAGCGACGAACACACCGTTGTAACGTATTCTTTACTATGCCTACCTAGACTACCGTTCAAAAGTTTGGGGTCACTTAGAAATTTCCTTGTTTTCCATGAAAACATACATGAAATGAGTTTGAATAGGAAATATAGCAAAATGAATAGGAAATATAGTCATTGACAAGGTTAGAAATAATGATTTTTAATTGAAATAATAATTGTGTCCTTCAAACTTTGCTTTTGTCAAAGAATCCTCCATTTGCAGCAATTACAGCCTTGCAGACCTTTGGCATTCTAGTTGTCAATTTGTTGAGGTAATCTGAAAAGATTTCACCCCATGCTTCCTGAAGCACCTCCCACAAGTTGGATTAGCTTGATGGGCACTTCTTACGTACCATACGGTCAAGCTGCTCCCACAACAGCTCAATAGGGTTGAGATCCGGTGACTGTGCTGGCCACTCCATTATAGACAGAATACCAGCTGACTGCTTCTTCCCTAAATAGTTCTTGCATAGTTTGGAGCTGTGCTTTGGGTCATTGTCCTGTTGTAGGAGGACATTGGCTCCAATCAGCGCCGTCCACAGGGTATGGCATGGCGTTGCAAAATGGAGTGATAGCCTTCCTTCTTCAAGATCCCTTTTACCCTGTACAAATCTCCCACTTTACCACCACCAAAGCATCCCCAGACCATCACATTGCCTCCACCATGCTTGACAGATGGCGTCAAGCACTCCTCCAGCATCTTTTCATTTGGTCTGCGTCTCACGAATGTTCTTCTTTGTGATCCGAACACCTCAAACTTAGATTCGTCTGTCCATAACACTTTTTTCCAATCTTCCTCTGTCCAGTGTCTGTGTTCTTTTGCCCATCTTAATCTTTTCTTTTTATTGGCCAGTCTGAGATATGGCTTTTTCTTTGCAACTCTGCCTAGAAGGCCAGCATCCCGGAGTCGCCATTTCACTGTTGACGTTGAGACTGGTGTTTTGCGGGTACCATTTAATGAAGCTGCCAGTTGAGGACCTGTGAGGCGTCTGTTTCTCAAACTAGACACTCTAATGTATTTGTCCTCTTGCTCAGTTGTGCACCGGGGCCTCCCACTCCTCTTTCTATTCTGGTTAGAGCCAGTTTGCGCTGTTCTGTGAAGGGAGTAGTACACAGCGTTGTACGAGATCTTCAGTTTCTTGGCAATTTCTCACATGGAATAGCCTTCATTTCTCAGAACAAGAATAGGCTGACGAGTTTCAGAAGAAAGTTCTTTGTTTCTGGCCATTTTGAGCCTGTAATCGAACACACAATTGCTGATGCTCCAGATACTCAACTAGTCTAAAGAAGGCCAGTTTTATTGCTTCTTTAATCAGCACAACAGTTTTCAGCTGTGCTAACATAATTGCAAAGGGGTTTTCTAATGATCAATTAGCCTTTTAAAATGATAAACTTGGATTAGCAAACACAACGTGCCATTGGAACACCTGACTGATGGTTGCTGATAATGGGCCTTTGTACGCCTATGTAGATATTCCATTACAAATCAGCCGTTTCCAGCTACAATAGTCATTTACAACATTAACAATGTCTACACTGTATTTCTGATCAATTTGATGTTATTTTAATGGACAAAAAATTTGCTTTTCTTTCGAAAACAAGGAAATTTCTAAGTGACCCCAAACTTTTGAACGGTAGTGTATGTACAATGAAAAGACCGTTTACAGCCTTAGTATGCCAGTCAAAATATCAGCGCCTCAGATCTAAATATTCTTCCAATTGGCTTTTGAAACACTCCATGCCGAATTAATTTTTAATTATTTGTCACTGATTGGTACTCGATTCTAAATGTGCAGGTTAATGAATGGATTACTGAATTACCTGCCGGTAAATACTTCTTAAGATAATTCCGAGTACGAGTACCGAGCTCCAGGACACACCTAGATGTTACGGTAATAAAAAATACTGGGATTAATTTGCTGGCTTTCCTTTACAGCCAGCATCAGTGCTGTCTGTTATCATAAGGTTGCTTTATAATTGAACTATTCATATCAGAATGACGTTTAAAAACATGAAAGGAGAAAAAAACCTGATGACTTATCTCCATTCCAAACTAATGGCTTACTCTCCTTTGCAGAAAATAAATCTGTATAAACTGTCAAAACAGAAAGAATAAACAGCATCACTCTTGCCTGCCATACAGCAGCATGGAATCTACAGGAGCATCCATTGATAACAGTGTGCTAGCAAGGGACACGGCTCTGCCACCTTCCTGCATCTTACATCACATTCCAAGGAATGTGTTGTGATTCCAAGCAGCAGTTTGTTTGAATCAGGTGGCATGGACAGGGCCAGTCTTAAGTGGGTCTTGGTAAGAGCCTGATAATCTTACCTTCTCTGCTCCTGGTGTTGGTGTCACTGCAAGCTTTGGTTCTGGTGCCATTTGTACAGCTTCAGCAAAGTAAACCCGTTTCAGCTACAAGCCCTAAAACACAGATCACTGGATTAGCAACCTGTATGACACTTGCACCTCACAGGAATCTCAAGTACTTGTCCCTTATAGGTGACTTTCAATCTCAAAATGTAGTAGCCTGTCAATCAACTATGACTGTAGAAGCTTACGAGATTATTAAAACTACTGATGGTTCCACAACGTTGCACATTGTCAGCCCCTCTTGGTTTAGTGATGCTGGTATTAAACATGCTCCTCAGAACTAGAGCGGACTATACATTAACTAAACAGACTACCATCATATATGAGTTTCTGCCCTCGGGTACCTAGAGACACACAGAGGCCCAGAGTGGGATGGACCAGTATGACTCTTACCCAGTAGAGTTTTGAAAACATTTCAGGTGTTAAATCTCTCTTTAATAGCAGAACCTCTGTCCTCAGGAGTTTCAGCTGTGTCATGCTTTCATAAACATACAAGCATTCATTTATCTTGCACATTATAGTGTACTGTAAACCCACAGCTGCATTTTTATAGAATCGTACCCAATAACAGGGGTCACCACTGAATATAAATAGCCATGTGTTTTGTAAATCATAGTCTATTTTATATTGCAAAACAGGTATAACACATAACTCTATAAACACGTGTGTGCCCCTATACACCAGAAACAGATAAAGAGGCTTGCACCAATGAGCAGAAATACACCACTAGCTGCAAAAGAGGCTTGCAAGCATCGTGCACAGCTGGGTGAGAAAAGTTGTGTAATGCTTTGATTGGTTAACATCAACAGCCATACAGAAAGGGAGTGTGTCAATCTGACATTGCAAATTGACCAATAGGATTTATTTATTTTTTATTACGATTACAAGCGTTTTGGGGGGTTTTTTTTAGTGCTTCTGGGGAGGGTCTGAGAATCGAAGAAGATTTGACAACTACAAAAATGTTCACAGTAAATACGCTTTGCGTGGCAGTATTTAAGCTGAGCATTATCGGACAGTCTGCGTTTATTTGAAAGGGACCATAACAGAAGCAGGTTTGAATGGAAAAAAAGAGTTTAGGACATTGTGGCAAAGTGGCTTGCAGTGTACAGGTGCAGGAGTGATGCAGTGAGACAACAAGAATCCAAGTGCAACGGTGGTTTATTTATAATCCCGCTCTGGCGACCGCAAATAATAAATCCCAAGCAAAACCTAGCAATGGGTATTGCACTGTTGTCAAAAACGGGTTTACAGTCCCAAATAATAAGCACAGTCAATTAGCAAAAGAACACAATACAAAACACAGTCACCAGTCCTTAGTGCATTATTATTATTATTATTATTATTATTATTATTCATTTCTTAGCAGACACCCTTATAGTGCTCTTAGTGCAGGTACAATTGAAACCTATTTGTACCGTCACACATGACCCCTTGGTAAACGATTGCAGCCGTTCCTCCAATCCACGGCTGCCACATCATTTCTCTTCCCGGTCGATGAGTTAGTGCACCGAAGTTCCGCCCCCTTTCTAGATAACCGACTTCCTTTTAACCTTGGGAATGAAGTGTCAGGCCAAACAGTCCAGGGTACTTTGATCCCGTTACTTAGCGCCCTCACAGGTCTGGAGGGAGATTTACCACCAAAGATCATTTTAATTAGGTCACATATCCCACCGCATAATCTACCACCATTAATGTATGCGTATACCCTGAGTCAGAAGGTAGCAAAGGGCCCACTATGTCCATTGCAATGCGTTCAAAGGGGGTGGAAATAATCGGCAGTGGGCCAAAGGGGCGGGGCGCACTCGACCCAGCGCTACTCGCTGGCAGTCTGGGCATGTGGCTACATATTTCGACACATCAGTACGAAGTCCTACCCAATAAAATTGAGCCAATATTCGCTCCCTTGTCTTGTCAGCTCCGATGTGCCCCGCAAAAGGGATATTATGTTCCAGCCTATACAGGTCTTACCCTATACAATAATTGCCCCTTGATACTGAAGTGTGGAAATACTAGACCCCAGCACTGTCAATATCCTTATCTTCAATAGACCGGACCTGTCCCCAAGCGCACTAGTGACGGGTCATTATGCTGGTCCCACACTATGTCCGCGCTTGAGTGCCACATTTCTGGTATATTGAGAGGGGCAGGAGTAGCATCTGCCCTAGATGGCTCAGTAACCACACTGCGTTCAGACCCTCTTTGACTGGTGTTTGTTACTCTTGTCGCAGTCTCCCACCAAACCCCAGCCTCGTCTTATTAATGTTCCCTCCCATTTTCTTATCCGTCTCTCTATTTGTTTTTCTAGGATGAAAAAGGGGGGAAAACATTTCGGTTTGAAAGGGAAAAACTTCACCAATTATTTCCCTTTCTTTCTTTTCTGCCACGATTACGTGTACGGTCGAGGCTGCCATTAATTTCACCAATTCTTTTTAGTTTGGCCAGTCTCGGCCCAGAATAACTGGGTGTGGTAGCCTATCCGCCACCCCCACTACTAGATGACGTTTTATTGGTCCTACCGATAAATATGCTTTTATGGTGGGGTATGTCATCATGTCTCCATGGATACAGGAGATAGCCACCTGACCTTGTGACTTCCATGACACAATGCCTAGAAGAGCAGTCCTAATTAAGGTCTGTTCAACCCTGTGCCCACTAATGCGTGGGTGTTCACATTACCTAAAACCACATTAACAATACAAGGCCCCTACCGACCATTTTCCCTTCGCTTATGTATTTCAGGTGCCCAATTACACGCCTCCACGTCACACTGTTAAGAAGCTTGCACTTACAGGTAAAGACATGCTATTCTGTTAAGAAGCTTGCACTTTCAGGTAAAGACATGCTATTCTGTTAAGAAGCTTGCACTTTCAGGTAAAGACATGCTATTCTGTTAAGAAGCTTGCACTTTCAGGTAAAGAAGTGCTTTTCTGTTAAGAAGCTTGCACTTACAGGTAAAGACATGCTATTCTCTTAAGAAGCTTGCACTTACAGGTAAAGACATGCTATTCTGTTAAGAAGCTTGCACTTACAGGTAAAGACATGCTATTCTGTTAAGAAGCTTGCACTTACAGGTAAAGACATGCTATTCTGTTAAGAAGCTTGCACTTACAGGTAAAGACATGCTATTCTGTTAAGAAGCTTGCACTTACAGGTAAAGACATGCTATTCTGTTAAGAAGCTTGCACTTACAGGTAAAGACATGCTATTCTGTTAAGAAGCTTGCACTTACAGGTAAAGACATGCTATTCTGTTAAGAAGCTTGCACTTACAGGTAAAGACATGCTATTCTGTTAAGAAGCTTGCACTTACAGGTAAAGACATGCTATTCTCTTAAGAAGCTTGCACTTACAGGTAAAGACATGCTATTCTGTTAAGAAGCTTGCACTTACAGGTAAAGACGTGCTATTCTGTTAAGAAGCTTGCACTTACAGGTAAAGACGTGCTATTCTGTTAAGAAGCTTGCACTTACAGGTAAAGACATGCTATTCTGTTAAGAAGCTTGCACTTACAGGTAAAGACATGCTATTCTGTTAAGAAGCTTGCACTTACAGGTAAAGACATGCTATTCTGTTAAGAAGCTTGCACTTACAGGTAAAGACATGCTATTCTGTTAAGAAGCTTGCACTTACAGGTAAAGACATGCTATTCTGTTAAGAAGCTTGCACTTACAGGTAAAGACATGCTATTCTGTTAAGAAGCTTGCACTTACAGGTAAAGACATGCTATTCTGTTAAGAAGCTTGCACTTACAGGTAAAGACAGTGCTATTCTGTTAAGAAGCTTGCACTTACAGGTAAAGACATGCTATTCTGTTAAGAAGCTTGCACTTACAGGTAAAGACATGCTATTCTGTTAAGAAGCTTGCACTTACAGGTAAAGACATGCTATTCTGTTAAGAAGCTTGCACTTACAGGTAAAGACATGCTATTCTGTTAAGAAGCTTGCACTTACAGGTAAAGACATGCTATTCTGTTAAGAAGCTTGCACTTACAGGTAAAGACATGCTATTCTGTTAAGAAGCTTGCACTTACAGGTAAAGACAGTGCTATTCTGTTAAGAAGCTTGCACTTACAGGTAAAGACATGCTATTCTGTTAAGAAGCTTGCACTTACAGGTAAAGACATGCTATTCTGTTAAGAAGCTTGCACTTACAGGTAAAGACATGCTATTCTGTTAAGAAGCTTGCACTTACAGGTAAAGAATGCTATTCTGTTAAGAAGCTTGCACTTACAGGTAAAGAAGTGCTATTCTGTTAAGAAGCTTGCACTTACAGGTAAAGAAGTGCTATTCTGTTAAGAAGCTTGCACTTACAGGTAAAGAAGTGCTATTCTGTTAAGAAGCTTGCACTTACAGGTAAAGACATGCTATTCTGTTAAGAAGCTTGCACTTACAGGTAAAGACATGCTATTCTGTTAAGAAGCTTGCACTTACAGGTAAAGAAGTGCTATTCTGTTAAGAAGCTTGCACTTACAGGTAAAGACATGCTATTCTGTTAAGAAGCTTGCACTTACAGGTAAAGACATGCTATTCTCTTAAGAAGCTTGCACTTACAGGTAAAGAAGTGCTATTCTGTTAAGAAGCTTGCACTTACAGGTAAAGAAGTGCTATTCTGTTAAGAAGCTTGCACTTACAGGTAAAGACATGCTATTCTCTTAAGAAGCTTGCACTTACAGGTAAAGAAGTGCTATTCTGTTAAGAAGCTTGCACTTTCAGGTAAAGAAGTGCTATTCTGTTAAGAAGCTTGCACTTACAGGTAAAGACATGCTATTCTCTTAAGAAGCTTGCACTTACAGGTAAAGAAGTGCTATTCTGTTAAGAAGCTTGCACTTACAGGTAAAGAAGTGCTATTCTGTTAAGAAGCTTGCACTTACAGGTAAAGAAGTGCTATTACATTAAATCCAAGCTCCAAAACCATTTTTCATCTATAATGAAAACCTACAAATATGAATTGAAAGAACCCAGGAGGATAATGTGTACCCAGGTACAAACTGGAGACTAAAATAGCAGCTTGTTTCTAAGGCAATGTGCTGTTTACATTGATACATTGTGACTGCATTGACCTTTAATTCGAGTCAAATATCTTTTCTCCTCAATAAATGTCGAGTCACACTGAATCTGCTTGACATTTTGAGCTGGGTTAATCCAACATGATGGGTTATCATTTTCCTTTTTTTTACTCTAGTATTACTAAACACTAATTATCATTGGTGACTTGAATCTAATTTAATTACATGTTATGGTTTTGGGTAGAATACTGACAGCCTTCTATAAAAATAAATCATCGTTTACATTATCTAATAAAGGATGTGATCTTAGCAAAAAATCAGAGATGATTACCTGAATTGAAATCAATTCTGCTCTGCAAAAAATCCAATACAATAAAGTTTGTTTCATGCAATCTTTTTGTATCCGATTGGTGACTGACCAATTGATCTTCCAGGAGAGGGTAAAGATTTCATCAGCCCATACCCAGGGTAAGCCACAACTGGACTTTTTAGAGCAATTTACAGTTGCAAGCAGTACACCTCCCTTATAAGATTACTGCAGAAGGGCTGGACTGCAGCAGCTCGTTATTTTTAAGGGTAGTCCCAGATAGGTATTGCAAACCAGTGGTGTAAAAGGCTCTAATATGTTCTAGCTGTGACACAATCCATCAGGATGCAAGAGGTTAACAATGAAAGGAAGAGAGCCTTTAGACTGCTGCACCCGGACACTTGCTGGTAACGTGAAAGCAATTGGTTTATTGGAGCACTAACTACATTAAAAATAATGTTTAAAAACACAAAAGCAACACTATATATAATGTCCATTTCCCTGGTAGTTCATTTCTTAGTTTAGTTTATACCAACACAGGCACACTATTGGAACAACGACTGTCGTGGGATTCCTCCTCTTCTTCATAAGACTGTTGCATTTCTTTAAAAGAGACTCTTGCACATTCCTCTAAGTCATAAAGGAAGGCAACTATACAATGGATTGACTTTTCCGTGCAGAAGCAAGGAAAGTCATGTTGTTTAAATGTGTGAGGATATGTGATGTCTAAACATGTGTACAGTAAGTAATAGTTGATATAGGTTCTGCTGTCTTGCCCATATCTTGATTAGTAGTTTTTGTAACTTCTGAATAAACAATGTTTAATGTGCTTTGTTGTTCAATAGGCACTATCAAGCATTGCATGTTTTGTCTGGTTCTTTATTGTTGTTACCACTTACATCATTATTTGGTTCCTAAATATTGCAGCAGAAATTGTGTTTGAAAAGCTTCCTCCAGGCTGATTGTGAGGAAGGGAAGTTGTGAAGCTGCTGTTACACAACGCTTTACCTATGAGTGTGTGTGTAACCCTTCAGAGCAACTCTATACTGTTTCAGGCGATCAAGGCAAACAGCCCAGGATCACATACAATTGTAAGGGAATTGAATTTATTTGGTATAAGTCCACATATAATATCAATAAAAATAAATAAATACATAAATAAAAAAACACTGATTAATCTTACAGACAACAGACAGTTCATACATAAAATAAATGACTAGTATGTTGCCCCAATACCCAGGATACCCCAAATTGACTTATTTCCATTGGGGTCCTGTTCAGAATGAAAAGAGACAACATAGTATTATGATTAGTATTATTGCAACATATAACAAAAATGTACCGTTGTAAAAATAGATCATCATAGGCATTCAGAAAGACAATGTTACTCAATCTGAAGTCTCCTATTAGCTAAAAAAAAAAATCTTTACAGCCTTCTTAAAAACATTAAGACTATCCAAATTCTTAATGTGACTTGGAAGCGAATTCCATATCTGTAAACCTGTAAAATAAAAGTATTCATGGTTGAACTGGTTACCTTTAGAACTGAAAAATTATGAACACTATTTCTAGTTAAGTAACTATGTTGATCTACTACTCTCTTAATTATTATGTAAATAATCGATTGATAAGTTTTTTGTGAATTTTGTATACATGATTTAATTTTAGATGATTAATTCTATCACTAACCTTGAGAAGTCTAATACTGTTTAGTTCCCTCTGTCCAATATGTGATCTGAAGTCCATGTCTTTTATAAAGCAAATTACTTTATTTTGTATCACTTGAAACTTATTCTTCAGTTTTTGGGTAAGACCAGGGTACCAAGATGTACACGAGTAGTCAAAATGGCATTGAATCAAAGCTTGACAGACCGTCTTTTTCATTTTCCCATTAAAAAATCTGGCTTGCCGATATAGAAATTTTAGCCGAGAGTTACTTCTCTTTATAATTTGATGTGCCATAGAATCTTAGTGGATACCATCCCTTCTTTGTGTATGGGAACCCAACACAACAGAACATACAATATTTTGACACAACAATTGAGTTGAATTATCGTATGTCCACTTAGATTCTGTACTTAACATGGCATCCTTACTGAGTTTAGTCAAGTCAAATATTGACTCAGTGGTTGAAACGATGCCTGTATCATTTTATGTCCAGTCGAATGTTGATGGGATAAAGTTATTGAGGGACAATTTTAAATCGGAGCCGACGCATTTCAGCATTCACTGCCCATCAAATGTTTGGAAGCAGAGTCTTTTCTGATAGCCAGTGACAGAAGGAAAACTTACAATGTTCTTTAAGGAAGCTGATAGTAAAGGAAGATACCATTTTCAACATGCACTGAATACAAAAAAAAAACAATAATACCTGACTAATATAATGCTGTTTGTCTGTCAGGCTAGGATAAAAGACAGTATTATATAAGTAGTATTATCTTTATTAGTTTTAGAAAAATAAGAGACTGAAATAACCAATTCATGCTCCCTGTGTCCCAGCTCAGAATATGTTTATGAAAAATAAGAGACTGAAATAATCGATTCATGTTCCCTGTGTCCCAGCTCAGAATATGTTTTAGAGGTTTTGTCACTCATAAGCACAGCACTTCAACAAAGTACATTGTTATTTTTTAAAACATATCACAAGATAACATTTAAGAATAGCAATAATGACGGCACTCCTACATAAAGTACTTGGACTTACTGGGAGTCCAGTATTTGAAGTCATTCTATGCTACCAAACTTACCTGACTTTGTCCAAGCCTTTTGTTTTAAATAAATCTAATGTCTGCTCTGTAACCTTCTTATCACTTCCAGTGAACACCTCTGCACTCAAAAAAGCAGCTCTGACAAACCTCAGGGTCGATTTCAAGTGGGACTCTAGATCAAACCGATTTCAAGTGGGACTCTAAATCAAACCGATTTCAAGTGGGACTCTAGATCAAACCGATTTCAAGTGGGACGTGGTGTTCAGTTTCTGCAGCCCCGGCTGAACGGGGCGAGGCAGCGAGGGTAGAGACGTGGTGTTCAGTCTCTGCAGCCCCGGCTGAACGGGGCGAGGCAGCGAGGGTAGAGACGTGGTGTTCAGTCTCTGCAGCCCAGGCTGAACGGGGCGAGGCAGCGAGGGTAGAGACGTGGTGTTCAGTCTCTGCAGCCCAGGCTGAACGGGGCGAGGCAGCGAGGGTAGAGACGTGGTGTTCAGTCTCTGCAGCCCCGGCTGAACGGGACGAGGCAGCGAGGGTAGAGACGTGGTGTTGAGTCTCTGCAGCCCAGGCTGAACGGGGCGAGGCAGCGAGGGTAGAGACGTGGTGTTCAGTCTCTGCAGCCCCGGCTGAACGGGGCGAGGCAGCGAGGGTAGAGACGTGGTGTTGAGTCTCTGCAGCCCAGGCTGAACTGGTTTACACAAGTTCCTCTTTTATTATTTATTCATTCATTTTGTTAGAGCTCTGGTTCTTTTGTATATAAATTGGTACATTTGTTGCATAAATTATAAAAACAATTGATCACAAAATTACAAAATCATAGAAATGCAAGTTTTAAACATATGTATCTCAGTGTTTTAGGGACTGCCACACAGTTTTAAACACAAGTGCTGTATCTCAGTGTTTGAGGGACCGCCACAGTTTTGTGTAGTTTGTGTAGATTTGTGTTAATTTGGCAAGGAATGGGGTTAAAAAACCCATCCCTGAAAAAGCATGCACACCAGGGCCTTTTCTCATGTTCTGTAATTCTTCCGTTTTTTGGTCAGTCAGTGTTAATAGTTGCTTCTGCTGCTTGTTTGTCATGGAAGGTTGGTCTCTAGCCTCACGTCGCTCCCATTTATGATGCTGGATGCTGCTGTACCTTTCCTCAGTTTACAATGCCAGTAACTCACTATAAGGTAATAATAAATCCAGCACTACTGGGTTGTAAAATTGCTGGAAATAAGAGTTTGGAAAAGTCCATAGTTTAAAACTGTATTTTCTGTACAAAATGCCATTAAAATAATAAGAATAAAAATAAAAAATTGTACAGTTTCATTTGTACAGCTGACCCTTTAGCTAGCCGCCTGGAGGGGTCCGTTTAGCCACAGATTGCCAGAGGTTTCATTTCCCCTACTAACTTGGTTAGGGGTTTTTTGTTTTTCCTCTCCTGAGTGCTAACGGATCACACTGGCACCAAAGCAAGCAAGCATAGGTGGGCCGAATGGCCTTTTCTCGTTCTTGAATTTCTTATCTTCCTATGTTCTCATAACCACGTTGGATGGGCAGGAGGAAGGGAAGTGAAGCTGATGCAAGCAAGCCAACCCTGATCCTGATGGAAGCCTCCGTCTTCTTAAATCTTAAATCTAGATACTCATATATCTAAAAACTTAAAACATCAAAATGTCCTTGAAGTTTTTAACGTGATTTTTTTTGGGAGTGGACAAATCAAAACTCCAGTACTTACCGTGCATGGCCCTGTACGCACATCCCAGACAGGCTGAATTAGCAGTGTCAATTGTGTACACCGGGGCACTGAATACATCTGCCAGGACCTACACAAAAATGAGAACTTGATTAGACATGAGTTTTGAAGAGAATGCTGTAGTCTGGAGTTGAAATAGACCCCATTGGGGCTGGTGAGGGTTAGCCACCCTAGCTAACAGTATCCTACTCTGCTGTTTCACATTGATGCTGGAGACACCAGCTTGAGGTTTCTAAAGCTGAGGGAACACAAAGCCCCTTTTTCAGAAACAGTGGCTTGAAACCTGGTACCAGGAGACTGGGCGACATAGTTTGAGGCAACTTTGCAGCATACTCCAAGTCTCCCCTGGTGTGCCGTGCAGTGGCCTGAAACCTAGTCTCCAGAAACCAATTCCAAGCCACAAAGTGGCTTCATGTTCCATCAGCTTAATACAGTAAGAAGGAAAATACCCCTAGAGTCAATGAAAGCGGGAGCGGAAGATGACTCAAGTTTGGATAACACGGTTAAAGACTTAAGAAAGAAAATGGACAGGAGAACGAATGCTACTTTACAACGGGCAACCCAATAGTGCAGGTCAAGACCTGCAGTGAGAGCGCTGGGACAAGATGTGGCACTCCAGGTGTGTACCAAAATGTCCTTGAAGAATCATCAAGGGAGAAAGAGATGCTAGAATGAGAAGGGGCAGGGGTCTCACATTGATCTGTACTTCTTACAAAGCTGTTCAAGTCAGACGAGTGAAATCCAGAGATACGATGCACACCACAGTTCACAGGATATCAGCACCTCTGTTATAGACAAGAACTGAACGAATGAGGCTGAAGCCAAGGTGTGTGTATGCACTAGGAGTGTTGATATAAGCCATACACAGGCACTGGCAGTATATACCTATATACCTGTTATATACCGTTGTTTTTGTTCATAAACAAGTTTTAAAAATACAACTTGATTTGTTTCATTTTCATTGTGATTTCAAAAGGTTGATGAAACAGAATACCATTAAGTGGCTGAGGTAAGTGTGTGATTGTGATGCCACCGTTTTGAACGGACTTTGCCGTTGAATGGAATTCTGAGAGAATGTGTCAGGCATGATTCATTTTTTTTAAACATCAACGTCAACCAGACTAATGTTGACAATAAAGCATGGTAAAAACTCAATATTGTATGTGTGATGTCATGAATTGGGTTTTCTCTGTGAGGTGTCGTTGATTAAAGCGGGTGAAGAGTGCACTCCGATTGGCTGAAGGATTCCCAGCATTCTATAATACTCTGGATATTATATCCACATATCAGAATTGCTTGGGCTAAAAACCAAGCTTGTTAACTTGTACAGATATGCGGGTGCGTGCGCTCTGGGAAAGGGATCGTACCTGCAGGATGTCCTTGTTTGAAGATGCTCCACCAGTTGCCAGGACTCGAGTTTCTTGTACTGAAATAAAAAGCAAAAAAGTATCAAATACTGCATCTATAGAAAAACAAAAAAGGGAGCTTGTTTGTTTCATACTCCCATTAGATCCGCAAAACAGAATATACAATTGATATTGTATACTGTTTCCCTTAGTCTGAACCTATTAGTACAAAATCATTCCCATACTGTAGTAACAATTAAATATATGAGCTTATTGTCATCAAGATGAGGTGCCATGAACTATATTTACAATATGTTAAAAACAAATAAACATTCAAAAGTTTCATGATATTTAAAGATTAATTTTAGGATTACATTTGAATCATGTACCAAACACAAAAGCTGAGTGCTTATAGCATTTCATGCAGAATATAACTTTTCATGTACTTTTAAAAGCTAGAATTCTGTCAATAGAATGTGATGGGGTTTTTTTCATAAAATAAATTGATAATAGAAATCTACTATTGACCTTTAAATAAAAAGAAATGTTCTGATTAAACAGGCCAAGGTTGAATTGAACCAGTGTCTGCGGAGGTCTGTTCCAGACATATTTAGCAATAAAGGGCTTCATTCAAAGCAACAGTCTCGATCTACTTCATGGCTTTTAGAACAAAAAAATACAAAACAAACTAATTTTCAGGCACTTACCAGCTCTGAATAGCAATCATGAACTTCAGTATGGATTGCAACATAAAAGATGCATTACATTGCATTATACTGATGACAGTGGTCTCCGTCTGCAGTAGATGGGGCGAGCGGTACAGTTCACAGTCTACCTCTGTAAAGCACTTTGTGATGGTGGTCCACTATGAAAGGCGCTATATAAAAATACATTTTAAAAAAAATGCATTGCAAGTTCCTGGTCCGGTACATTGTATTTAATAAAGTTATTATACTGTTTACAGTGGTCCTCCTGTGCAGTATATGGGGTGAGTGGTACCGGAAATGCATCGCGAGGTCCTGGTCCGGTACATTTTGTGAACAATTCCCTGAAGAACAGTGGTACATTTCTCTTTAGAAATACAAGTAAATAAATACATTGGCAACATATGGTTTCATTTCAAATTGTATTATTATTTTCTTTATTAGTGTAAGACTTTTGGGAGACTTCGTGTGGGTTTAAACACTCAAGACCATTCCAGGTATCGTCTTGAACAAGGTGACTAATCAGGGTGCAGCAATACAGATATTAAACATCAACTCACTGACTGTTTGGTCATTGCATAAATGAGCATAGACAACAAGCCCCTGGCTTTCTTACCAAGGACAGAACTGTGTTACTACTAAAACACTCCCTCCAGGAACCACTATCTTACCCTATATATGTTACACTAGGTTTGTATTAACATTCGCTAAGTCTGGAGCAGGGGCACTAAAGTGGTTTTATTATTTTACTTTAAACTCAACTGACCAGCAGTGCAGTAGATGGGTTTCCAAGTTTCCATGGTTCGCAGTTTCTTTTATCTGTATTTTTAACCGGTTAATCAAGGCCTGCAGGGGTTTTGCTGTTCTTCAGGGTAAGAAACAAATGTGACACAAAAAAAAAATAATAATAATTCTGTTCCACTGCCTGGCTTATCTATTGGGTTTAAAATGCTGGGTATTCGTGTGAAAGAATGGGTCTCCAATCTGAATTGGTAGGTTATATATCATAACCCTGGTTCCCTGAAATAGAAATGTTATCCATTACCCATTGGGATATAAAATATCTCTGTTTAGCCTAATGGAATAACATTTTGTACCTGAAAGGGAACTAACAAATGTTTTAAATCTAAAAATAGAATGTATTAGCTCCAATTAATGCCGTTAATAACTGTATTATTTTCTAGTATTTGATATTGCAGTTTGGAATACGCAGATAGTTTGAAGACAGCTCTACAGATGAAAACATGACTCTGTGTCCTGGTACTTAATGACGTTGCGTGTTGCAGTTTAAACTCACTGCAGTGGTCCCGCTGTAACAAGACCATGAGACCAAAGCTGATGAACCGCACAAGGAGACAGCATTCTGACTACAGCATTTCATTGCAAACATGTGCATATCCGTTTGTATCAATTTGTCTCTATTGAGGAGGAAAAATTAGCATTGACCGAAGCTGATTGTGGTGTTCCACAAGGTTCTATTCTGGGTCCATTGCTATTTTCATTATATATGCTACCATTGGGTGATATTGTCAGGAAACATGGTGTGAACCCAGCTGCATTTGTCTTTAAAGCCTGGTGATACTTATGTTGGGGTGTTATTTGCTGCTTGCCTTGCTGATATCAAGTGCTAGATGTCTCAAAACCTCCTAATGTTGAATTCAGGTAAAACAGAGGTTATGTTTGTAGGCTCCCATAACAAACTAAAAAATGTAGGATTGCATGAGTTTGACCCAAGCAGTCTTTTATCAAATCCTAAAACTGAAATAAAAATTTTGGGCTTATCTTTGATCCTGATTTATCATTTGAGTCTCATATTAGGGAAGTTTCTAAAGTATCCTTCTATCACTGACACCGAGAGACTAACACATGCCTTTGTTTCTTCAAGAATTGATTACTGTAATGCACTCCTCTCTGGCATCCCAAAATGTCCGGTGTCCCGCCTACAGCTTGTTCAGAATATAAGACTAGCAGCACAGGAAGCTGGACAGCAATGTTAAGAATAAGAAAATGTATTTTAAAGCATTAAACAAACGCTCAAGAGATTACAGCTCTAATGCACTGACAGGTTTACATCTCTGCTGTGAACCCGGATGGAGAGTAGTCTAGTTCACCTACCTTATTTTGATGGTGGAAAGTAGAATCATAAGGTGTTAGATATTCATTTTCACCACTGTACACCTCACATCCTCACTGAGACACATTATGTATGGCTTGTGTAATGTTATTCTGTAGGTAAAAACAAGGCCATACACTGAGGATGCAGAACAGGAAGAGCCCATCATGTTCTTGTTATTAAGAATTAAACCGGACACGCTTCTAACTGATTGGTTTAGACAGTGTTAGAACAGGAAACAAGTGAAAACAGGTCCCTTTCCCAAGTTAATTTCCCTCTTTACCAGACCTAGCAAGACCTTCTTCAGCAGAGCGGGCCGTTAGCTGTACAGACGGGGCAGGGGGGTGTGTTTTAATTATCATTTGAATTTGCCCGTTTTGAGTGGAGGGTCAGCTCAAAGCCAGATAGAGTTGCTTTGTGATACTGAACATTCATTGCAGCGACTGTTACTGGAGCCCAACTCTGAAACCTGTATCATAACAGATGATCTTGTACCTTTACATGAGTGGCAGATGATGGAAACAGAGGCAAAATAAGTGAAAAGGGGGTGCTGTTGTCATGGCAACCCCTCCATAAAAGTATATTTGCAAACATTATTAATACACTTTAAAAACGACGCCACTATCAGTTATGTGTCCGTAAAAAGAGACAAAATAAGTCAAAATGCATTCAAATTAGGTTTGGGTTTTTCAATACAATATTACAAATAGAAGTGAGGGGGTCCAATAAAAAGCATGGCCATTTCCTTTCTTTAAGGAGTGTCGCTGGTAAAATCGACACCAAAAAAGTCTCAAAAATGTTTGAGACTTGACATGTCTGCACTTTTTCTTCCTTTAGTAAAATGCAGTACTATCTGTTGAGCCCCCACACTGACATGAAACCTTACCTAATGAATTGAAAGTATTGGAACTGCTTGAAGACTACGGTTTACTGTGGCTTTACCAGGGGAATCCATGCTGTTTGCTTAACAGTGAATTGGGAAGGAGAAGCCTTGTAAAAAAACTAATAAAAAAGTGTCATTTTACTGTAAAATACTAAAATTGTGTTGCTGCTGTTTAATATCTTTTTTTTTAAATTCTGCAATTGATTTGTCTACTAAAAAATTAAAATAAAATCAGACAGACGTCTAATGCAGCAGATTTACAACTTGAACTCTACGTTCATAATAAATAAATAGCCATGAACACACTGAAACTTCTTCAGTACAGACAGCAAAAATAAGCAAATAAACAGTAAGTAAACAACAGCAATAGGTAATAAGAACCAACAGCACTCTGGAATACAGCCTGCTGTTTTGAGAATAGTATTGAAACTTGTTTTCAGTACTGAATTCAGTTTACGGTTTTTCCTTTTTTTTAATATTTTAAAAAAATGTGAAAGCAATTAATTGATATGCATGTGCATACAAATAAAACAGCAGTGCTTCACTTGTTTGACTCAGTCTTTCATTTATTATACTTGTAAATAACGCTTCAGTACCGCTGTCAGATGTGCTTTGCAGAGTGACGTTATAGGGGCTATCAGAAAAATACTCATTTTTAAACAAACCTTTAAAGTCAAATACATGTACGTGTACTGCTGTTTTTGTAAACATCTCAACGCTAATTAATACAAACCATTGCTATGTTCCCCAGCTGTTCGGATGAACGGGCTAGCGTTTCCATTTTTATAGCCTCTTAATTAGTGGTTGCTAAAAGGGAGCTACAACCTGCATTCCGCGTGGTCCTAGTGTCCCATATTCTACAAGTTCATCAACATCCTATCAAAATCCCAGGGGGGCTGAGCCCCCTTTTTAAAATTTCGGTGGGGCGGTGACCCCGAGCCCCCCCCCTCATAGTCGGCGCCTATGGAATACACAATGGAATCCATCTCTGAAAGATGAAAGCAGAGTAATAGAAGGGCAGTTATGAAGTCAAAGACAATGAACATATAGAAACGTTTCCTGACTTGAAAGCAAAATCCTGGTCAAGCTTTTTTTTGTTTGTTTATTTTAAATTAAACAAGCGCCAAAGTGCGAGTTTCTTCTAAGGCTGTAAAATGAATGAACACTCAGGGATTTGTTACTAACTTGAAATATTGCTGGTGCACTGCCTTGGAGAATTTGTTTGACCATGTTCTCATAGCTAATATTGTCGCCAGGCAGATTTTGTAATGAACTCTGTCCATTAGCATAAAGAGTGGAGTCACTTAAAGAAAAAGTAGGTCTTCAATGCCTTTCCAAGTTTTGAGTGTTTTTTTATTTTTTTCTTTGTTTAATTGGTACAGCAGTGGACAAATGTTTCAGAACAGACAAATACTTTGGAAAATCCATCTATAACTTTAAATCCTGAATCATAAACTCAGGGGTTAAACTAACCAATATGGAGACATAAATACATTTTGTATTGAACATTTATATGTAATTTAATCCTATTTTTATGTTAAATGTAACCAAATGAGCACAAAAAAAGCTTGGGCACAGCCCACAGCCAGAAGTTTAGCCCGGTGGTAAGGCAGTCCTGCACTATTTCATTCTGGGATATTCCGTTTAAGGACGGTTTGGGCACAAAAAAACACGACAGATTGTGACACAGTTTTGTTTGAAGCACACCTGGAACATTATTACTAGGAAAGACTATTTGTCTTTTCCGTGATGTTAGAATGGTTAAGCACTTAGAAGCTGGATCAATATACAAAGAAAAAGACCATCATTTGCCAGCTACTGAAAAAGGCCACGCCCTGTCTTAGGCTGCATCTCTGGTCAGCCTTTAGTGGTCATGAGACACCGTTGTCAATGTGATTCTGTGCATTTCCATTCATTGTAACCCTTAGCTAAGCGAAAAAGTTCATAGAAAAAGTTAGCAACTTTAAAGAAAAACAAACACAATATGCAATGGTCTATATTGAGCTGAACACTGTGGAATCGTCTCAGTACATTCTCTGATATATAGTCTGTCCAGTCAGAGTTAATAAAAATAAAAATAAAAATAAAATAACAATAACCGACATTGCTGCCATGGCTACTGGTGTTCCAGAAATCTAAGAAATCTGAAAGAGATGCCCGATAATGAAAAAAAGAAATACACCAGTTAGACATAACTAGTGTTTTGCTTTCTTTTTGTAGAATACTTCTACAACAAGGTTAAATTATTAAATTAGCTTGGAGACTAACTCACTGTGTGGCTGTGAAAACAAACGCTTGGCCTTTATCTGCAGAAGTCCCAACTGGCTATAGAAATAGCTAACCCCCCAGACAGCAAGGGGCTTGGTCTCAGCTGGAATATGCCAGGTATGTTTTCCTTTAAAAACAGCATCGAAATGTATGTGATCTTACACGCCAAGCAAAGGATTTTCTATTAGAGAAAGATACAGAACATCATTGAAACAGAAACTCTATAGCTGTGGCCAAAAGCTTTGCATCACCCTATAAAATTAACTCATTGTGCTTCATAAAGTCAAATGAAACCTGCTGAATAATGTTACGTTAACATATTGGATTACATACCTATTTGTAGTTTTCCATATACTTCACGAAAATTGAAAAATGTAACACTTTGAAATACTGTACTACTATTATAGCTTCCGGTAGACTTTCACGATATAATTTTGTAGTTTATTTGATTACATGATGTTGAATAAAATATCTAAATCATGTTTATATATGTCAAATTATGTCTCAGTCTTAAAATTCTAGGTGGTGCAAAATGTTTGGCCATAGCAGTACAGCCTCTATCTCTGCCACAATACGACATAATGCTGCATTGTAATACATTACATCTAATACATATAACATCCATGTCACTGGACATCTGTACCAGTCACGTGTATCCCTCTGTAAAACATGTTACAAATTGAACTGGGGATCAGACATTGATATGACAGATATATATTAACAGTTCCCTCCAACACCTTGTATCCTTGTGGCCTCTTGTCTGATTAGGTCTAATCCCAAAGTTTCTCAAAAACCAGCAAGAGTTTCGGTAATAAACTAGTAATTTCAGCACAAAGCGCTTAATTGCATTCAGCATGGACAGACAGGGCTAGTCTGACTCTCCGAGCAAATCTTGCTATGAAGTCAGAGATATATCCTGCCCTAAAGACTTGCTTTTCTTTAAATAAGTGACTGATACTCAACGTCAGTCAAGAGATACTCAACGTCAGTCAGTTCAACATGAATCCACTTGACTCCGAAAGGCAATGCTGCTCTCTGCGGCTAAAGGTTTTCTGCAGGAATCTAAAGAACATTCATTCATTGTCTGAAATACTGCCAATATATCTAACAAGGTTTTGTCTGCAGCTTGGCTGCACACGGATTAGTATTTACTCAGTGAAATGAGGCGGAGGTACAAAATTAACATTAGGAGAGTTAGCGCTAATTAAGATTCAATTAAACTGAAAGCTTAATGACATTTCCAAAAAAAGAAACTGGTTGGATGTTATTGGATTTTTAATTTGAATTAAATCGTTATTGAGTCAAAATGAGATAAAAACCCAAATCAAATTTAAAAATTGCTTGCACTGCAGCTCCAAAGCAAGTTTAATGAATAGATTATTGCAAGCAGGCTCCTTGTCTAGTGCAGGCTGCAGTGTTTTTTTTTGTTTGTTTTTTTTTAATTGTTTTTATTTGGAATGTCCAATCATTTTTTCCCCTCACCGCAGCAATTCCCCTCACGGCTCAGGAGAACTGAAGGTTCAGTGGGTGTCCTCTGATCCCACGACCAAGCCAGCTTCCTCTTCTACACCTGTTGGAATGAGCTTAATTTTCTATATAACGTTTACTTTGTGTGACGTGTGTATGTGAAAACACAATGTTACAATTATTCATTTGTAAAACCTCTGTTTTGCAGCTCCTGTGTGCTAAACAATAAGTTTACATTTGTGGAAGCCAGCAAGATGCTGACATGACCATATATGGAAGTAGACAGCAAAAGTCCCTGAAGGTAACCACACCCAAACAGCAGCATCACAGTAAGCTGCAAATAAGCTCATTGCATTTCCTTACAACCAAAAGCGACATTCTAATTTGGCAGGGGGGTCACCCAGACGTGGTAAATATTACTCTCATTCTGTATTAGGCTATCAACTTATAAACTAATATGTTTAGAAGTTGTCACAAATCGATATATATATATTACACACATACATACAGTGGTTTGCAGAAGTATTCACACCCCTGCAAAGTTTTCACATTTTGTTGGCACCTGAGCGTACTCCATGACACTTTCAAATTAGACTTTACATGTAGAATCTACAGAAACTATTCCACATTGATAAAGTTAAAAAATGCATATAGAATATAAATAAGTATGATTTACAGAGAAAAACAGATTAATCTCAGTTGCATAAGTATTCAATCCCTTTGCTACTGCAGCCCTAAATCAGCTCAGTTGCAAATTATTTGTTTGAAAGGTCACAAAATTAGTGAAATGGTTTCAGCCTGTGTGTATTCAGTGGTTTAACTTGCTGATAATTTCCCTCAGGTATATAAAGACTTTCAAGCTGCAACTCACATAGTGATCCAACAAAGCAACCATGAAGACCAAGTCAGGGATAAAGTGGTAGAGAGGCACAGAGCAGGAGAAGGGTACAAGACAATTTCAAAGGCGCTGAGTAACCCTCTCAGCACAGTGAAGTCCATCATAAAGAAGTGGAAGATGCATTATAACACCCAGACACTACCCAGATCAGGTCGCCCTCCCAAACTGAGCAGCCGGGCAAGCAGGAAACTGGTTCGGGATGTCACTCTGAAGCCAACAATGACCTTGAGAGATCTGCAAAGTTCTGTGTCTGAGATGGGAGTCAGTGTTCACACATCAACAATAAGCCGGTCCCTACACAAAGCTGGCCTGTATGGAGGGTGGTAAGAAAGAAGCCATTACTCAAAAAGTTTGCGAAAAAGCATGTAGATGATACTGCAGACATATGGAAAAAGGTTTTGTGGTCAGATGAGACAAAAATTGAACCACCCCAACTGTCAAGCATGGTGGTGGCAGCATCATGTTATGGGGATGCTTCTCTTCAGCAGGGACTGGGAATCTTGTTAGGATAGAGGGGAGAATGGATGGTGCAAGGTACAGCCAAGACTCTGAAACTGGGGAGGAAATTCACATTTCAGCAGGACAATGACCCGAAGCACAAAGCCAAAGCCACACTGGAGTGGTTGAACAAGAAGAGAATGAATGTTCTTGAGTGGCCCAGTCAAAGTCCTGACTTGAATTCAATCAAAAATTTATGGCGAGATTTGAAGATTGCAGTCCATCGACGATCCCCAACAAACTTATCAGAATTGGAGCAATTTTCCCGTGAAGAATGGGCAAAAATGTTACCATCGTACTGTGCAAAGCTAGTAGAGACCTATCCAAAGAGACTCACAGCAGTAATTGCTGCAAAAGTTGCTTCTACCAAGTACTGACTTAAGGGGCTGAATACTTATGCAACCTCCTCCTCATATAACACTGTTCAGTTTAACCACTACAGCTTTGAATAAAAAAAAAGTTTGTTTGAAAAACTGTGCGTAGATTATTTGTAATTCAACAAAATGTGACATTATTGGTAGGGGGTGAATACTTCTGCAAACCACTGTATATCTCGGTCCTACAATTTATGCAAACTGGTTATTTCGCACAGCCAGGACCTCCTCTCCCCTGACTGTATGACTCACCCTGCACACAACGCAGCTGTGCTTTTAGCAGGGGAGACCCTCTGGGACCCCTGCCCTCCCCTGACTGTATGACTCACCTTGCACACCACGCAGCCATTCTTTTACCAGGGGAGACACTCGGGAGGACCCTGCAGGCTGTCAACACCATTAATGGAACAGTGAGTCAGTGTGCAAGATTGTCAGGAAAATCTCAGTGGACATGAGGGGAGTTCAGGTGCAACTGGAAACCATGATTTCATGGACCTGTTCTGGGTCACTTCAGTGGCACCTTGAAAATGCTGGAAGTGGTGTGGCATTAGCTTCATGTCATGTCACAGTGCGTCCACTTTGACAACACATGATAAATAGCATGTACACAGCATGCTTCTGGGTTGTGTGTGGTTTATAAAATGTTTCTAGTTATCTGATATGCTTAAAGTTGACTTATTATAGTCGTCTGTGTTTATCGCCAGTTTGTACAGGATGGGTACACACTGGTGTGGGTCACTGTAAAGATGCTGCAATCTAATTCAGACTTTATAACAAGTGTGAAATTGACACATCAGCAAATATGTTAGATGTGGGAATAGATTTAATCTGAGCAGTGCAAACCAATTTCCGGCCAGTCAGTCAAGCTCAATTTGTATTGCTGGGATGGCGAGCTACACCACAATGCATTGCAGGATTTCTTTTTTTGAGTGTCCAGCTACATTGTTGACCAGCCTCCGCCCTATTACATACACAGTCATATTATACAGTCTACATTTTCAGATAATTTCTCACCTGTTTAATATCCTATTATACATGAATAGTACCATTATACATCACTGGTACTGCTCAGCCCATAAACTAACTCACAGTGCCACAGTGATAACATTTCCTTCCTTCCTCAGAAGGCTGTTTTTTTCTTTTGTGGAATCAAACAGATCCGAACACAAGAGCTGGTACATAATGCCACTATGCAATGAGGTTTGCAAAGCACTCAATTGGTATGCAGCAACATATTTAACAGCAATGCATTCATACCACTGAACTGCATAGCTTTATGAAAATGCTACGAAGACATTTCAAACCAGAAATCCCATTTCATGTCAACTGCTAATGCTTTCATTATTTGATCCTTAATAGAGGTTTAACAATTGATCCTGTGGCCATGAATCGTAATCCATTCTTTACATGACTCATTATAGAGGTATGTAACTCACCAATTGCTTCTTGAATTATGAATAACTGTGTTTTATAGTTGCTATGAATGCACACTCTCCCTATCTGATCATTTTTTATGCTTTTTAACATAGTCCATCATTAAATGATCGTTTGATGTTATTATACAGTACTGTGCAAAAGTTTTAGGCAGGTGTGAAAAAATGCTGTAAAGTAAGAATGCTTTCAAAAATAGACATGTTAGACATAGACATGTAATTTTTGAATTAACTATTTTAGTATCATTTCATTTGGTGTTTCTATTTAGGGAGGAGTGTGTGATTTTATCCCAGGTAGTGTGGTTATTTGAGTAAAAGGTTGATTTGCAATTTGTTAATTGTATCAGGGAGGGTAGTTTAATTTACTTGATTAGAGTAGTTTGCATTTGGATTGGTCTCCACACAGATCGGTGTGATCCCATTGAAGTGTGTGAAACTATTGTCTCCAGAGCAGTTAGCAGCTGTGCCAGTTCCCTTGCAAAGTGTAAGATGGAACCTATTTAAGGGTGGGTATCGAATAGTCATCAGTCTTCAGGCAACCAGGGACCGAGGCAGATAGGTAAGTTCCTGCTTCAAGTAATTTTAAACTAACTACATTTGGTAACATTGTAAGGTGGTGTTTGAATTAGCTGAGTTAGTGTGTGATTAGTACCAGGTGAGTGGTTAAATTGATTGGAAGTTGATTTGCTATTTGATTGGTTTCCACACAGTTTAGTTGGTTCTTTTGCCACGCAGTCGTAACATTTAATCAAGCAGCCTATTTCAGCGCCAGCAAACCGAAGAGCCTCAACAAAAGAGCCGGGAGTCTAGCTGTGGGAGTCCAGCGCCGAGACGCTGTTGGAATAGATCCGAACCTAACAGCGCTCTGGAAGAAGCCATCTACTTGTCAGGTCTGTACCCTCCACCCCACTGCTCCTACTGTGCCTTTTGTCTTGCCTGTCCTGCTATGACTGTCTCTCACATCCCTGTTCTGTCCTCTCGTCCCCATCCTCTGCCCTCTCTCCGCTGCTGCTCCTCCAACCCCTCTAACCTCATCCCTCTGCCTCTCCCCCCCTCCTGCACACTCTCTGGTGCACTCTGGAACTGTCACTCTTCTGCTAACAAAGCTGATTTCATCTCTGCCTTTGCCTCCCACCTCTCTCTCGATTTCCTTGCTCTCACTGAAACCTGGCTGTCCCCTGATAACACTGTAACTCCTGCTGCCCTGTCCTCTCTCTATGTCCTGTCCCATACCCAGCGTCTCACTGGACGGGGAGGTGGGACTGGTCTTCTCCTCTCCCTCCTTACTCTTTTCTGTCCCCTCCGATCTCTCCTCACTCTCTGTCAATACCTTTGAATTTCATGCAGTCCAACTAACCTCTCCCTGTCAACTCCTCCTCATTGTACTGTACCGCCCCCTGGGCCTCTCGCTCACTTTCTGGATGAACTCGACTATCTACTCTCCTCCCTCCCTCTCTGTCTACCCCAACTGTCCTGTTAGGTGACTTCAACATCCATCTCTCCAACCCCAGCCACTCTGCTGGATTCCTCACTCTCCTTCACTCCTTCGACTTCTGTCTCTCTCCATCCCCTCCTACCCACAAAGCTGGCCGTCAACTGGACCTCACCTTCTCCAGGGCCTGCTGCCCCTCCACCCTCTCTGTCACCCCCTGGACCTCTCCGATCACTATTTCATCTCTTTTTCTCTGTCTCTCCCCCTCTCCCTGCTCCTCCTACCCCCACTGTCACCTCTCGCCGTAACCTCCGCGCTCTCTCCCCCTCTGTCCTTGCCTCCACTGCTCTCTCTCACCTCCCTCCTATCGACTCCTTTTCACAACTCTCCGTAGACTCTGCTACCTCCACCCTCTTCTCCTCCCTCACCTCCTCCCTCGACTCCCTCTGTCTACTCACCTCCCGACCTGCTCGTCCCTCCCCTCCCCATCCCTGGCTCTCTTCTGCGCTCCACTCGGCAAGAATCACACTGCGATCTGCTGAAAAGAAATGGAAGAGAACCAAACTCCCTGCTGCCCTAGACCTTTACCGCACTCTCCTCTCCTCCTTCTCCTCTACTCTCTCCTCTGCTAAATGTACTTATTTCCAATATGTAATCCAAGCCTCCACTAACCCACGTAAACTATTCTCTACCTTCTCCTCCCTCCTAAACCCTCCCCCCCTCCTCCTCTATCTCCCCTGATGACTTTGCCTCCTTCTTCTCTTCTAAAATCTCAGATATCCGCAAACTCTTTAACACCTCTCCCTCCCCCGCACCCCCTCCTGCTCCAACCCCTACACCCACTGCATCCCCTACTAACTCACCCTCCTTCTCCACCTTCTTGCCCCTCTCAGACTCTGACCTCTCCTCCCTGCTCCAGGGTCACAAACCCACCACGTGTGCCCTGGACCCCCTCCCCACTCACCTCTTTCAAGCTGCTGCTCCTGCTCTACTTCCCTTCATCTCCTCCCTTGTCAACACCTCTCTACTTTCTTGTCTCTTTCCCTCTGCCTTCAAAAAAGCCTCTATCACTCCCATCCTCAAAAAACCTACCCTCGACCCCACCTCCCTCCAGAGCTACCATCCTGTCTCCCTCCTACCCTTCCTCTCCAAAACCCTCGAGCGGACTGTACACCGCCAGCTCTCTGCTTTCCTGTCCAACCACTCTCTGCTCGACCCTCTCCAATCTGGCTTCCGCTCTGCTCACTCCACTGAAACCACCCTCCTGTCTGACACCAACTCACTTAAGTCTGCCCGAGCTGCCTCTCTCTCCTCTGTCCTAATTCTCCTTGACCTCTCTGCTGCCTTTGACACTGTTGATCACTCTATTCTACTATCATCTCTTGCTGACCTGGGGATCTCTGGCACTGCTCTGGCCTGGTTCTCCTCCTACCTCTCCAACCGCACTTACCAGGTAACCTGGCGTGGAGCAACCTCCACATCTCACCCTCTCTTAACAGGAGTCCCCCAAGGGTCAGTCTTGGGTCCTCTCCTGTTCTATCTCTACACCCGCTCCCTGGGCCCCCTTATCGCATCCTATGGTTTCTCATACCATTTCTATGCTGATGATGCTCAGATTTTCCTCTCCTTCCCCACCTCTGACTCCACCATCTCCTCCCGTATCTCTACCTCTCTGTCTGCTATTTCCTCCTGGATGCACTCGCATCACCTCAAATTCAACCTCTCTAAATCTGACCTCCTTTTCTTTCCCTCCTCCTCCCCCTCCTCTGATCTCTCTATCTCTGTTCCTCTTGAATCTTCCACACTCTCTCCCTCTTCCTCCGCTAAGAACCTCGGTGTCACCCTGGACCCCTGCCTCTCTTATTCCCAGCACATCTCCACTCTGGCACGCACTTGCCGATTCTTCCTGAGCAACATCCGAAGAATCCGACCCTTCCTCACCAACTACGCCACCCAGCTCCTGGTCCAGGCCTTGGTACTCTCCCGTCTAGACTATTGCAACTCCCTCCTGGCTGGCCTCCCTGCGTCCGCCACCCGTCCGCTCCAGCTCATCCAGAACTCCGCTGCCTGCCTGGTGTTCTCTCTGCCTCGCTTCTCCCACGCAACTCCACTACTTCGCTCACTCCACTGGCTACCGATCACAGCTCGCATCCAGTTCAAGACTCTTGTACTAGCCTACAGATGCCTTGACCAGACTGCACCCAGCTACCTCCAGACCCTCATCTCTCCCTACACCCCCACTCGACTCTCCGCTCCACCTGCACTAGAAGACTGGCTCTACCTCCTCTACGCTCCCCTGCCTCCAGAGCCGCTCCTTCTCCACCCTCGCTCCGCAGTGGTGGAATGACCTACACAGATGTCAGGACCGCCCAGTCCCTGACCACATTCAGCGCCTCCTTAAGACTCACCTCTTCAGACAGCACCTGTAGAACTCCTCTGTTTCTCCCCTGGGACACTTTCACCCTTCCTTAAATTTGCTTTACTTACTCTTACCTGCCCCCTATTTTACTGCATTTAATCCTGTACTTCAGAGTACTGTAATCTGCCAAGTGTTTAATCTGTAGTATTTGGTATTTAATCATATTTTGATGTAACTATCACTGTCACTTTTATCTGCTGTATTATTGAATTGTATTTTGTCACACTTGTACTTGCTTGAACTAGTCATTGTATTTATCTTGCTCTTATTGTATTATTACTTGTACTGTAACACTTGAAATGTATTTGCTTACGATTGTAAGTCGCCCTGGATAAGGGCGTCTGCTAAGAAATAAATAATAATAATAGATTATATTTATCAATTAACTAAATGCAAAGTGAGTGAACAGAAGAAAATCTAAATCAAATCCATATTTGGTGTGACCACCCTTTGCCTTCAAAACAGCATCAATTCTTCTAGGTATACTTGCACAAAGTCAGGGATTTTGTAGGCATATAGTCAGGTGTATGATTAAACAATTATACCAAACAGGTGCTACTGATCATCAATTAAATATGTAGGTTGAAACACAATCATTAACTGAAACAGAAACAGCTGTGTAGGAGGAATAAAACCTGGTGAGGAACAGCCAAACTCAGCTAACAAGGTGAGGTTGCTGAAGACAGTTTACTGTCAAAAGTCATACACCATGGCAAGACTGAGCACAGCAACAAGCAACAAGCATCAGCAAGGTCTCTCCCAGGCAGAAATTTCAAGGCAGACAGGGGTTTCCAGATGTGCTGTCCAAGCTCTTTTGAAGAAGCACAAAGAAACGGGCAACGTTGAGGACCGTAGACGCAGTGGTCGGCCAAGGAAACTTACTGCAGCAGATGAAAGACACATCATGCTTACTTCCCTTCACAATCGGAAGATGTCCTGCAGTGCCATCAGCTCAGAACTGGCAGAAAACAGTGGGACCCTGGTACACCCATCTACTGTCCGGAGAAGTCTGGTCAGAAGTGGCCTTCATGGAAGACTTGCGGCCAAAAGCCATACCTCCGGCGTGGAAACAAGGCCAAGCGACTCAACTATGCACGAAAAACAGGAACTGGGGTGCAGAAAAATGGCAGCAGGTGCTCTGGACTGATGAGTCAAAATTTGAAATATTTTGCTGTAGCAGAAGGCAGTTTGTTCGCCGAAGGGCTGGAGAGCGTACACGAATGAGTGTCTGCAGGCAACAGTGAAGCATGGTGGAGGTTCCTTGCAAGTTTGGGGCTGCATTTCTGCAAATGGAGTTGGGGATTTGGTCAGAATTAATGGTCTCCTCAATGCTGAGAAGTACAGGCAGATACTTATCCATCATGCAATACCATCAGGGAGGCATCTGATTGGCCCCAAATTTATTCTGCAGCATGACAACGACCCCAAACATACAGCGAAAGTCATTAAGAACTATCTTCAGCGTAAAGAAGAACAAGGAGTCCTGGAAGTGATGGTATGGCCCCCACAGAGCCCAGATCTCAACATCATCGAGTCTGTCTGGGATTACATGAAGAGAGAGAAGCAACTGAGGCTGCCTAAATCCACAGAAGAACTGTGGTTAGTTCTCCAAGATGTTTGGGCCAACCTACCTGCCGAGTTCCTTCAAAAACTGTGTGCAAGTGTACCTAGAAGAATTGATGCTGCTTTGAAGGCAAAGGGTGGTCACACCAAATATGGATTTGATTTAGATTTCTCTTCTGTTCACTCACTTTGCATTTAGTTAATTGATAAATATAATCTATTAACATGTCTATTTTTGAAAGCATTCTTACTTTACAGCATTTTTTCACACCTGCCTAAAACTTTTGCACAGTACTGTATATCATAAAGACGCCTGTCAGGACCTCCACATGTATTGTGATACCTATCGCATTACAACCTGCATACCTCGCAACCTTTTCAGTCACTCAACCACAAAGCTGAGCACTTCTGAAAACAGAAGCACAGTAAAAGGTTGCCAAGTGGCAATTTTAAAGCCAGCCCACGTAAATTCAGAAACAAAATTACAAAACAGCCACACAGTAGTAAAGGTTTTAATTACAACAGTGGCTGTTTGCAAGGCTCAAACTAATTATTGATCAAAAAGGTGCTACAACACACCATGGAGATATTATGGTTACGGTCCACCAAGTAGTTGATTATACTGCCCTCCTCAGGATGTTGGATGCCACTTCATCAAGCAATAAGAAGCATGATGAAATGGTCATATTAATAAAGTTAATTAAAATGACATTGATGTTTTCTTTGTTGTACTCGAGTCTCATTCAAGTGAAACATGTTCTTTACATGTACAGTACTGTGCACATGTATTTGAATACCTCAGGGTTTGTCATATCTATCCTTTATATACCGACCTGCATGAAAACCTCTGGGTGAGAGAATTTACATTTCTGCTCAGTAATCAGTGATATAGTAATAATAGGCATGCATGTGTCAAAATGTTAGACAACCTTGTGCTTTAATTAGGCATCTTAAACAACTTCTAAAAAGTCTCCTGCATTTTACCATTTGTGGCCATGTGTTCCTTTTCTCTTACTATTTTTAATTAATTGCATGTGTAGCTGATTGAAGTCATCAATTCAATTAGACAATCACTCATTTGCCTGTTTTGACAATTTTCCAAGATTTTCAGTCCTAGTGGTTTGATTTCATATGCACAACAAATCAAAACTACACAAGCAATGGTGTTCTAATACATGTGCACACTGCTGAACTACAGAAGCAATGGGGTGTTCTAATACATGTGCACACTGCTGAACTACAGAAGCAATGGGGTGTTCTAATACATGTGCACACTGCTGAACTACTGAAGCAATGGGGTGTTCTAATACATGTGCACACTGCTGAACTACAGAAGCAATGGGGTGTTCTAATACATGTGCACACTGCTGAACTACTGAAGCAATGGGGTGTTCTAATACATGTGCACACTGCTGATCTACAGAAGCAATGGGGTGTTCTAATACATGTGCACACTGCTGAACTACAGAAGCAATGGGGTGTTCTAATACATGTGCACACTGCTGAACTACAGAAGCAATGGGGTGTTCTAATACATGTGCACACTGCTGAACTACAGAAGCAATGGGGTGTTCTAATACATGTGCACACTGCTGATCTACAGAAGCAATGGGGTGTTCTAATACATTTTGGTGAGCTCAATCATTCAATCAATCAATCAAAACCTTTATTTATCCAGCTGAGCCAATTGAGAACAAATTCTCATTTACAATGAGGTCCAGGCACGAGGCTCACGCCACCACAGCAAACAACATCAAACACAATAAATAAGGAGTAAAAAACACTTCAAACATAAAACATAAAACTCAGCAGCAACTCAGCAGGAACAGATGTCAGTCAGCAAGGAGTCGACCCTACAGATAAAAGGAACCTCTAATATGTGGACGGATAAACAAACTCTTCTAGTCTTTATATGGAGACATATTGAAGACTCAAATATACGATGACTTCATATGAGGATGCCCTTTTCCCCCCATATAAAGCAATTTCAGCTATTTTCATGCACGAAAGGGTTAAGGGTCAGTTGCATACCAACTCTCCCAGCATATCCTTTCCTAGACTTCCATTACTTAGCCTTCTGTAATATAAGCAGGAGCAGGACCATGTAGTGGCCTTGTAGGTCGGTAATAGTTGAATAGTAGCATTTCAGAAGGGATGTGATGTGAAGAGACGGGGTGATGTGGGTTCAAACAAAAAAATGATAAAGCTATTATTTTTCATTTATTTATTTAACCAGGAGATTTACCCATTGAGACCGAGGCCTCATTAACTAGGGGGTCCTGGAAAACAATATAAAGGACAATTTCAATGTATAAAAAAACAATTACAATGTACAAAGAGCACTCCAAAGCATGTGGGGTTCAAACTTAATCAGCAGTATACAGAGAAAAGTCCTATCTATTTGTTAAAGTGGACTGAGGGAGAAGCATTGGCAGAAAGCGATCCAATAGCAGCTTTAAAGATGCAAACCAGAATGGTTTTTCTGAAATATTCTGCAATCCTGCACACAAAGCTGTAACTCATGAGTTATTGCATCCGTTTTATCTTTTTTGACTAATTAAAGTAAGAACGTAATTAAGGAATGAATACCTGGAAATCGACTTTACCAGCACGCAACACAGTCTAATAAAATGTTAATTTCAAAAGATTTATTTCTTTTTTAATTTCATCTAATTAGTGCCTGATCAATAAAGCCATTGGTTCCAGGGCTGTGTCAGTGTGAAAGGGGTTCATTCTCAATCTCTTGCATGAGGAAGCTGGGTAGATCACAACAGGCAGACCCTGGATGCTACTGGGTTTGGTACACACAGCTATCTACCTGTACACCCAGCTATCTACCGGTACACCCATTATCAAAGAATGATTGCTACTGCTAAACCCAGCAAAAGCAGTCCCTAACAAAGTGGCTGTGTAAATAACCAGTTCTCTGATCCTGATCACACCTGTTTCCTGTCCCATCATCCCCTACCCAATAAAAGTAACATATTTGCACATGCGTGTTATATTTTTATTCAGACGGAAAAGTCAAATTGGTATAATCTCTATTTTAGTTTAAACTGTTTACAAAAACATTAGAAATATTCTCTGTAATAAAAAATACATTGAAAATACTTTATTTAATAATAGGTATTTCGTAAATAGTAAAATATGTTTTTCATTCCCACCCTTGGCTTGAAACCACTAAATTATTTTTTTATGTTAAACAAGTATCTACTGCAGGGAGTAATGTGTTTCACTGCAGACCCTACAATCACTTTGATAACACAGCTGAAACAATAAGCTTATACTGGATGCTCCACTTTTGAAGTCCTGTTTCTTGCTGCAGTTTTGAGGTCAGGATCATTAGCCTCCTGCTAAGACAGAGACCATCAATAACTCTGCTCTCCGAAGATGTAGGAATCTCTCCGTTAGGGTAAGGGCAATGAGAGTCATCCCACTCTGGGGTGATGGAAGAGACTGATTCGCACATGCAACTGAAGATAACAGCATGGCTAGCAGTGCCAATTATCCAAAGCCTTGCAACAAAGGAGGCTGGAACAGTAATCAAAGTGAAACCTTCTTCTTAATCAACTGGCATTGAAAATAAGCGTGCCACCGCTCTCCTTACAGCGTGCAAGAGAGCACATGGACAGAAAACCGGATTCCTTTCAACAAGAAAGCCGCCAGGAGATTCTCATGCTGTCTGGGAAGATTCAGCAGGAAGGAGTTGTTCTTATTTACGTGTAACAAGGCACCCTAAGGGCATGCCTTTGTGCTTAGCCGGATATAATAATAATAATAATAATAATAATAATAATAATTATAATAATAATAATAATAATAATAATAATAATAATTAGCAGTGAGCACAAGTAAAAGCACTGACTTCAAAGGACAATCACCAGACTGCCTTAGACTTCTCAGATTTCAATAAATATTTCATATTCACTCTTAACCTCTTAGAATCTAGTAAACATGCTTTTAAAACTGATTCTTCCTAACTTATATTATCTTCAAGAATATTTTCACTCTCATTTTTATTGTCACTTCAGTTTCCTTCTTTGTGGACAATTCTGGCTATTTGGTAGAGAACCTTTTTGGATGAACAGTGAATGCAAAATGAATGATATTTTAATGCTTATTATATATATATATATATATATATATATATATATATATATATATATATATATATATATATATATATATATATATATATATATATATATATATCAAATTTGTGGACATAGAAAAAGTTGTAATATATATACAGTGGTACACCGTTATAACACGATCTGTTATATTGCGGAATCGGTTCGAACACCGCAAGGTCATAGCTTTCATTTCTCCCATAATGCAATTTGACTCTCAAACATTGGGGGAACATTCCAGATACTTTAAGTGATCCTGGTGATGTCATCGTGAATTATGCTAGGATAAATTTAAGAAACTCAAAAAGAAAAGAAAAGAAAGCCTACAACACTATGATTTTGTTTTATTGCTGTTTTTACATTACCGTATTTAAACGCATTTCAGTTGAAACTGGGACATATAGCACTTATAAAGCTCCCATGCTTGCACTGTATTATTGTTTTCTAAAAGTAAAAACAAACTGTCCGTTAATGTGACAAAACAAGTACGAAACAATAGAAGTTTGTAGAAACGTCCTTGGATTCTGTGTTATTTATTTATAGTTTATTATAAAAAAATATATACAATTTAAATAAGGAGTAGCAGTTTCTATTATACTTAGTGCTTCTGACTTTCAGTTTTAACTGATAAAACACCCCTGATACAAAACAAATGAGACCGGTGGCTAGCCAATAAACACCGGAAAACACCGGAAAAACTGTGGAAATGGTTAATTAATTCACGTTGACTTTACCCTTTTCCCATTAAAAAATAAAACTACAAAAATAATAATAAATACATTTCCCAATGCTGCTGGGCAATGTCCTGCCTTCCTGACTTGCATCCATCATTGATTTGTTCTGAATACTTTAAACCCGCCCCAACTACTGAGTAACAGCACATTCCTACATTTCTTTTGGAGACTCCGCTTGCGAGATTTTAAACAAGATTACAATCAGGAATGGAGGCTTGTTAGCAGGATTTAAAGCTGTATTACAGTAAAGATACGGAGGACTTAAAACAGAATTGTAGCGAAATGTAAAAAAATGCCTACACACAAAAACCCCAGAAGAATTGTCCCGTGCCCATAGGGATTTCATTGTGGAAGACAGCAAAGGAAAGAAGGTACAACTGAAGCGTGCAAGTACTGTCGAGTTACTACTATACATATTTTGACAGAAAAAAAAGCATTTTGGAAAGTAACCGAAAACACCAATTTCATACAGTATATCAAAAACAAAAGCCCCCCCAAAAAAAAACAATTTTCATAAAACTCGAAAATAGCTAAAAATAAGCACAGAAAAATACAATTAATAAAAACTGAAAAACAGAAGCCCTAATTATACTATATATATTGTAACGACCTGGGATTAATACAGCGGCAGGACTGGTCTACGGACACTGTTGTTTGTGTGTTTGTTAGCAGGGAAGCAGTAAGCCCAGGCTAACAGGGGCCGGGAGTAATCATCCCAATAAACCCTGGATTCAAGTACCTGCAAATTGTGTGCTTCTCTTTCCTTCACTTTACACCGTACACTACAATATTAATGTGGCTTGTGATCTTTGTAAATCATTTCAGGAACAGAAATGCCCATGTGTTAGACCAGAGGAAGAAGAGAAGACTACCACAGTCTGTGTCTCCGAGATTGGTAATTATGCCTTTTTCATATTGTTTGCTGATATTGAAGTTTAATAAAGCATCAGTATTAAACTGAATAATTGTTGTGTTGAGCAAATCATTCTGGTGTTATCCACAAAATAAGACTCAGCGAGCCACTTAATGTGTTTGATGCCCACAAAAGAGGAGGGACAATTTATCACTGACTAGTAAACTGCAGAGAGAAAGGATATTCACATATTTTATAGCCCAGTTTCTCAGCTTGAGCTCTCTTTGCCAGGAACTGTCCCTCAATTAGAGCCCTGACCTCAACCTCCTCCGGGAAGCCTGCCACCTGAGCCAAACAACAAGGAGAAGAAGAAGGACACATTCCTTATAATCGGGTAGGATATATGGAGAATGCCTGTGATATTGGAAAACAGTTACAAAAGAAGGAACTGTTAAAGAATCATGTGACCACACAGCATGGGAAACTAAGTGGCATGAATGGACATCAGAACATCTGTTAATATACATGTAATTGAGAGATTTACAGGTTTAAAAAAAGACAATAAATTGACTGTTTACCAGTTTCTAATTGCAATTAAACCCTGGTAATCAGGCTTTACCTTTGTAGTTGACCGTGTCTGTCGACTGCCAACTACCAGAGGGTAATGCCTGCTAATCAGGGCTATACACTGTATTGCTGAAGTAAGAGCCAGCGCCATCTGGTGACCAGCTACTTCGAATGGTTTTCTTTTGTAGTGCTGGCAATACACAGTAGCTATGCACTAGATCAGGGGTGTTCAACCAGGTTTGACAGCTAAAATGAAATCATTAACTACTTCAAGGTCTGGGTGGAGGTTTAATTGGTTCAATTAAACAATTTAGAATAGGGTTGGAACAAAGACCAGGAGTGGAAGAGCTAACTTTAGCCACCCCTGCATTAGATAGTGTTGACACTTATTGCTGTTGAAGCTCCTTAACACTGACTGCATACAATATAATAAAACCTGCTGAACTGTACCACTGGTCCTTACCTTGTTGTTTTCCCCATTAACTTTGTGAACCCCCACAGCTGCTGGGGTAATCTCCATTACATCAAAATAAATTCCTGAAACAACACAAGAGAGTTCTGTTAAGATTCTGTTAACATTCATCTTGATGGTCTCAGTCTTTTAGAACTGAAGACTTTGAAAAAAAATGTCTTGTAAGCACGATTGTCATTGAATTTCTTACGTTTCTTTCAGTGTTTCTAAATGCAGCACTTTGAAGTGTTTACAAATTACAGATGATTCTCTCACCTCTACTTGCTTCTGTACTATCAGAACAGTAGTTTTTCTACCAGTACTGCAGCACAGCTGTAGAATGTGTATCACAAGCCTGGATAATTGTCACATTCCAGGGATGGAAATAAGACTCCCACTGCACAGCAGTTTGAGCCAAATGGTGAAACTGCTATACAATAGGAGTCTTATTTCCATCCCTGCATTCTGAGATAGCGATCTTGGAGTCATCTGCGTATCTGGCATGGAAAGAGCAATGACCAAACAGGACCCTTTATTAATTCATCGGCAGTGTGTTTACCCACTGCAATGTCTCCTTCCTGGAGTCTCATCCCTGCCAAGGACCCTGGTCAAAACAGGACATGAAAATTTCAACGCAAACCAGCTATCTCCGGTCGCCAATCAAGCTGCCTGCATTCCCCTTCAACTGTTTGCTGTTGTAGTGTTTTAAAAGAACCGCCCCCCCAAACAATTCAGGTATAGAAAATGAATCTCTAAAAATCAGGGATTTATAAGTTGTTTTAATTAATGTACTTGTTGAATTTTCACTGGAAACCACAAGGGGGGGCTCTAAACCCATTAAGACATGGCTGGATACTTACCTGGGTTGTCCCCTGTGAAAGCTATTACTTACAGACTGGTGAGAAGCCATAGCGCTGGACATAGTATGACGACACAGAACCCTGGAGGGGAAGCCAATTAGGATTGGAAATAAGTCCCTGAACATTCATCACAGTAATTTAATGGAAAAATCCAACACATTGTATCCAGCACACAATCCACTCACACCAAATACAGCATGCATCCTATTTTTGCATTGTTTCGCAACACACTTCCAGTGTGTGCAGTTTCTGGTGTATTTTCTTACGCGTATATTCGGTGTAAATGAGATTTTGTTTTTGTTGCTCACCTGGGGTCCCCAGTTTCCCTCCCAGCCCAGGTGCCACAGCTTCCAGGCAGTGCTGTGCCCACTCCTTCTTAGAGATGTCCATTAAATTCATCCCAGAGCCTGGCAACAAAGAAAACCACAGCAAACTACATACAGCAGGTATTCAGACAGAGCATGGCTTACAACTGAGCTTTGCCCAAAAGTGTCATGCAAGTTTATTACAGCATTTAAATCTATCTATCTAATATATATATATATATATATATATATATATATATATATATATATATATATATATATATATATATATATATATATATATATAGATATATAGATATATATATACACACACACAGCTCTGGTCAAAGGTTTTGCATCACCCTACAGAATTAATTAATTTTGCTTCATAGAGCCAAATGGAACCTGTGGAATAATGTTGTTAGCATTTTGAATTGCATATCGCTTTGTAGTTTTCCACACACTTAAAGAAAAACAGAAAAATCTAACATGAAATACTGTACTATAAGTATGGCTTCCGGTAGACTTTTGCAATTCAATTTTGTAGTTTGTTTGATTATATGATGTTAAATAAAAGATCTAAATTATGTTTATATAGGTTTTTTTCTTCATTTATTATGTCTCAATCCTATATTTCTAGGTGATGCACAACTTTTGGCCATAGCTGTGTGTATATACAGTACTGTGCAAAAGTTTTAGGCAGGTGTGAAAAAATGCTGTAAAGTAAGAATGCTTTCAAAAATAGACATGTTAATAGATTATATTTATCAATTAACTAAATGCAAAGTGAGTGAACAGAAGAAAAATCTAAATCAAATCCATATTTGGTGTGACCACCCTTTGCCTTCAGAACAGCATCAAGCATCAATTCTTCTAGGTACACTTGCACACAGTTTTTGAAGGAACTCGGCAGGTAGGTTGGCCCAAACATCTTGGAGAACTAACCACAATTCTTCTGTGGATTTAGGCAGCCTCAGTTGCTTCTCTCTCTTCATGTAATCCCAGACAGACTCGATGATGTTGAGATCAGGGCTCTGTGGGGGCCATACCATCACTTCCAGGACTCCTTGTTCTTCTTTACGCTGAAGATAGTTCTTAATGACTTTTGCTGTATGTTTGGGGTCGTTGTCATGCTGCAGAATAAATTTGGGGCCAATCAGATGCCTCCCTGATGGTATTGCATGATGGATAAGTATCTGCCTGTACTTCTCAGCATTGAGGAGACCATTAATTCTGACCAAATCCCCAACTCCATTTGCAGAAATGCAGCCCCAAACTTGCAAGGAACCTCCACCATGCTTCACTGTTGCCTGCAGACACTCATTCGTTACGCTCTCCAGCCCTTCGCGAACAAACTGCCTTCTACTACAGCCAAATATATCAAATTTTGACTCATCAGTCCAGAGCACCTGCTGCCATTTTTCTGCACCCCAGTTCCTGTGTTTTCGTGCATAGTTGAGTCGCTTGGCCTTGTTTCCACGTCGGAGGTATGGCTTTTTGGCGCAAGTCTTCCATGAAGGCCACTTCTGACCAGACTTCTCCGGACAGTAGATGGGTGTACCAGGGTCCCACTGTTTTCTGCCAGTTCTGAGCTGATGGCACTGCTGGACATCTTCCGATTGCTGAAGGGAAGTAAGCATGATGTGTCTTTCATCTGCTGCAGTAAGTTTCCTTGGCCGACCACTGCGTCTCACGGTCCTCAACGTTGCCCGTTTCTTTGTGCTTCTTCAAAAGAGCTTGGACAGCACATCTGGAAACCCCTGTCTGCCTTGAAATTTCTGCCTGGGAGAGACCTTGCTGATGCAGTATAACTACCTTGTGTCTTGTGGCTGTGCTCAGTCTTGCCATGGTGTATGACTTTTGACAGTAAACTGTCTTCAGCAACCTCATCTTGTTAGCTGAGTTTGGCTGTTCCTCACCCAGTTTTATTCCTCCTACACAGCTGTTTCTGTTTCAGTTAATGATTGTGTTTCAACCTACATATTGAATTGATGATCATTAGCACCTGTTTGGTATAATTGTTTAATCATACACCTGACTATATGCCTACAAAATCCCTGACTTTGTGCAAGTGTACCTAGAAGAATTGATGCTGTTTTGAAGGCAAAGGGTGGTCACACCAAATATGGATTTGATTTAGATTTTTCTTCTGTTCACTCACTTTGCATTTAGTTAATTGATAAATATAATCTATTAACATGTCTATTTTTGAAAGCATTCTTACTTTACAGCATTTTTTCACACCTGCCTAAAACTTTTGCACAGTACTGTATATATATAGTTAGTTTCAATACTGGAGTGGGAACCGCATATGTTCTGAACCCTGTAAAGCATTGCTGGATGGAGTTATAAGCAGCTGAAATAGATCTGATGAGAAGAGTGGTTAAAAACTCCTCCCAATCGTGCAAGTCGTCCAGAAGCTGTGATAAATCCACAGATGGTCAGACCAAACTGAGCGTCAGAATGCATTCTGAACAAGACTGGTGCAGCCCTGGAAGGTCTGGCCGGGACGCCTGGTCAGTGACTAGCCCTAGACGATGCCTTCCTCACCCTGCGGGAGTGTAAAGGCGAGGCAGCATTCCCTGTGGGTGCCAGCCCAGACTCGTAATAGAAATGTAAAGTGAAACCCCAGTGCAGAAATGTGTGCCATTCATTATATCAACTCATTCGATGATGACTTCATTAGATTACATCATCATTCAACTAACAACGTTTGTCTAAGTGCAGCTGCATGCACATGAGCCTATCAGCTTGTAACGTTTCCTACAATCCTTCATCTTGCTTCCCACTCTGTATATCCCTGTTAAAAAGCCAGTGTGAAAACGATATAACTGAGGATAAATCAAAGCACGGTCAAAATCTTAGACATGCTTTTCAATATCTGGACAAGCGTTTATGTAAAATGCCTTTGCCAACTTCATTGTAAGCTAACAAATCCTATTAGCAAACACGCTGCTGACCTAGCTAAACAAATACACTGGCTCCTAACAAACGGCTCTTATCTTTAAATGGCACTGGGTTACATGGTTGAGTGACATTTGCACAAAACTTGCACAAAACAGCCATTCCATACATACGTATTGTGACAGGGCAGAGCCTGCACGCTGGGGAAGGTGTGGTTGTGGCTCTGAACACAGCCACAGGTTTAAATGGTTGTGCTTGTTGTTTTATTCATTTAATTAAGGACATCTGCTAGTAATTTAGGCAGATGTATAAAAGCAGGTCTTAATGTGTGTTAGTTTGTCTGTGTTAAGGCAAAGTCCTGGGGAGAGAGCTGTGTTGGACCTGTAAGAGAAGGTACTGTGTTAAATGCTTATGTGTATAAGGGCTGGGTTTTGGGTGTCCAGTATTAGTTAAGAACTGTTTAGTTTAGCCCTCCTTGGAGGAGTTAGACTTCTGTTTGTTTGTTTTGCTTTTGCATGAGAATAAATATACAGCAACACATCTGTGGTCCAGAGCTCATTTTACACAAGACGGAGTGAAAGGTCCCGAAAGTGGCAAAGCAATCGCACCTCTGCCACAATATATACACAGCAGTGTTCAAAAAACTGAAAACACATGATTTAGCATATTCTTTAAGCAAGGACCCCTTGCTTAAATAATTTGCTAAATATTTTAATGAGCAAGACATCTCACAAGTAGAAAGGTACCCCGACAGTTTCTCCTTTTTCTAGGAAAGCAGCACAACCCTGGATAGGGAGTTTATTGCTCAGACTGCTCGCCCACTAAATATTTTGGTATCCCTGAATAGAAAACGGTCTCATCTTTAGAAAATATGCAAGAGAATTTAATGAACAGTCTCTCCCACGAGTGCTGGGCTACCCCTAAATATCTTGGTATCCCTGAATATATAATTGAATAGATAGACAGAGAGAGATGAAAGGTGACCTTATCCTCCTGCTCTCACCCTTCACATCACGTCAATAAAGAAGCATGTGCAACATAAACACTTGCCATCACTGTAATCTATAGCAGCATAGTCCCCAAGGAACAAGGAAGCAGCAAAGCTACTGACTAGGGATATTCTCTGCACGAACCCCTCTCTTTCACAAACCCCTCTCTGTTGGCCACACTGAAAAACAGTCACATTACACATACTGTATAACATCTTGGAGTGAGGGGTGGAAAAAAAAGACTCATATTGCATAGCAGTTCTACCGATTATAAGTTTTACTACAAGCTTGGTTTAGCCACAGCATATAAGTAACAAGCTCAGGTGTGTCTTATTATTAAACTCATAGTGAAACCAGGAATGGATCAAACTGCAATGCTATGGGAGTCTTATTTCCATCCCTGTAATGTATATATGCTTATCCCAAGGTAAATAGGAGGCTGTGTGGTCCAGTGGTTAAAGAAAAGGGCTTGTAACCAGGAGGTCCCCGGTTCAAATCCCACCTCAGCCACTGACTCATTGTGTGACCCTGAGCAAGTCACTTAACCTCCTTGTGCTCCATCTTTCGGGTGAGACATAGTTGTAAGTGACTCTGCAGCTGATGCACAGTTCACACACCCTAGTCTCTGTAAGTCGCCTTGGATAAAGGCGTCTACTAAATAAACAAATAATAATAATAAAATAAAACTACTCGCTGTGGGACGTGTTCAAGAGGTCAGAGTCTTTATTGGCACGTCCTGGGGCATGTGATGGTGAGGAGGCAGATTTACTGTAGATTTGACAGATCATGGTAATATTGCACTTTACCTTGACCCACTTCAGTACAGGGGAGGTTACAGTTAACCTGTCACTGTGGACATGAACACTGCCCTGGGTCCTGCCGAACAAAAAGAGATACACTGTACAATAATAATAATATAGAATAAAGAACACTGATTAAACACTGGTTGTTTTCATGGCGTGGTTTTGCGTTTGGGCCTGGTTTCAGTCAGTAAGCGGTCTCCCATATCTAAATTGTACTTATTGGAAAATGTTAAACCAAGAGCTAAATAAGAATTACTGCAATAAATGTTTAGTGTCAGCCTGCGAGTAAGAAGTTATGTATTGACTATAGTCTGTATTCATGAAGCTCTGTGTCAAACTGCACTGTATTCTGATGAACAGCGGAGAGTCTTCTCCGGTATGCATTAGTCGGCGTAAAGCGTGTTTTTTTATTATTATTATTATTTTTTGAACAAGTGCAGCTACATACCTGTTGGTCGCTGAAATCATATCCCAGGTAGCAGCAATCAGACGGTAAAGCCATTTCAGTTTGAATGCACTGTGTAGGCTTGGGTAAATGGATGTCAGTCACTGCACCTGTGTCAGCGGACCCCAAAGAAAGAAAAAAAAATTAAAGGAGCCGCTGACCAAATGTGTGGATTTTATTTTGTGTTACACAGAGCTCAGTATATAAAAAATACATTGTATATTCACAGGGATGGAAATAAGACTCCTATTGCATAGCCGTTTCACCCACTCCAGGTTTTAACACAAGCTTGATTTGCCACAATAACATGTGCAAATAATGTGTCAGTATGTGCAAAGCTTGTCAGAAAGAATAACTCCATCTTATCCAACAGAAACGTAAATACTATGTAAACTTACTGAGGGGATTATTTATCTACTGAACATTCCAAGTATGATACAATGATTGGGAATAATGGTAATGTTGTAGAAGAACTTTGAAAATGGAAAATTGCAGCATTTATTCCATGAGAGAGAGAGAGAGAGGAAATAAAGGCCAGTTTAGAAGAATTAGAGGAAGGAATGGGTTTATACTCTAAACCAGTGCTTCCCAACCCCGATCCTGGGCACCCACTGTGTCTTCTGGTTTTCATTCCAACTGAGCTCTCAATTACTTAACTAGACCCTTAATTTAACTAATAATTTGCATAATTACAACTTTTTAATTGTTCTCAGCTCCTAAAAAGTTGCAGATTTCCTTAGAAAATGTTAAGTAATTGAGAACACAAGACCAGGACAGGAAGCCGTGTTCAAAACCCTAACAATTTTTATATATATATATATATTGTAGTGGCAGCGGAAGAAATTAGGAGGAAACAGCGCGTAAAACAAATCAATGCTCTTTTTATTAAACACACACACAGGACTGGAACCGATGACAGACTGACCCAACCAGGCCACCGTATCTAAATACAGTATTTGCAGGTTGGAGACGGGTCTGCACAGACAGTATTAAAATAATAAATAAAGTAATACATGTATGTAAATCAAGGATACAACAGACCAAGCCACACACAACAACAACAATATTCAAGGTCCAGAGTCTTGTTCTAGGTGCACTGAGACAAGTGTGAATGACTACTGGGTCACTGTTCACAAACTCCCTATATCAGTTACCTCAGTAAACCAGCTGTGGGTAGTCAGAGTAATAAGGAAGCTATTTTAATTCTAGCTGTGTTTAGACTCTTCTGTGCTATCAAGGTATTGATTGCTGATCTTGCTGCTATTGTTTAGAACCCTTTACAGGTTAAGCTGCTTGTTAGGCTAACATTACTAGGCTAATTGCTTGCTGTCTTAGATCTGCTCCAGGTGCAACTGAGGCAAGTGTGAATTGTTACTGTGTTCAAGACTCATTAAACCAGATGTGGGTAGTCTGACGTGGCCAGTGTAGCAGGAAAGTAAATGAACAATGTTGGCTGGGAAAGGTGACTCCCTTTTGCTAAACACTCTAACGTAATGTCAATACACATTTGCACTAAGGTGCTGGCTTTGTAAATGAAATTGCTGTGCATTGACAGTGAAGATGCAATAAAAGTTGCTTTTTTCCTGTGGGAAATCAAGCGATCCAATAAAAAGGTGAGCAGTAAATGATTGAAAGTAAAGGTTACAGAATGTAAGCCCTGTGCAAATACTGTGTCTAAATACAGTACTGCTCCCCTGTGCTTGTAAAGATGCAACCTGGATATCTGGGATGCATGTGCTGTTTAGATTAAGGTTAGTATTAGAGATTCATAACATGCAATGTCAAGTTAAAACATATCATGTGCTCTGCAGCAGGGGGCTGGTTCCACTTGTGTTTTATTAGCTCAATGCACAGTACTGGACTTTTTAACTGTCCCTTCTGAGGCTGCTATCTGGCTTAGCAATGTATCAAGACAGCGAGCAGGTGCATTGGCTTGCTAACAAAATGTGTTCTTTCCTACCGGCTGCTTGCCTCCCCTAATTGTGGACATACTTTGCAGCCAGTGACATGTTTTGACCCTGAAGATGAAATGACCTAGAAAGTGAAACGCACTGAAAGTAAGGTGTGTAAGTGGGAGCTTTATTTATCCCAGTATGGCAAGTGCACAGAACATTCAACTAGGGGAGAATGTAGTCAACAGTCATACTAGCTTATTAACTGAACAGGAGAGGTGGGTCACTGCAGTTTTAAGATGCAATGTTCTGTGTAATACTGTAGGTTGTTTTTACTGTCACTTAGATAAGCATAGAGATTGCTTAGCAATGATCGGGCTTAGAAGGACCGGTATTTTAGGCGGCTCAATAATAATAATGTAGTATATTACCAGTGGGAGGCGCTAGAGATGACCACGCCACGGTCCCCGCGTTATATGTACATTAGTGACTTGTATAATCCATTCTCCATTTGACATTGCATGGAAAGTGTATTGGGTCTCACCTTCACCTGCTGTACAAAGCCACCTGTCTCTAAGCCATATATTCCGCTAGTGTCATAAAGCTTTCTGAATCGCACCACCGCACCGTGTTTGTCTAAACGCGGCACTGCAAGTTTGTGTACTGTACCATGCTTTTCAAATCAGGCGCTCTTTCATTGGTTATCAGAGGAGCAAGCAGCCTATACTTTATCCTTTGCACAGCAGTGTTGCTTCAAATCATAATTCTAGCCTAAGTTCAGGTGACCGTTTCAGTGTCAGTCAGGGTTCGGCGTTTCTATATGCAACAGGTGGATGACACACTGTCAAAAAACGATTATTACGTGTTAAATGCAAAGAAAAGAGCGAGGCTGCTGTATACATCTGGCGCCTTCACTGGCACAGATGGTGAAGGCAGGTGAATTTGACGACGTAACAACAGGAGTGAGTCATACTTCAAATAAAGACGGGACACAGCGATAAGCAAGCAACCGAGATGGACGTTACACTCCTGACGCAACAATACTACTGCATTAGAAAGAAACTCCGAACGCACGTTGTTTGGTTCAAAACAGGTAAGCGAATTGATCATATATCCTAGCCACTGTTCAACGCATTCATTCATTCAGTATAAAAAGTGTAGGAAAACGAATTGCTTGTTTGTACCTTTTTATTCACGTTTGTGTGTCTGTTCATGTTTTAACTCAATAGAATACACGTTGGCTCTGCATTTATTTGAGGAGGTTTGGATGCACATCGCATTTGCACTAAATAAAGCAGAATTTGACATTAAATAACGCCACAGATTGTTCGTTGTGGGTATTTTGTATTGTTGTTACTGCATGGGGCAAACTAATTACAGTCCTTATTAACTTGTTCACAACACAGCGATAGTGATATTTAATTAATTGGAGAAGACAACAATACAGAAACCCCTGAATTAACCGTCACCAAAGTGTCTCAATATGGCTGTTTAGGACCGGCCCCTTTATAAAACCAAATCACAATGACTTGTATGGTAAGAGTTGCTGGCGATTGCTTTTGGTCAGCGTTTCACAATCCTGGTCCAGAGAACCCACTGTGTCTGCTGGTTTTCATTCCAACTGAGCTCAATTATTTAACTAGACCCTTAATTGAACTGATCATTTATAATTGTTTTCAGCTCTTAAAAGTTGCAGAGTTCAAGTTACTTATAAAAAGTTAAAGTTAACTTGAAATCTGCAACTGTAAATAAGCAAATTATAAGTTCAATTTAAGGGTTTAATTAAGTAACTGAGAACTCCTGGAAAGAAAACCAGCAGACACAGTAGGTACCCAGGGCCGGGATTGGGGAAACCCTGCCTTAGGGGACTAAATACAGTGCAGTAGCACTGAAGGCCCTGTCCACATTATGCCTTTAACCGTATTAATTGCCTTTAAACCAGTTTAAAAGTGCTAAATACGGTTGTCGTCCACACTACGCAGCGTTTACCGTACTCGAGAACCAGACTCGAGATTGCCTCAGGGGGTAGTCTCGAGTCCGGTTCTAAATTAGGCCCTGTCCACACTACATAACCGATCTCGGGAACCGTACTCGAAACCGCTCTAATTAATCCAGCTCAAAGCGTTCACACTGAAGTACCGTTTCATGTTTAGTCAGGCTTAATGCATCCACACACCATTAGAATAGTTCAGTTACAATTCTCAGCAGCGCAACGAACCGTGGAAATTAATACGATAGTATCCCACCAAGCACTGTATTTTATTTAAAAATAATGTGTTATGCCCCTTATTAACAGAGGTCCATATTGCATAAATGAAATATAACGTAAAGTATTGTGGAAAAACTAAATCCGAACACACACATACACACAAGTAGGGCTTGAAGTTTTCAGGTTTTATTTTTAATCAGATGAAGTCCTTTTAAACAAATTGAGCTGATTCTGTTTTATAATTAAACTCAGAAAAAGCTGTTAATTACAAAACAATCTTTGTTTTTACCTTCATATCTTGCCTGAGCCTAATTCTGGTCCTCTTAATTTTATTTCAAACAGAGCTGACAAATTACGTAATTTGTTTATCCCCGATCCTACTTTTAACTCGCATTTCATTTTTGAAGTCGTCTAATTTAACGTTGTGTTTTTGTTATTTTCTCCACTAGTTTAACAGAGATGTCCTGACAGATTTTTTGAAGCATAAAAATGAATACCTAGTGCGGAGTGTACACTGATAGCAAGTCCTTCGGGCGCCTGCTCTGAGTATTTCGCCAAACATAGCACAAAGCATTTTGGGATATTAGAGGATACACAAAAAATGTAGTTTGGTATTACAGCGTCCACACTTCTGATAAACCGCACTACCTGATGCGATCTAATTAGAACCGGACTCGAGACTACCTCCTGAGGTGAGCTCTATTCCGGTTCTCAAGTACGGTATTAAATGCTGCGTAGTGTGGACGCAAACCGTATTTAGCACTTTTAAGCCGGCTTAAATGCAACTAATACGGTTTAAAGGCATAGTGTGGACAGGGCCTTAGATCGCAGGTAGTACGGTTTGTCAAAAGTGTGGATGCTGTATACCGAACTACATTTTTTGTGTATACTCCAAAATCCCAATATACTTTCTGATATGTTTGCCTAAATACTCAGAATAACAGGTACCTGAAGGACTTGCTGTCACTGTACACTTCGCAGGTATTCATTTTTATGGTTAAAAAAAAAAAAAGTCAAGACATCCCTGTTAAACTAGTGGGGAAAATAACAAAAGCACAACGTTAAATTAGGCGACTGCAAAAATGAAATGCGAGTTAAAAGTGGGATCTGGGATGAACAATTCATGTATGATAATTTGTCAGCTCTGTTTGAAATAAAATTAAGGGGACCATAGTTAAGCTCAGGAAAGAGATGATGGTAAAGGCAAAGATTGTTTTGTAATTTAACAGAGTTTAATTATGAAACAGAATCAGCTCGATTTCTTTTAAGGGATGTCCCCTAATTAAAAATAAAACCTGAAAACCTAAAGCCCTACTTATGTTTAAATACTTGTTTTATTTCTTTTTAGCAATATGGAGCTCTAATACCACTGCTCATAACCACAACATTATTCCTGTAGGTGTTTTCTCCCAGGACTAATTTATTGTCCTACCTATTAAGATCTGGCCCTTATGTTGTGAAAAAGTATCCCACTGTGTCTATGGTTTTGGTAAATGTATTTAAACACCTTTGGATCTGTACCCCCTTTTATTATTAGCTATGGATCTAAAAGAGTTTTTAGGAACCCCTACGTTTTTTGTCCAATAACTTGTTTTATTATTATTATTATTATTATTATTATTATTATTATTATTATTATTATTATTATTATTCCTGCACAGCTAACAATGAAGAAATGAGTGGCAAGCCCCTGGTCAGTGTTGTCCCACTAAACCAGAACGTGAGAAAAGCAAAAGCCTTTGAGGTGGAGATGCCATTCAAAGAGATTCAGTTTAATTTCCCTGGCAACCTCCAGGGCTATGCATCCCCCTGGCACACCCACCTCGGAATCTACCGCAACACTCAAACAGAGCCCCGAAACACTGGAACAGCTGAAGAGAGCGCAAAGACAATGGACTCAGGAGAGCAGCCCAGCCCCACAGCCGACCCCTCACTAACGAAGGATATCTCCCTGTCATGCCAGCAGCTGCTGGAGGAGCAAGCAGTCAATACTTCAGAGGTAGCCAGCCAATCAGATGTGCCTGACCACACCAGCAACTGCTGCTTGGGTGATTCACTGACCCACAGGCCAAGAAAGCTCTCGACTCCTGCGATCCAGACTGGACAGCAGAGTCTAGTTGCTCATAAGCCACCAAGCAGCACCAAGCTGCTCTGCTGCCCTTTCCCTCAGAAGAAATGCCCCAAGAAATCGGAGGCTGCCCGGAGACTTGGGTTGTATGCTGCACATTAATCAAATGCCCTTTGCTCTGTGCACTCACTCACGTGTGGTTTTTGAGGCTGGGGGGATGTTTCCTTTTCACCATCGATGTCCTTAAATAAAGTAATACATTTAGAGCTACTCATAATATACCCAAGAGCTACTAAATTGTTGAAAACTATTACATCAAATGAGATTACCAAAGTGCTTCCTCCATTCTTGAATTAATTTGTATTTTTTGAAAGGAGAAAACATGTTCATTTTACAAAATGAAAAACAGTGTTTAAGAGAACTTGAAATATATCACAGGAGCTGTTTTTGTAAAAATCAACATGTGTGTGACCTTTTTTAAAAAAAAAAAAAAAAATCATTAAAGACTGGAGTAAATGGTTTGGAAATGCGACCCGTCATGTTTTCACATGAACATTGCTGTAACATTCAGTCTCTTTCAATACTGCACCTTTGAGACCTGTATAGAGAATGGTGTTGCACAACATTACAATACCCCTTACTTTACAAAACTAAACAATGAATCGACTGGTGCATTTGTATTGCTGTCATTTCCTCCTCACCTGCTCTATTTGTATAAATCCCAGTCAGGTGACATAGTTGCTTTTGTCAGTGTGAGCTGCTTTGGGTTTCTTACTGTATATTCAGCTAGCTTTAGTGTGACAGGTCCTTGTAGGAGGAAGTATGTTGGACTGAAACAGTTACCTATTCATGACTTACCTTCCCTGCTTGTACTGTACCTTGTCATCTGTATTACCAGTTGAGAGCCAGAAGCAGCAAGGAAATCAATGAGCATGCTTTTTAATAGTTTTAATATAAATACTTAACATTACTGTCAATATCAATGCTGTAGTTCTGTACTGTATATTATATTTCAATTGTATAAAATAGAACATTCCCAGTAAGAAATTAACAAACTTGAGTTGCTGATAAGGGGGAGAAATTATAATTGGCTTGATGAAATCCAACATAATTTTATATATATATATATATATATATATATATATATATATATATATATATATATATATATATATATATATATATATATATATATTTCTGACATTTAAATGGAATACCACCTTGTGCTAATTAAACAAATTAGTATTAACTGAATAATCTGCCAAGCTAAATATACAGCAAGTTTAAGGAGTGTACTAGTAATGACCAAAATTTAGAGACAGTAGTTTACTGCAGCAAGAATGTAGTAGCATATCATAGATATACTGATTATTCTGTGATATTATTTTAAAATAGTGTGTGGGACTAGCAGACTAACATGAGAGCTGATAGCAAAGGGGGCTGAGCTGGTGTGGTGTAACCAGCCAGAAGGCATCTTATAAAGTCCAGACACACATTGCGGGTACAATATTTCAGATCATACAGTACGTTGCCTTGTTCCATTCCATACATTATATAACAATGTTTCAGATCGTAGAGTATGTTGCCTCGTTCCATTCCATACATTATATAACAATGTTTCAGATCGTACAGTACGTTGCCTCGTTTCATTCCATACATTATATAACAATGTTTCAGATCGTACAGTACGTTGCCTCGTTCCATTCCATTTTTTTTTAAAGCTTTTATCCAAGGCGACTTACAGAGACTAGGGTGTGTGAACTATGCATCAGCTGCAGAGTCACTTACAATTACGTCTCACCCGAAAGACGGAGCACAAGGAGGTTAAAAAGGAGGAGATAAAAGCAAAAGCCTATTTTGAAGCACCAGTAAGGATTGTTTTCTGAGATTAATAGAACAACTGTAATGTTATCAAACTAGCAATAAGCAACTCTGAGATTAATAGAACTGTAATGTTATCAAACTAGCAATAAACTACTCAGAGATAATAGAACAACTGTAATGTTATCAAACTAGCAACTCTGTTACAGGATGTAGTTGTTACGTTATCAGGATCTTGTTCCAGCCAAGGTCCTGGATTGGATTGCACAGGTGAGCACCACAGGGTTTGTAGTTTGGTACAGTGTTTTTCTTTTTTTTAAAAGGGACCATGTGCAATAAAAACATTCATGATTAAAACATGCGATGCATCACACCCAAGTTAGCTACAGCTAATTTACATTGGTACTCCCACAAACTAACAACTACCAATACATTGATAATAACAATAAAACACAAATAAAATTCAATAAAAAAATACAAAAAATAAAAATACAATTAGAAATAACAATAAAATACAATAAAAGCCAACAAATGGAGGGGGACTAGACATGGTCACAAAGCTGGTCCTGTTTCAACCATTTTTTCAGTTCTGTTAAAAAACTCTTGTAGTCCGATATGTTTTTCATGAAGTCTGGTAGGGTATTCTAGACATTCGTCTGGATAGCTGGCATTCTGATGTGCAATGAAGGCAACTAAAAGACACTTTAACCCCCTCCCAAAGAGGATGTGAACAAATATAATGGTAAAGATCATTTACAAATACGAAAATAGCCAAATGGAGTATTTGAACAGTTGCTATAAAAAGCACTGAATGGTTGCATACATGATAAAATGTATGGGGGCAGTGAAAAATAAATTACATTGGAAGGTATTTCCTCTTTAAAGTAATTGTAGTTAACAAAATGCATTCCCCAAATCTTACCGTCCAGGTTCAGAAATTTCCAAACAACAGCACTCTATCTGAAAGCATTGTCAAACAGCATTCTAACCAAGTGCACCAGATAGCATGTTTGAAAATAAAAATACAACAACAATACAATAACGTGTTTCTTTCAAAACTGCACATTTGAGACCTATGGAGCTAATAGAAGTGTACAACGGTTACTTTGACAGGCTCTAATAACCAGATTGCTCAAAGGACAGTTTTCTGTTAGAGATGGTTCAAGAAAGTGGTAGGGAACAAAAGCAGAAAGGTTAAGGGATGGGATCCACATGTTAGAGGCAGGCTGTGAAAGTTATTGAAGGGAGCAGGAGAAGAAAAACACGATGGATAAATACACAGAAAGGAGAATACAGAGGTTTGAGAAAAGTTCTGACGACTGAAGTTCTCTTGAGGGAGCAAAACAAAAGGCAAAAACTCTTATGGAAAAACATATTTTTAATATATGATAGAAAAATATGATCCTTATATTTTTCATATATAGAATTGGCCCCTTTTTTATATATTTAAGATATGGGATATATTTAAAATATATTTTAGTCTGTAATCCATATATTTATTTTATATGGATTACAGACTAATGAAAATATATGGTGCACCATATATTTTCAACATCAAATACATGGATTACAGACTAAAATATATTTAAATATATCCCATAATGATTTCCATTTCATGCTGATTTAAAATCTGCTCTCGCCAAGATAAGCACCAACTAAGACGTAGCTTTACAGTAAACTAATATGATCCATCTGTGTCTCCATCTATTTGCGTTTCCATCCATATGATGATGTAGATATCTTTCTGCCTGGTGTTGATGGCTGAAGTGTAATGCTGGCTGCAGGGATCAGCTTATTTTGCCTCCCTAGCGCATCAGCACACACAGTGCGGGGATCAACCACAGTGCGGTCTCCCCAGCACATCAGCATGACAACCGTCTGGATTGGGCTAAATAGGATACATCTCCTGGGTCTTCAAGTGGGCACCTTCCATCCTCAGTGTTTTGTCGACTAGCCCACGACACCTCAAGAGGGTTCGACAGTGATTCTGGCGTCCCAGCATCACCCCCCTCCGTCCCCCACTCAACTAAGCCCAGCTTAATTACCCATACATCAGCGTTTCTTTCTTTCTATTGTGCTTGAGATCCCCAACCAGAATCTTTCCGTCTCAACCACAGCCAGTTGCTGCTCCTCTCTGCCAACTCTTGGTCACTGAATCCGACGTCTCTGAGAAACCGGGTTGTAGTGTCCCACAAATCCTCAACAAACCCACTTCCACTGGGTAAACCCGGACTCTCCATCCTCGCTGTTCCGCTTCAGCAACTAGTTGAACATACCGCAGTTTCTTCCTTTCATACACCTCATCTACAGCATCCTCCCATGGCACTGTTAACTCTACCAGGTGAACAAGGCGTGCTGATCCAGACCACAAGACAATATCTGGTCGAAGGTTATTGGTGGCAATCTCAAGTGGAAAAATAAGCCATTGACCAACATCTGCCAGCATTTTCCAGTCTCTAGCAGCTTCCAGTTGTCCTGGGCGAGGCTTGGTTGCTCTCCTGGGTGGAGGAATGTTGTCTTTTGTGTGTAATGTTTTGATGGAACAGGTGGCAACTTATTGGTCATGTTACGCTTGTCTTCCAATGCTAAGGCCAAACATCGCAGCACCTGGTCATGGCGCCAAGTAAACCGTCCTTGGCTAAGAGCCACCTTACATCCTGTCAAAATGTGCCTTAATGTTGCAGGTGATGAACACAAAGGACATGAGGGATCCTCTCCTACCCAGAGGTTTAGGTTCTGTGGTGATGGGAGAACATCATATGTTGACCTGATGAGGAAACTGATCCTGCTCTGTTCCATTGTCCATAGGTCTTGCCAGCCAATCTTGCGTTGTTCCACACTCTCCCATCTCATCCATTCTCCCTGCTTGGCCTGGGAAACAGCCTTTACGCACCTCATCCTCTCCTCCTGCTTTTGCACCTCGTTGACTACCAGCTTCCTCCGTCGAGCTGGGGCTGCCTTGTGCCATGTAGGAGGAGCTGAACTGAGACCAAGACCCCCTCTTCCATGCTGAACTTGCCCCATGATATCACCGATTCGAAGGGCAGCCTTTGCATCTTCCACGACTTTCTTTCCCATATATTTTAAATATATAAAAAAGGGGCCAATTTCTATATATGAAAAATATAAGGATCATACTTTTCTACCATATATTAAAAATAAGTGTCACCAGGACGTGTATGCAACAACTCAGGTAAGACAGCCATTAAATGTATTTATCTAAACACTAGAAGTCTCAAAAACAAAATGTTAGAACTTGAAGCGACTGCACTAACAAGTAACTACAATGTGATAGGTGTTACAGAAACTTGGTTATCTGAGAAGGATGTTGTTGAAGCTGACAACCTGGGATCCTTCAAGAAGCTGCTTGATGAGATTCTGGGATCAATAAGCTACTAACAACCAAACGAGCAAGATGGGCTGAATGGCCTCCTCTCGTTTGTAAACTTTCTTATGTTCTTATGTTCTTATTAGTGGGTATACACTGTATAGGAAAGACAGGCAGGACAGAAGAGGCAGAGGGGTGGCACTATACATCAAAAATAGTCTTGAACCCCAGGTGTTAAATCTGGAAGAAAAAAACAACGCAGAATCAATATGGGTCAGAATAATGGACAAAAATGCAAAGGGCATAATAATAGAGGCATGCTATAAACAGCCAAATTCAGATAATGAGCAAAATAATCTGTTATACAATGACATTAGAAATGCGTGTAGCAAAGGAGAAGCCATACTAATGGAGGATTTCAACTTCCCCCATATAAAATGAGAAAACCCAGTGGGGAGCACGACAGACAAAATTGAAATGGTAGAAATGACAAATGACTGCTTCCTAATGCAATTTGCCAAGGCACCGACAAGAGGGGAGGCATACCTTGATTTAGTTTTTTCAAATAACGAAGACAGAATAACTAAAACAGAGGTCAGAGAACCATTGGCAAACTCAGACCACAACATGGTCTCATTTGAAGTGCTTTTTAAAACCCCCAAAGTAATGACTGAAGCTAAGGTTTACAATTTTAGGAAGGCAAACTATGAAGGAATGAAACAGAGACTAACAGAAGTAGATTGGAGTAAAATAGAGAAAACATCCACAGAGAAAGGATGGCTATTTTTAAAAAATGTAGTACTAAAGGCGCAAAACAAATGCATCCCAAAAGTAGACAAATCTAAATCTAAAACAAAATGGTCAAAATAGTTTAATATATCAATTAAAAATATATATATCCAGAGAAAAAAGCCACTTTACAGAACGTTTAAAAGGAACCTAGAAAAAAAGTACACAGAAAGAGTACTTGGAACTGCAAACACAAGTCAAAAAAGAAGTTAGAAAGGCCAAGAGAGAGAGTTAGAAATGAGCATTGCTAAGGGGGCTAAAACCAATTCCAAAAAGTTTTTCCAATATTATAACAGCAAGAGAACATTCAAGGATGAGGTAAATTGTCTAAGACATACAAGTGGCAAAATCATAGATGAAGACAAAAAAATAGCAAATATATTACTAAATGATTAATTTTCACAAGTTTTTGCAAAGGAGGAACCGGACAGTATGTCCCACATGTCGACCTGTTCCTATCCAGTTTGAAGTGTTAAAGGGACTAGGAGCTCTTAAAATAAACAAATCCCCAGGGCCAGATGAGATCCTCCCAATAGTACTCAAAGAAATGAAAGAAGTTATTGACAAACCACTAACCAAGATCATGCAACAGTCTCTTGAGACAGGGGTTGTACCGACAGACTGGAGAATTGCAAATGTAATACCGATCCACAAAAATGGAGACAAAACCAAACCAGGTAACTACAGACCAATAAGCCTGACTTCTATTATATGTAAATTTATGGAAACTATAATAAGATCCAAAATGGAAAATTACCTATATGGTAACAGTATCCTGGGAGACAGTCAGCATGGTTTTAGCAAAGGGAGATTGTGTCTAACTGACCTGCTTGATTTTTTTGAGGATGCAACATCAACAATGGATAATTGCAAAACATATGACATGGTTTATTTAGATTTCAAGAAAGCTTTTAACAAAGTGCCGCATAAAAGATTAATTCTCAAACTGAATGCAGTAGGGATTCAAGGAAATGCATGCACATGGATTAGGGAGTGGTTAACATGTAGAAAACAGAAAGTACTGATTAGAGGAGAAACCTCAAAATGGAGCGAGGTAACCAGTGGAGTACCACAGGGATCAGTATTAGGTCTTCTGCTATTCCTAATCTACATTAATGACTTAGATTCTGGTGTAGTAAGCAAACTTGTTAAATTTGCAGATGACACAAAAATAGGAGGAGTGGCAAACAACGTTGCAGCAGCAAAGGCCATTCAAAATGATCTAGACAGCATTCAGAACTGGGCAGACATGGCAAATTACATTTTAATATAGACAACTGTAAGGTACTGCACACCGGCAATACAAATATAAATTATAAATTCCATATGGGAGATCGTGAAATTGAATAAGGAATCTATGAAAAAGATCTAGGCGTTTATGTTGACTCAGAAATGTCTTCATCTAGACAATGAGGAGGCTGTGTGGTCCAGTGGTTAAAGAATAGGGCTTGTAACCAAGAGGTCCCCAGTTCAAATCCCACCTCAGCCACTGACTCACTGTGTGACCCTGAGCAAGTCACTTAACCTCCTTGTGTTCCGTCTTTCGGGTGAGACGTAATTGTAAGTGACTCTGCAGCTGATGCATAGTTCACACACCTAGTCTCTGTAAGTCGCCTGATAAAGGCTGCTAAATAAACAAATAATAATAATAATGTGGGGAAGCTATAGAAAAGGTGCCACAGAGCTGAAACACTTGGCTGAGTGACACACTACCTCCCAGGGGCCAGGTACAGTACTGCACTTCACCACCAGCGGCTCCATGCGCCTGTGTGTGAAGGAGGAGGCAGTGCCTTCAGTAAAGCAGGCCTCGGCAGATCTGTAAAACAATAGGCGTTTAACAAAGAATGAAAAGCACATTGCTGAAGCCATTAGCCATGGCATGATCTAAGGAACCCCACAATAGGGGATTACAGGGAGGTTATTAGCAGTAAAATGATTGCAATGCTAACCTGGGAAGAAATGAATAATGCTCAGTACTGACTGAGTATGGTATTATTTTTAGTCTTAAGTAACAGTAATGCACTTTTTTAGCAGTGAGAATGAGCAGACATCCAAGATCCAGACAGGGGTTTCTCAGTAGTGTCAGTATCAAGCTTCAAGATTCTGGTAGCATCTCAAGGGTGGAATGCACACCTTGAGTACCAGGCACCACCTGTCCCAAACACTATAGCAATCTATCCATGTGATTACAGGCACCACCTGTCCCAAACACTATAGTCATCTATCCATGGGATTACAGGTACCACCTGTCCCAAACACTATAGCCATCTATCCATGGGATTACAGGTATGGGAAGTGAAAGTAACACAAATTAAATAATGAATGACAATTAATTAAATGTTAAATTTAAGCAAGTATTGAATTTTAGCATCAAATAATAAATACTAGCATTAAATATTAAATGAATGTATCAAATGTTAAATGTTAACATCAAATGTTAAATTTTAACATCAAATAATAAATTCAACATTGAATATTAAATGCAATTATTGACTGTTAAATACTACCATCGAATGTTAAGTGCAACAATCGAATGTTAAAACTACATCAAACATTAAATATGAGCTTTATCCATTCAATGTGCCTTTTATCCATTCGGAGTGCACTTTGTCACTCAATGTGCTTCTTATCCATTGCAAACTGTCAATCATTCCCACCCGCCCTGCCCATTCCCACCCCTTCCACATCAGGGAGATCGGTGTTCCTCCTTGTTACCTGTTAACCTGTTCAGCCAATGAGAGGCTTCGATTTTCAAACTGAAATACGGTAGCTGTCTTGTGCCGTCTGTAGACATTAAAAAGTGTCTTGTTATTTTACCTGTTCTGTGTGTGAAATGTTACATATTAAATAATGTTATTAAGCCTTGTGGGTTTCTTTTACAGCGGTTTTTATTTTATTAGCTTCACACGGCTGAAGCTGCTAGGCCCGACGTTGTGACCCAGCTATAGAACTACGCTCGACAAAAAATTAATCTACCGAGAAATATGCTAGAAACTAATACCAGTGATGATATCGTTTTGTACATTTTAGAGTGGCTTCAAAGTATTTTGATTAATTCAGAGGCAAGCGGAATTTATGCGAACGGGCCGTTGATCTGAAGTTATTTCTGAGTTACATCGTGAGTTAACAGGTGTTGTAACCAATTCAGTGCCCCCTCAGAAACCTGTATCCCCTGACGCATTGCGCATGCGTAAAATGCGATCATTCCACAGGTGTGTCTAATTTTTCTTTTGCTCGTGTCTGAGGTAAAATACGAGTGTTGTGCACGCGCAGGAGTAGTCGGCTGCATTTTGCAATCATTTTTTTGACAGGATGGCATGACTTCTTTGTGATGTGTATAATCAGTTATAGTTTGTTTTCATTTAAAACGTGTTTGACATGCTCAGCTAAAACAATCTTTAAATAATTAATGCTTAATGTATTAGCTATGCGACCTACCTGTTTATAAACGATTGTGGCAATTTCAAAGCAGCCTATTTTAAATATATATTTTTGGATTTCAAAACTTGAAAGTTGAAATGATCACGAAAGTTTTAGGAATGTTGTGCTGTTCTGTCTGGAATAAACACGAGTCGTGTAAAATTATATTAAAAAATGCATAATGTATTACACATAACGTTATTGATTAGATACCATATTTGTTTATATATTTCTTTTATATACAGTACACACACGATTGGTATTGACAGTGAGAAACACAGGGGATACCAAATTAGACAGCTGACAATATCTTAGTCTATGGCTGTATTATTTGGTATCCACTGTGTATTTCAGGCAGTGGGGCTCCTAGAAATGTCAAACTTCTACAGTGTCTACCTGTGCCCCATTATCACACACACAGGGTTTGATTGATATTGGGTTTATTTACAATTACTGAATTGGTTACAACACCTGTTAACTCACGATGTAACTCAGAAATAACTTCAGATCAAACTTCCGCCAACGGGCCGTTTGCCTCTGAATTAATCAAAATACTTTGAAGCCACTCTAAAATGTACAAAACGGTATCATCACTGGTATTAGTTTCTAGCATATTTCTCAGTAGATTAATTTTTTGTCGAGCGTAGTTCTGTACAGGTGGGTCGCTACGTCGGGCCTAGCAGCTTCAGCCATGCGAACCTAATAAAATAAAATAAAAACCATTGGAAAAATAACCGCAAGACTTAATAGCATGCAACTTTTTACACATAAAACAGGTAAAACAACAAGACACTTTTTAATGTCTACAGACGGCACAAAAGAGCTACCGTATTTCAATTTGAAAATCGAGGCCTCATTGACTGAACAGGTTAACAGGTAACAAGGAGGAACACCGATCTCCCTGATGTGGAAGGGCTGGGAATGATTGACAGTTTGCAAGTGCATGCATCGAATGGATAACAAGCACATCAAAGGATAAAAGGCACATTGAATGGATAAAGCTCATATTTAATGTTTAATGCTAGTTTTTAACATTCGATTGTTGCATTTAACATTCGATGGTAGTATTTAACATTCAATAACATAATTCTCAATTGAGAAATTCTGTCGACTTATTCTTGACAGATTGGCCAAGTTTACTCCGTCAAAAGAAAGTTTGCGCAGTTGGCCCTCGTGAGCACCCGTACACGGGGAACTGACATAAACAAAAACAGATACGCTAAGCACAGACGACTGCAAAGTGAAACCTTCGCTCTCAATAGTGGCTGAAGAACGGATTTCAGGGACAGACATTTTACAAGTAAGAAAGAAAGACAATTATACAAGTGATATCAATTTTAAACTTTGTTGGTGTAGACAAGTGTATTGCTGTGTTCCTATTAATAAATACAAACTAACAAAATGCCTTCGCATGTTAGTATTACTGTTTAGAATGGACTGTCATCTAAACATCGATATCGTTTTTATAAAAGAATGTATTTAGAATTGTATATATGTACTGTATCATATTTTGGTGTATGTACAGTAGTAAAAAAAAAACGCATTTGCATTAAGTTATTGTCACACAGTAATGCTAACAAACTAAGCCTTGTGTGTACTGTATACAATGTGTAACTAATAGTGTAAACCTATACTATGTTACTTATTAGTGTGCCTAGATTAGGGGAAGAATCCCAGTTGAAATACCTGGCTATAGCCAGGCCTAGTCTGATATATAGCAGAGTACGGTTAACAGTGTCTCAATTGGATTGTAATACACAAAAGATGGAATTGTACAAGTATATACAAAAATACAGTTTATTCTGACAAAATGACCACACAAAATAGTCCTCTACACTAATAAGAACATGTATTGCGTATTATCCATGTAAACTTTTGGAATTCCCCCTGCACAAACGCATTCCGTTGTTTCGCTTTCATTTCTAGTCAGAGGTGAATTGCACAGCCCAAGCACCGGTGACTGCAGCTCACCAATTCCTGTTTAAAACCAATTCCCATTCCCTTTTAAACAATCCCGATATATCACTGACCGAAATTGCAATTAGCAGTATTCAGTTTTAATTAGCTTTTTCAGAGTCACTGGGTGCGTTCACGACGCGCAGACTTGAGTGATTCTGCTCAGAAACCGTTCAAGTTCGCCGTCTGCTTGACCTCAGCCGAATTTGATATCAGACGTCACGCAGACACTGGCTGTAGCGCCTGCACAGATCGCGCAGCGTCTAAAAGCGTCAGCGCTGACTGACCGAGAAGGGCATCACAGCCTGCTACTGCCACCTAGTCAGGTCATGTTTTTTTTTTGTTTTGTTTTTCTTGAATGACAATCTAGATACAGAAACCCTTTATATCCCTAATCACTGCCTATACAAATGTCATTGATATTACAATTCCTAAAAGTATCATTGCAAATGACTGAAAGGTGTTGTGTATGTACTTGTTATTAAGAATTACATGAATGTTTAGATTCTTAAACAGTTTCTAATAAAACATTGTATGTGATTTTTTTTCCACTACCCTTGTTTGCTCTGCCAGCATAGACTTCTGCATAAGGACAATTAGTACAGCAGTTTCTTTAGAATAGATATGGTTATTGTTGAACACAATGTCACATGTTATTATTATCTGTTTATTTAGCAGACACCTTTATCCAAGGTGACTTACAGAGACTAGGGTGTGTGAACTATGCATCGGCTGTAGAGTCACTTACAATCTCACCCGAAAGACGGAGCACAAGGAGGTTAAGTGACTTGCTCAGGGTCACACAATGAGTCAGTGGCTGAGGTGGGATTTGAACCAGGGACCTCCTGGTTACAAGCCCTTTTCTTTAAACACTGGACCACACAGCCTCCACATATATATTTGTCTTTTACTAAAGATGATTCAGTGAATGAAATGAAGGCAGTTGAAAAATCGCAACAGTTAGTATGTCTCTGAAATATCAATTACAATTACTTCAAAGGAGTTGGAATTGGAATTGATTTGAAAAAGGAATTGGAATTGAAATTGAAAACAGGAATTGACCCCAACCCTGCTTGTGTCCTACAAGGAAATAACTGGGTATAAACTATGAGCCCATCAAGTAAACCATCACATCAAAATGTTTCAGAGCTTCCTTTTAACAGAGTGAATGTTTGTAGTGGTTTACAGCAAACTGTTGGCAGAGGTCTGAGTTAAATAGTTACAATGTGTTCCCTACATTTTGTTTAGGGTTCAGTGTTTTCTGTTACACAGCAAGTTTTTTTTTTTTTAATATTATGCTGACAAAATACATTTAAAGTTGTTTTAAAGGACAAATGGCTCAGGAAGAGTATCTGCAATTGAAGCTGAAAACATGTGTAAGAAGTGACAAGGCTCCGTACACAACAGAAAACAATGAAGCTGGACAGCAAGCAATAAAGGTACAGTAATAGTGTTGAATCTTGAGTGATCCAAATTATATGCATTTGCTTTTGCATAGAGCAGGCACATCCATTAGGTTTAAATGGTGCATGTTAAGCATAGTTGAGGAGGAGAGACAGCCAAGGACTGTGTCACTTTCCCAGTATTCCCGTTAGCCAACAGTGTTCATAATACAGCTATGGACAAATGTTTTGCATCACTCTATAGAATTAACTCATTTAGCTTCTAAAGTCAAATGAAACCTGCTGAAGAATGTTACGTTAACATTTTGAATTGCATACCACTTTGTAGTTTTCTGTATACTTAACAAAAAACTGACAAAAATTGAAAAATGTGCCATTTTTCAATTGTCATGAAATACTATACTACTAATATGGCTTCCGATAGACTTTTGCGATATCATTTTGTAATTACAAATCTGTACATTTAAATCCGGTTCTGCTAAATATTTGGGAAAGTTGTGCTGATCACCCGAATTAAGCGCAGACTGTGGGAGATTTCCAAGGAGTCTTTTATTGTACACACAATGGAAATAGCCAATTGATATTTCAGGGTAAATTGCAGAGCTTGTTGATTTTATAGGGTGTTGGTACCAGCTTCACAGTAAGCCCACGTGAAACTGGGAACTCTAAGCAAGCACCTCTGCCCACCAAAAAGCATTGCATTATTTCTGAAATGAATTGAATAATTTAAACAGTATCATGCAACGCAATAAACAAGCCACTTAGTTGCAAGCACAGTACTAGCAGTGAATGTTATTGCACCTGGTCTTTGTATTGTATTGTACTCAGCTACCTTTCAAAGAAATTGCCTTTGCCTTCGCACTTGCTTTAAAATAATGCAAAACTGCTGTTGCTTAAAATGTCCATTTCAAGCCCTTCTCTGTATTATTTTTATTTTTTATTCGTAGGAGCTTGCTGAGAAATATGCACCTAACCTTAATCTTAATGCCACTGAAGTAGAGAGTGCATTGGAGGCTGTGAGCTCATTGACAGTCAAGCGAGAGAAAGCAAATGAGACAGAAGGTGTTGCTACACTGGAGATTGCATTGCCCAAGAAGTACAAGCAGGTAGGCAATAGTGGATATGAAGGGCTTGGTATCCCCTGTATTGGTGGATGTGTTTGTATGTTTGCGACTGTCAGTTTCATAATGACTTGGTATACCCTGTATTGATGTACGTGTTTGTATGTTTGCGAATGCCAGTTTCATGTCATTCCTTATGCCTACAGGGATCTCAAAGACACTACTTGGAAACAACGCTTGACATTACCAGCAATCAGCTGATGGCTATGTAAGTACATAACATTGCATTTTACTTATTGTTTTCAGTATTCTGCACACAAAAATAAAGTTAATTTTAATATTTGGGGTTTTAATCGATTAATCACACCTGTGGGCTTTGATCAATTAGAACATTATTCATTGATTAATCTTGTCTACACACTGTGTGAAAAAATAATCTTGAAAAATGTCAGAGGGTACTTCTAAAGGCCTTGGCAAAAGGGCAACTGGAAGGTGTGCCCAATATTTCACAATGTCTCAGAATGAAGTAAAAGACTGCAGCTTGCAACATTTCCTCATCAGTGCTTTCCTTTCATGGCAGTATTACAAGTATATCTTAATCGCAAGTAACTTGATTTTTCTTTTTATTCAATGCATTTCTTTAAAATGGTAGAAAATTAAGTTATCATACTTTGTCTTCAGCAAACTAAAGTAAAACAGCACGCAATAAATGATATTTCTCTTCAGCTAACCTAATAAAATAGCACTCAATAAGTTACCTGTTAGTCAGAAATTTGAAAGCTTACGGTACACCAACAACAGATCTGTTCAATCCAGTATTCTAGGTTGTAGTTATTTACAGCTGGTCATTTACAGTAATATATACACTCTTCATGTGTTTTTAATCTTTTTCTTTTAGGCATGGCATTGGGCTGAAGGAAACACAAACAGACAGTACAGCTCAAAAGAAAATGTCACTAAAAGTGATTACTTGTAATTGATTTCAATACAGTTTCATATCACTAGCGAACAGGTGTGATTAATCGATCGTAGATTGGATGATTAATCGATCAATAGAAAATAAGATTAAAATCCCTGTTTAATATACATTTTATGCATGTTAAAAAAAAAAAAGTGTTGGGATCAAAAGGTAAATGATCTGAAGACCTCAGCAGTTCAATCTGTGTTCATGTCTTTGTAGGATATCAGAAAAATTTGGAGTCGGAACTAACATGAAGTTATTTTTAAGTGGCAAGACAGTGGGGGCTGGTAAGTGTGTGTCTGAGGGGCAGGGGGACACAATTACATTACAGATAATTATCATTGTTGTAATATTTCAGAGATGAATCCTCATTAAATGTAATATAATCAGATGTGTTTTCTTGTTGTTCAGTTACAGTCCACTATTAGTTTATGTCTTTGGCTGTTTCCCATCGTCACTGTGACAATAAGAATTACTGATATGATCAATGTTTTCGTTGGATTTTTTGGATATCCTCTTAACAAGAAGTTACTGTAATCAGTTTATTACTCGTCCCCTCACTGGGGTGGTAGTTTTGTGACATGGTCAGTTGTCACTAAAAATTGTTTTGGTTAGGTAGTATATGTACCCTAGCGAGTTGCAAGGTGAAAACTGGTTTGTATGTGAGATTAAAATTTTCTTACCCAGTTGATAAGATGTTGAACCCAACCTCAATGGAACATTACTCTTATGCCATCTTAACTGTTTTTTTTTCTTTTTTTTTTTTTCAGGTAAAACACTTCAAGAGCAGGGTGTAAAACACAATTCAAAGATTATGGTTCTGTCACTGAAGGAAAGTGAGGAGGACAAGCAGAAAATGGCTGCGGAAGAAAAACAATACCAAATTAAAAACGAGACCATAACAAGAACTCAAAAAGGCTTTGAGATCCTTTCTGAGAGAGGTGTGGGTTCACCCTCAACTGTAGTATAAATGGCTTTAATCACACTTTCAGTTCAACTGCATTGTTGGGGTTGTATTTACCTGGTTAGGGGCTGGATTGGTGCAGTTTCTGAGTAAAAAAGTGTCTATTTGTGCTCTTGAGTGGCTGGAAAGAATCTCATAGCAATGAGTTTTGTTCATAGTAATTCTTATTGTCACAGATATATAATCTTTTTCTTCTTTTATAATAACATACAGTAGTGTGCAAATGTATGAAAACACCTCAAGGTTTGTCGTTTATATCCTTTATATACCTACCTGCATGAAAACCTGGGTGTGAGAATTTACATTTTTGGTCAGTAATCAGTGATATAGAAACGATAAGCACTCTTGTGTCAAAATGTGAGACCACTTTGTGCTTTAATTGGGCATCTTAAACAACTTCTAAAAAGTCTCATGCATTTTACAATGTATGGCTATGTGTTCCTTTTCTATTACCGGTACTGTTTTAAATTAATTGCATGTTTGGCCTATCAAAGTTATCAGTTAAATTAGACGATGGCTTATATGCCTATTTTGACAATTTTCCAAGATTTTCAGTTACAGTGGTTTGATTTCTTACACGCAACAGAAGCAATGAGGTGTTCGTCTAAATGTGCACACTACTGTAGTGGTTGAACATCAGCCCGAGGCAAATGCCATTCTTATGTACCCATGTAAAACACTGTCCTCCATCTTGCCATGAACTGGATTCGGATAATAATAATTCTTAGGATAGGGTGTCAACCAATCCAAAAAAAACAGCAACGATGGTTCAAAAGCAAGACATGCAAGACCCAAAAATGGCAGATTAAATCAAGAACTAATTATGCATGGCCTTGCATGTACTGATCCTAGCATGGTCCTTGTGTTATATTTGAGTATGTCCAGTAACACCTAGTGTACAAATGGAAATTCATAGTATCATTTTTTTCACAGATGGAAGTATGGATCCAGATTCTACTCCGTTTTTGGAAATCACTGATCAGAAGGGAAACCCCATTAAAATTCCACCAGCAGAGAGGAAGGTATGTCTCAAACCGCTGAAGTCAATTCATCCCTGTATTACTCAATTCTAAATGTTAGGTTGACGGGACAAAACCTTGTTCATGTACTTGAAAATGTTGCTGTTGTATTCTTCATTCATTACAACCTGTTTTTAATGATGCTGTTTCTCAGAGCCAAGTCGTTTTGCAAATAACCAACAACTCCCATCATAAGAAACGTGGAAGTCTGCATGAATATCCTCCATATATGTAACGGTTTTGAAAATATAATGGAACTCAGTGGATGAGAGGCTGGCAGAGACGAGCAGTAGCAGGACATGCTTTAGTGGAAATCGACAGGCGCGGGTCCAAAGGGGGCTGTTCCCTCTCAAGCAAGCACATGGAAAGATGACTTCATGGGTTTCTTTAGTATGACAAGGCTTTCTGATCCTTTGCTAAAGTACTGGAAACTCTGGAATTGATCTGAGGCGACTGGCTTGTATAAAATATCTGTTTCTTTATTTTTTGTTTCTAGGCTCTTATCTTGGCCATGGGACTTCATGAGAAAGGAAGAGCCCTTCTGAAGAAGAAGGATTATGAAATGTCATTGTGTCTTTTACTGGAAGCAGATGAACAGTTCAGGTATAAACCAGTGCAGGCACATGGAGAGGGGCTTCAGCATGTCATAGTAAGAGCGGGTTATAGTGAAATGAAATCTGAAACTTAAATAGGCTAGAGGCTATTTTGCAGTGTTACAACCTGGAATTAAAATTGATTTAATTGGGATTTTTACCATTTGATTTACACAACATACTTAACACTTTGAAGGTGCAAAATATTTTTTATTGTGATACAAAAGTTAATTAAACAAAAAAAGGCATTTATTGGTTTCATAAGTATTCACCCCCTGAGTCAAAACTTGGTAGCACCTTTGGCAGCAATTACAGCTGTGAGTCTTTTTTGGGTAAGTCTCTACCAGCTTTGCACATCTTGATCTTGCAGTTGTTGCCAAAATTTTTCTTGGCAAAATTGCTCAAGCTCAAGCTGGATGGGGACCGTTGGTGAACAGCAATTTTCAAGTCTTGCCACAGATTCTCAATCGGATTGAGGCCTGGGCTTTGCTGGGCCATTCTAAGACATTCAGGTTCTTGTTTTTAAACCACTCCAGTGTAGCTTTGGCTGTGTGTTTAGGGTCATTGTCCTGCTGGAAGGTTAACCTCCGCCCCAGTCCCAGGTCTCTTGCAGACTGAAACAGGTTTTCCTCTAGAATTTCCCTGTATTTGGCTCTATCCATCTTGCCCTCAATCCTGACCAGTTTCCCAGTCCCTGTTGATGAAAAGCATCCCCATAACATGATGCTGCCACCACCATGCTTCACCGTGGGGATGGTGTTCTCAGGGTGATGAGCAGTGTTGGCTTTGCGCCACACATAGCGTTTTGCGCTAAGGCCAAAAAGTTCAATTTTGGTCTCATCAGACCAGAGAACATTTTTCCACATGTTTGCTGTGTCTCCCACATGCCTTTTGGCAAAAACCAAACAGGATTTGATATGGGTTTTTTTCAGCAATGGCTTTCTTCTCGCCACTCTTCCATAAAGCCCAGCTTTGAGGAGCGTCCGGGTTATAGTTGTCCCATGGACGGTTTCTCCCATCTCAGCTGTGGATCTCTCCAGCTTCTTCAGAGTTACCATTGGCCTCTTGGTTGCTTCTCTGACTAATGCCCTCCTTACCTGGTCACTGAGTTTTGGTGGACGGCCTTCTTTAGGCAGAGTCGCGGTTGTGCCATATTCTTTCCATTTTTTAATAATGGATTTAACGGTGCTCCAGGGGATGTTCAAAGTTTGGGATATCTTTTTATAACCCAACCCTGATTGGTGCTTCTCCAGAACTTTATCCCGGACTTGTATATAAATAAAAATGTGAATGTGTAAAATATATATATATATATATATATATATATATATATATATATATATATATATATATATATATATATATATATATATATATATTATAATATATATATATGTATTTGGTACCCAAGTTAAAGATTCTGTGCCATATTTTGATTTTTTATTTTTTACATTTTGTATATTTTCTTAAATGGACATCATGAATTGTTTATTTAATTCCCCCCCCCGATTATTCAGTAAATGTGGGTCTCAGTTGCTGAACACAGTGGATAACTATGCAGTCCTTCAGCTGGATATTGTGTGGTGCTACCGTGCGCTTGAGAACCTGGATTACCTTGAGAATGCAAAAGAACGATTGCAAAAAGCTGAAAGCTGTTTCCTTAAATGCTATGGCGAGAAACAAACACGACTTTTACAAATAAAGGTACGGGGTGAGATTTCACTGTCATTTAAAATCAAATCAAAGTTGTGATGTACTTTTTATTTGCTGATTCCTACGCATGCACGGTCTTGTATTTAGATAATGAGAAATGTGTAGGGATTGAGATGAACTACAGGTAGGTAATGCAATACTATTTCATGACACTGTACTAACACATGTAACGCTTTATTTATTAATCATTACAGATCTTAAGTACTGTATGTGCATGCTTATACAAGTATTGAGAGACCTGTCATCAAATATCTCTTTGTATTCGCTGAGTAAATAGTGTTTTTTTTTACTGTGACACAATGACTGGATGAATTGCAGTGTTCCAAATCTCATTGCATGCTAAACCGATATGGAGTTCGATCAAGGAAAATAATTCTCAGAGTCCAGTTGTTTCATTTCTTATCCGTATGTTGCAGAGATGGAAATAACTCTTATTGCATAGCGGTTTCACCCATTCCAGGTTTTACTTGGAGCTGGATTTAGCCGCAGTGTAGAGCTAACAAACTCAGGTGTGTCTTGCTAGACTCATAGTAAAGATAGTAATGGATCACACTGCTATGCAATGGGGGAGTCTTTCCATCCCTGTGTTGTACTTGAATACTTCATGAACGTGCATGGGGTGCTGTGGATATTTCACTCATGAGGATGGCTGTTAACCGCCCACATGTGGATTGTTCTGCCACCCTCATTCGTGGAGTAACTACAGTTCATAGAGTATCCTGGAATAACTGCAGTTCATAGAGTATCCTGGAATAACTACAGTTCATAGAGTATCCTGGAATAACAGCAGTTCATAGAGTATCCTGGAATAACAGCAGTTCATAGAGTATCCTGGAATAACTACAGTCCATAGTCTATCCTGGAATAACAGCAGTTCATAGAGTATCCTGGAATAACTACAGTCCATAGTCTATCCTGGAATAACTGCAGTTCATGGAGTATCCTGGAATAACTACAGTTCATAGAGTATCCTGGAATAACAGGACACACTGAAGCGCTACTCTATTGAGTATTCATATTCTCCCAACAGGTTACATCTTGCTGTCATGGATGAATGCTTTACAATCCCTTTTTTATACACAGGGAAATTCAGGGAGGGAGGAAGTGCTGTTCCTGAGACTTTACCTCCTCCAGGGGTTTTTATTCTTCCTCCGAGATGAAGACAAACTAGCTGCTGAGAAAGTCGTGAAGGTAAGTCTTTCAAGTCCCTGTTTAGAATTGCAGCATGTCCTATGCCTGATGAAGATGCAGTGCAGATGTAATACTGTTATTTAAACGTTCATGTAAATGAATCATAATGGATACCTATACAGACAGCTCAAGTTCCAAGAGTTAAACCATTATAAAAATGAAATGCCTTTTTTATATTTTAATTGCAGCTGCAATTTCTTTAGAATGTCATGCCATTAGCACATTCTGTGAATTTCACCAGCTTTCAAATACATTTCCACAGCAGTGATTGCTTCTCATTGTCAGATACAGTCTAACTTCACTATCACGAACCCGTCTTACAACAAACGCCCTTTTTTAACGATCCAAGCAGCAAGAACTGTTTTTTTTCAATGGAAATTAGCCCTATTAGAACGATCACTTTTACAAAATCTACCCAGATAAAACGATCTCGGTAGTGACTGACACTGAACGTTCTCCAGTGTGAATGTGTTATTCTCTCAGTGAAAACAAAGACCTTGGTAGGCTAATTCGAAGATAAGGTTGATTTCATAGATAACCTATTGAATCATGTGTGACGTTTGCAACCGTTGCCATCTGCACACAAACTGCAACCATGGCAACAGGCGTGAGGAGGTAACAAGATTGAAACAGCGTGCATTGAGAAAAGCATGAAAAATATGAAGCAATCTACACTGGATATGTTTTTTAAGAGAAAGGGCACGTAATTACTGATTTCAGCATGTAAGTGTACTTTTTTCATATCTTTACGGTTTTCTTTTAAATATACAGTTTAAATGTGGATAAATGTGAAGTTGTCTTGAAAGAACTACTGTATAAAAAGATGTTCAATTCAATTTAGGCTATTCTTCATTATTCTGATACAAATAATTGCCAAACCCTTTTATAGTGAACAACCTGATATAACAGACATTTCTCCAGGTCCCGGGGTCGTTATAATGAAGTTAGACTGTATATGCTTGCTATTATGAGATGGTTAAAATAATCACAGCCCACTGGCAGCCTTTTTATGTAATTCTCATTTACAGTATCTACCTAATGCACTTACTGCAGGTCATTTGGAAATTTAACAATACTTTTTCAGGTGTAGCTATGGAACACTTACTGCCAACCACATTTTGCCATTATCTTTTTATTGTACTGTCATTTACAGAAAGGTGACAATTTCACATAAAATAGCTTTCTGTAACATAAAGGTGTTTTGCTAGATAGATGATACAAAGCATTAATCAGACTGTAAAAATGTGTTTTGCTTTTGCATCCCCTTATAGAATTTATGAATATGGCAATATCTTAGGGACTTTGAGATATCAGGGCGATGATTCATTGCACTGTTTTTACAGCAATCTTGTGGATAGTTTTTGTAATAAATTAATCCGATTCCAGCTGTTTTATTACTAATTACCAGTCAATCTATGTAGTATTGTAATTGCTGTTTCTTCCCATTAGGTGGAAGATATGTACATGCAGCTATGTGTCGATCCTCATCAGATGACTCAACTGATGGCTCTCGGGTACACAGAGCAGGAAGCACGTCTGGGTCTGAGGGCTTGTCGAGGAAACCTCAACGAAGCTGCCAAGCACATTAGCCAAAGAAGAGAGGTATGGTTTAAATATGTCGCAGCCCAGGTTTACAGCATATGTCTCCATCGGTCTTATGAGAATAGTGATGGCAGAAGACATCCTTTCTGGTCATTGTCAAAATAATTGTACAGTACGGTTATACAACGTATATGGTAAAATATTTAAAACCGATACATTGATTACATGACACCAGAAACCTCAGAACTTTCATCCACCAATCATGAAAGTCAATTTCAGAACACACTGCAAACCGATTTTCTATAAAAGACCAATCAAGATCATAAACAGGAATGGGAATACACCCAACAGTCTTATATTACATATTAGCTTCTGCCAACTTGGCATCTCATTCCTATGTATGCACGGTATTGTATGTAGATGATTAGAAATGTGTAGGGATTGAGATGAACTACAGGTAGGCAGTGCAATACTATTTTATGACACTGTACTTGTAACGTTTGATTTATTAATCATTACAGATCTTGTAAGTACTGTATATGCATGCTTATATAGTATCGAGAGACCTGTCATCAAATATCTTTGAACTAAACAGCCAGCTCTGCAGGTGAGAGGCGTCCCATGCCGATGTCCTCTTGTGTTCAATACTGCACAGGGAAGACACACTCAATCACACTCAGACTCTGGGAGTGGGGAAGCTTGCCACTGGCACTCTATCAAACTCCACTCAAGGTTAGCAAGCCTGGCAGAGGGGGTAATCAGTGTTATTGATCTGAACGATTAGATGTGTTGCCCAAGCCTAAAAAACACATAGGCAGGATTCATATTGAATCAGCTTTACTTTGCATATGTTTAATCAGTGCAGCCTTATGTATAGGAGACATGTACAGCATGTTGGGAGTCCTTAATCTGGGTAGTTTATTCACCCAACAAGGAGTCAGGACAAATGAGCATCAGTGGGGTGAACTAATGTGAATGGTATTGTCTAGTAATATTGAATACATACTTATATATGTATGTGTGTGTGTGTGTGTGTGTGTGTGTGTATGTACAGTACTGTGCAAAAGTTTTAGGCAGGTGTGAAAAAATGCTGTAAAGTAAGAATGCTTTCAAAAATAGACATGTTAATAGTTTATATTTATCAATTAACAAAATGCAAAGTGAGTGAACAGAAGAAAAATCTACATCAAGTCAATATTTGGTGTGACCACCCTTTGCCTTCAAAACAGCATCAATTCTTCTAGGTACACTTGCACACAGTTTTTGAAGGAACTCGGCAGGTAGGTTGGCCCAAACATCTTGGAGAACTAACCACAGTTCTTCTGTGGATTTAGGCAGCCTCAGTTGCTTCTCTCTCTTCATGTAATCCCAGACAGACTCGATGATGTTGAGATCAGGGCTCTGTGGGTGTCATACCATCACTTCCAGGACTCCTTGTTCTTCTTTACGCTGAAGATAGTTCTTAATGACTTTAAGCTGTATGTTTGGGGTCGTTGTCATGCTGCAGAATAAATTTGGGGCCAATCAGATGCCTCCCTGATGGTATTGCATGATGGATAAGGAGCTGCCTGTACTTCTCAGCATTGAGGAGACCATTAATTCTGACCAAATCCCCAACTCCATTTGCAGAAATGCAGCCCCAAACTTGCAAGGAACCTCCACCATGCTTCACTGTTGCCTGCAGACACTCATTCGTGTACCGCTCTCCAGCCCTTCGAACAAACTGCCTTCTGCTACAGCCAAATATTTCAAATTTTGACTCATCAGTCCAGAGCACCTGCTGCCATTTTTCTGCACCCCAGTTCCTGTGTTTTAGATGCGTAGTTGAGTCGCTTGGCCTTGTTTCCACGTCGGAGGTATGGCTTTTTGGCCGCAAGTCTTCCATGAAGGCCACTTCTGACCAGACTTCTCCGGACAGTAGATGGGTGTACCAGGGTCCCACTGTTTTCTGCCAATTCTGAGCTGATGGCACTGCTGGACATCTTCCGATTGCGAAGGGAAGTAAGCATGATGTGTCTTTCATCTGCTGCAGTAAGTTTCCTTGGCCGACCACTCGTCTCGGTCCTCAGCGTTACCCGTTTCTTTGTGCTTCTTCAAAAGAGCTTGGACAGCACATCTGGAAACCCCTGTCTGCCTTGAAATTTCTGCCTGGGAGAGACCTTGCTGATGCAATATAACTACCTTGTGTCTTGTTGCTGTGCTCAGTCTTGCCATGGTGTATGACTTTTGACAGTAAACTGTCTTCAGCAACCTCACCTTGTTAGCTGAGTTTGGCTGTTCCTCACCCAGTTTTATTCCTCCTACACAGCTGTTTCTGTTTCAGTTAATGATTGTGTTTCAACCTACATATTGAATTGATGATCATTAGCACCTGTTTGGTATAATTGTTTAATCATACACCTGACTATATGCCTACAAAATCCCTGACTTTGTGCAAGTGTACCTAGAAGAATTGATGCTGTTTTGAAGGCAAAGGGTGGTCACACCAAATATGGATTTGATTTAGATTTTTCTTCTGTTCACTCACTTTGCATTTAGTTAATTGATAAATATAATCTATTAACATGTCTATTTTGAAAGCATTCTTACTTTACAGCATTTTTCCACACCTGCCTAAAACTTTTGCACAGTACTGTGTGTGTGTGTGTGTGTGTGTGTGTGTCATATATATATATATATATATATATATATATATATATATATATATATATATATATATATATATATATATATATATATATATATATATATATATAAATAAAAATATAATATATATGTGAGTCATCCTTTCTATACTACAATAGGTCCACAGTTTTGAGGGAGTTGTCTTTCCTTTCCCTGTATACAGGTCTGCAGTGTTCAAAGAGTTACATCTAATGTGTTTCGTATATGTTCTTTCAAATCGGGAGTCGGAAGCCAAATTAGACTGTTTCAAACTCATTCGTGAGCAGTCCTTATGTGTTTTTTAAAATTCTGCAGTAACAATGAGGCCAAACCTAACTACAAATACAGAGGTTTGTTTGCACCCAGCTTAACACAAGAAATCAAATGCCAAGTGCTACTGTAAACATGACCAGCAGGTGGTGCAATTGGTCCTTGACATAGAGTAGAACCTGAAAAATAATTAGAAAAAAAAGTGCTGTGTATTGCAGTTCAGACAGGTTGGGTTACATTTTCTAAACTGTATATTCCATAACCATGGAAATATCATATTGAAAATAAGTGTTCATTATTCTCATTAGTGTAACAATAACAATTTTATTATCATTATTATACACTCGAAGGCTTATGTTTTGGAAATTGAGATTATAGGAGGCTGTGTGGTTCAGTGGTTAAAGAAAAGGGCTTGTAACCAGGAGGTCCCCGGTTCAAATCCCACCTCAGCCACTAACTCATTGTGTGACCCTGAGCAAGTCACTTAACCTCCTTGTGCTCCGTCTTTCGGGTGAGATGTAATTGTAAGTGACTCTGCAGCTGATTTATAGTTCACACACCCTATCCTCTGTAAGTCGCCTTGGATAAAGGCGTCTGCTAAATAAACAAATAATAATAATAATAATAATTTCACTGTAAGCTGTTTCTCTGTCACTTAGGAAAAGGCAAAGGAACGACAGAAGAGAAGGAAACGTGTGGATGACATCAACACGCTGAGAGAAATGGGTTGTTCCAAGAGAGATGCAGCCAGGGCTCTACATGACGCTGAAGGAGACCTGGACCGTGCCTTTCAGGTAAATCAGTGAAGGACACTGCACTGCAACACACACATAGTCTTAGGAGTTCACAGCCACCACAATTTCTGTATGCCATTTTATGTTTTAAAAAATGTTTTTAAACTCATTAAAGACCCAGTATCATATCTTAATTGCCGAGTATGTAGTATGCTTTGTTAATTTGACCCACCAACCACTTATTCCTGTGGCATTTTTAATTGCTAACGTGATGCTTTGCATGAGAAACTCATTGTATAAATGGCTTGAGACACACTGAATAGCATAGAATGTGCATTCTGGTAAAGGTCAGCCTATTGGCATTATTACACAAACCTTTTGATTGTACTATTGTTTGCTATTCACTTTGTTTATTGTTTGAATGCACTAAATGCTTTTCTAAAGTGCAAACTATGAATTGAATTTGGCCCGAAGAATCACTAGAATGTGGAAATGATCTCTATACACTTTCTCTAACACAGCAATGTAAAATGATCTTTCCCTTCAATATGAAATGCTTCATTCCAGGGTGGAATTTGCCCTATGTTTGTGTTGAGCTCTCCTCTGAATTCCTTTCCAGATCCTTCTTGATAACAACCGTCTGGTAGAGACAACAAGCAATGATACAGAATCCAGTGGTATGGACTCCTCCAACCTGGTGAATGAGGTTCTGGGGTATATCCCGAACCATGAGGAGGACTATCTAGATCTAAATCTGGAAGAAGAAAGTGAGGTCATTGCAAAGCTCAAATCGTACCTGGAAACAAAACACCAAGCCCCCTGCTAAACGTCTCCCCATCACAGTGCTGCAAAAGGGCTGCGTAGAAATTCATGAAGCAATTAACAACAGGACCCTGTGGTGCTGTTGCACTTTCCTGCTTAGGCAGTCAACCCATCAAAAGAGTCATTTTCACTAGATACCTGCATTTTATATTTAAGAGCAGCTTAAATTCAATAAAACAATTCAAATAAAGTTTTTACATGTGTAAATCAGCAGATTTTAGAATATGTTTCATAATGTAGCATTGATTTTTAGTTTTGCAAGTTGGAATAGCAACGGTTTAAACAGTTTTCAACATTCGATATTAATACATTTACACCAGTTTTTAAGTTATATATATTGCAATTAATAGAACATCTATTTTGAGGTGCATTGTCAGCCTGCTGAGGTCTATACCGTGTTACGGTAAAGAGAAAGGCCCCATACCACACATTTTAAAATAACTTAAATCACTTTCAAAAGAAAAACAAGTGCTTTGCCATTGGTTGAAAAGCTGCATTATACCAATAGCACAATTCACTGAATTACTCATTTAAAAATATATTTATTTTAAATTTAGCACACAAGAACACTCTTGTTTAACCCAATAGTGTGTGGTTTAGTATGTTAATTTAAAAAAAAATGATTGATTTTTTTATTATTATTTATTGATTTTTGAATTTCTCTGTTTGGATATTTTTCTCTACTGTGAACTGAAATAAACACACTTCTGTAAAAACGTAAGTATGCCCTGCAAATCCATTTTTCTAATGTCTATTGTTTTTTTGTTTTTTTGCAGAGGAAATGCATCAGTTTGTTTTTTTTTTATATAAAAGAAATGCAAGACGTTTCATTATCTTTTGCAGAATCTGATTGAAATGTTATCTCAGCAATGCAGCAATGTCAAAATCGAAAAATAAAGAGACACAACAAAGTTGTGTATTAAAATGTGGATCTCCTGAAATGCCCTCTTACCCACTGGTATTGTTTGCAGATTGCCAGTGGAGGTTTGAGTGGAATTCCACTAATGCAGCGCCTTGACAAAGGGCCTCTTGTAATGAATGCTCCAAGTTATTCCATTATTTCATCCCCCCAGTGAGTGGAGTTATTCATTTGTTTTCTAAAATGTAATTATGCATTCTAAAAGGGAGGGGTCGGGGCCCCAACCTGTCCTGCGGGTAACCTCGCTCGGGGGGAAAAGTACAGGCTGGCTTGTCTCATTCACTCCAGTGCTCTGACCATGCCCCTGATCCGCGGGGCGCCCACTTCCTGGTTGGTGATGATCAGCCCTCCTGATGAGCAGTCCTAAGCACAGCATTCATGCTAACGATCGCCTCGCTACAGTACTGCCCACCTGATGAGCAGTCCTAAGCATAGCCTTCGTGCTGACGATCGCCTCAGAGCCTTTGTGTTAACGATCACCTCACTACAGTACTGCCCTCCTGGTAAGCAGTCCTAAGCACAGCCTTCGTGTTAACGATCGCTTCACTACAGTACTGCCCTCCTGATGAGCAGTCCTAAGCACAGCCTTCGTCCTAACGATCGCCTCACTACAGTACTGCCCTCCTGATGAGCAGTCCTAAGCACAGCATTCATGCTAACGATCGCCTCACTACAGTACTGCCCTCCTGATGAGCAGTCCTAAGCTCAGCCTTCGTGTTAACGATCGCCTCACTACAGTACTGCTCTCCTGATGAGCAGTCCTAAGCACAGCCTTCGTGTTAACGATCGCCTCACTACAGTACTGCCCTCTTGATGAGCAGTCCTAAGCACAGCCTTCGTGCTAACGATCGCCTCACTACAGTACTGCCCTCCTGATGAGCAGTCCTAAGCACAGCCTTCGTGCTAACGATCGCCTCGCTACAGTACTGCCCTCCTGATGAGCAGTCTTAAGCACAGCATTCATGCTAACGATCGCCTCGCTACAGTACTGCCCTCCTGATGAGCAGTCTTAAGCACAGCATTCATGCTAACGATCGCCTCGCTACAGTACTGCCCACCTGATGAGCAGTCCTAAGCACAGCCTTCGTGCTGATGATCGTCTCGGAGCCTTCGTGTTAACGATCGCCTCACTACAGTACTGCCCTCCTGATGAGCAGTCCTAAGCTCAGCATTCGTGCTAATGATCGCCTCACTACAGTACTGCCCTCCTGATGAGCAGTCCTAAGCTCAGCCTTCGTGCTAACGATCGCCTCACTACAGTACTGACCTCCTGATGAGCAGTCCTAAGCACAGCCTTCGTGTTAACGATCGCTTCACTACAGTATTGCCCTCCTGATGGGCAGTCCTAAGCACAGCATTCATGCTAACGATCGCCTCACTACAGTACTGCCCTCCTGTTGAGCAGTCCAAAGCTCAGCCTTCTTGTTGACGATCACCTCGGAGCCTTCGTGTTAACGATCGCCTCACTACAGTACTGCCCTCCTGGTAAGCAGTCCTAAGCACAGCCTTTGTGATATTTCTTGAAGTGTTGTCACCAGCTGGAAGATGTGAAAGAAAAATAAAAAAAGAATACTGTAACATGTTGTGTCCAATCAAATTTATATTAAGTTATACAGACCCGGAGCAATTTAAAAACCAGCATGACTCCTAAATAATTGTTCTAAAATAATTGTGACCACAGAGGGTAATCAGTAAATGTGTTGGAGGACAGTAACAGTGAGTTGGAATGAGAGGCTGGAAAACTGGAGGGACGTTAGTAGGCCCTTGGGTTACATATTCTTCTGATCCAAGACACCCCTTCCACAAGTTTCCCAAAGTAAAAGCACAGCAAAGTTTAATAAAGCATAACCAAGTGTAACAGAGTAGAGGTGTGAACCGGCGACCTTGCGCATCGCAAGCAAGCATCTCAACCACAATGCAAGAGGCTCATCTGCATTCATAGTCATAGAGCTTTTAATCTCATCTCATCTCACCGACAGAATCCGTACTGACAGTGTATCACACAACACTGCCCGTTACATAAACACACACATCAAATCTCATCTCACCGACGGGACAGGACAGAATCCGTACTGACAGTGTATCACACAACACTGCCTGTTACATAAACACACACATCAAATCTCATCTCACCGACGGGACAGGACAGAATCCGTAATGGCAGTGTATCACACAACACTGCCCGTTACATAAACACACACATCAAATCTCATCTCACCGACGGGACAGGACAGAATCCGTAATGGCAGTGTATCACACAACACTGCCTGTTACATAAACACACACATCAAATCTCATTTCACTGACGGGACTGTGGCAAAATGGTTTGTAGTGCTCCGGTGTACAGGTGATTCAAGGTGCTCCAGACAAAGGACAAACACAAAGTTCACAGGTCAGGTTCTTTAATTTCCTTGACGAGGTTTTTAAATAATAAAGCTGGCTCTACCCAGCAATGGGTATTGCCAGCGACAAAAACAAAGGGGGTGCAGTCCCGAAATAATAATTCAAACACAAAACACGTAATATAATACAGTCACAAACAACACGTCTCCAGACTGTGTGCTCTGGTGCAGGTGCGGTGCTCTGAGTGCTGGTGCTCTTGTGCGTTCAAGTCCGGGCTGGCTTCTCGCTGCAGCTCCCGGCTTCGTATCAGCCGTCTGGCAAAACAAACACAACCATTTTATCAATGGAACCAAGCGTTTTATCAAGGGACCCACACTTCATTCAAGGATCCCAGTTTTTCGTGACTGAAACTTCGCTCACCGTTCTAGGGCGATGACTCCAGGTACCGTAACGCCGCCCTCTTCCTGAATGGCTGGCTTCCGACTGTCCCCGGAATGAACTGCCCAACCATTCAGTACGAAGCCCGCAGTTCCTGTTGTACAGTGCCGTCACCGGTCGAGAGGGAGATTGTTGATTCGGATTCATTCGCTCTTCGTCACAGGGACACAATATATAACAGCAGTGTATCACACAACACTGCCCGTTATATAAACACACACACATCAAATCTCATTTCACCAACGGGACAGGACAAAATCCGTAATGGCAGTGTATCACACAACGCTGCCCGTTACATAAGCTTTGTAAAGAAAAGGTAGAGCAAAATGCGAAACAGCAGGTCTTATCACAGTCAGTGCACACAGTATGGAAGTAGCCGTGGATCTTGAATTTATATTTATTAGAAGGGCGTGTCAATCCGTTTTTCACCCAATATATAATTTTTTTGGTTTCTGCAGCCTGCTTCAGATTTCTTCTTTGTTGTTTTTCACCCAGGTAATTGCTGCAGCGCACATGCTTTCAACACCAGTGAAGGCTTTTACGCAGTGACTGAGGAATGCTGTTCAAGTGCATCGGTTACCGTGGGTTACCTATGGGGAGGGTGTTACTAAGAAGCATTTCAACCACGGATTGCAAACAAACCAGGCAAGTCCTACTAGTAATTGCTGGCAAATCAAACCGTCTTAGCTGCGGAATGCATCAGACACTACCCCATAACTTAGCTCATGTTTGCTGACGATTTGTACTACTACTGTTTATCACTGTATAATTGTGTTGCTGCTCTGGTCCTGATGTCCGTCTCCAGTGTAATGCTGGCGAGTACAGGCTGGTCGTTTTGCTTAATCAAGTTGATTTTCTACTGCTGCTGAGCTGTTGTGAGCAGTTGATTCAAGTTGATGACTTAGAATTGTCAGCCAAAGGTGACAGTTCAGAACTAGATTCATTTAGTCTTGTTATTCACCTTTTAAGTTAGTCCCTATTGTGTTTTGATTAACACAGCCTTTTATAATGGATAACTCAATTTAATAACATAAGAAAGTTTACAAACGAGAGGAGGCCATTCAGCCCAGCAGCTTCTTGAAGGATTCCAGGGTGTCAGCTTCAACAACATTACTGGGGAGTTGGTTCCAGACCCTCATAATTCTGTGTAAAAAAGTGCCTCCCTATTTTCTGTTCTGAATGCCACTTTATCTAATCTCCATTTGTGACCCTTGGTCCTTGTTTCTTTTTTCAGGTCGAAAAAGTCCTCTCGGTCAACATTGTCAATACCTTTTAGAATTCTGAATGCTTGAATCAGATCACTGTGTAGTCTTCTTTGCTCAAGACTGAACATTCAATTCTTTTAGCCTGTCTGCATACGACATGCCTTTTAAACCTGGGATAATTCTGGTCTCTCTTCTTTGCACTCTTTCTAGAGCAGCAATATCCTTTTTGTAACGAGCTGACCAGAACTGAACACAATATTCTAGATGAGGTCTTACTAATGCATTGCAAAGTTTTAACATTACTTCTCTTGATTTAAATTCAACACTTTTCACTATACTGTATATCCGAGCATCTTGTTGGCCTTTTTTATAGCTTCCCCACATTGCCTAGATGAATTCATTTCTGAGTCAACATAAACTCCTAGGTCTTTTTCAACCCTAAGAATAATCCAGATCCGCTGACAAAACAAATGTGCTAGTCAGTACTTCTCGCGGGTCACATGCTATAAACAGTATAATGGAATGGATGTCAATCGTCAATGGAATACATTGCCTTGCTAAAATGTAAGCATCTAATAATGTTTTTAATAATGTTTAATAATGTTTCTCTCAGGGATCAAATACACCCAATATAAGCATAGAGCAAAGCGGTCAATATTCACAGGGGATTCCGCGGGGAGCAAATGCATTCACTCTGGAGCTCCTGGGGGTTCGGGAGGCACACATCGATGGGACTGATTCTACTTACCACACTACAGAGGAGGACCCTACTGTCCAGGAGCCCAGAAGCTCAAAGCACACACCTGCACGGCTGAGCGTTAGGGGCCAGGACCATGGCAGCATTCACCCTGGAGCTCCTGAGTACTGTGAAGAGGGAATTGGCTTAGTTGTAGGATCAGAGGACACTCACTGACCTTCGGTTCTCCCAAACTGTTGTGTGGATTACTTTGGTCACTTAACATTGCTGGGCATTCTAAACTGGGGAGGAGCACTGGGGCAGGCTAAAAGAACAACCTTGGCTGTCATTAGAAAAGAAAAACATTTGAGAATTGTATTGAATTGTATTGTTGCGAGTTTGGTGCTCTCACCTTCTATTGTAAGAATGGTATAAGCCAATGTACTTGAAAACAAAAATACTTGAATATAGTCCTCTCCAAAGTATTATCTGGGTTTTAAAATAACCACTCATCACACACAGAAAAACAACTCAGGAAATCAAATGTATTTACTTCAGGTATATGTTAGGACCCTTCTTCAGATTGGGTTTGGCTTAAGTGAATGTTCTTCCACCCCAAAATACAAAAAGATTTCAGGGTTCTAAAAATTAATTAGCCCCCCCCACACACACACACACACAAACACTGTACAGACTGTTGTATTTAAAATAAAACTTTTTATATAATAATTATTTAGTACAATAAAATTTATGAAAGTCTTCCATTGAGACATGTCCTTGGGGCAGCTGTCAGAAGAGCTCTGTCCTTGATGCTCTCTCGTTCACTCTCAGCCTGGGATCTCCGCTCTGTCCTCGATGCCCTCTCGTTCTCGTTCACTCTCAGCCTGGGATCTCCGCTCTGTCCTCGATGCCCTCTCGTTCTCGTTCACTCTCAGCCTGGGAACTCCGCTTTGTCCTCGATGCCCTCTCGTTCTCGTTCACTCTCAGCCTGGGATCTCTGCTCTGTCCTCGATGCCCTCTCGTTCTCGTTCACTCTCAGCCTGGGAACTCCGCTCTGTCCTCGATGCCCTCTCGTTCTCGTTCACTCTCAGCCTGGGAGCTCCGCTCTGTCCTTGATGCCCTCTCGTTCACTCTCAGCCTGGGAGCTCCGCTCTGTCCTTGATGCTCTCTCGTTCTCGTTCACTCTCAGCCTGGGAGCTCCGCTCTGTCCTTGATGCCCTCTCGTTCACTCTCAGCCTGGGAGCTCCGCTCTGTCCTCGATGCTCTCTCGTTCACTCTCAGCCTGGGAGCTCCGCTCTGTCCTCGATGCCCTCTTGTTCTCTCTCAGCCTGGGAGCTCCACTCTGTCCTCGATGCCCTCTCGTTCACTCTCAGCCTGGGAGCTCCGCTCTGTCCTCGATGCCCTCTTGTTCTCTCTCAGCCTGGGAGCTCCGCTGTGTCCTTGATGCCCTCTCGTTCTCGTTCACTCTCAGCCTGGGAGCTCCGCTCTGTCCTTGATGCCCTCTCGTTCACTCTCAGCCTGGGAGCTCCGCTCTGTCCTTGATGCCCTCTCGTTCACTCTCAGCCTGGGAGCTCCGCTGTGTCCTTGATGCCCTCTCGTTCTCGTTCACTCTCAGCCTGGGAGCTCCGCTCTGTCCTTGATGCCCTCTCGTTCACTCTCAGCCTGGGAGCTCCGCTGTGTCCTTGATGCTCTCTCGTTCTCGTTCACTCTCAGCCTGGGAGCTCCGCTCTGTCCTCAGGGCTGCTGTCAGACGAGCTCGATGCCTTCTCATTCTCTCTCAGCCTGGGAGCTCCACTCTGTCCTCGATGCCCTCTCATTCTCTCTCAGCCTGGGAGCTCCACTCTGTCCTCGATGCCCTCTCATTCTCTCTCAGCCTGGGAGCTCCACTCTGTCCTCGATGCCCTCTCGTTCTCTCTCACCCTGGGAGCTCCGCTCTGTCCTCAGGGCTGCTGTCAGACGAGCTCGATGCCTTCTCATTCTCTCTCAGCCTGGGAGCGCCACTCTGTCCTCGATGCCCTCTCATTCTCTCTCAGCCTGGGAGCTCCACTCTGTCCTCGATGCCCTCTCATTCTCTCTCAGCCTGGGAGCTCCGCTCTGTCCTTGATGCCCTCTCGTTCTCTCTCAGCCTGGGAGCTCCGCTCTGTCCTCAGGGCTGCTGTCAGACGAGCTCGATGCCTTCTCATTCTCTCTCAGCCTGGGGCCCACTCTGTCCTCGATGCCCTCTCATTCTCTCTCAGCCTGGGAGCTCCACTCTGTCCTCGATGCCCTCTCATTCTCTCTCAGCCTGGGAGCTCCACTCTGTCCTCGATGCCCTCTCGTTCTCTCTCAGCCTGGGAGCTCCGCTCTGTCCTCAGGGCTGCTGTCAGACGAGCTCGATGCCTTCTCATTCCCTCTCAGCCTGGGAGCTCCACTCTGTCCTCGATGCTCTCTCGTTCACTCTCAGCCTGGGAGCTCCACTCTGTCCTCGATGCCCTCTCATTCTCTCTCAGCCTGGGAGCTCCACTCTGTCCTCGATGCCCTCTCATTCTCTCTCAGCCTGGGAGCTCCACTCTGTCCTCGGGGCTGCTGTCAGACGAGCTCGATGCTGCTCTCTTGTTCTCGGAGTTCTCTCTCAGCCTGGGAGCTCCGCTCTGTCCTCGGGGCTGCTGTCAGACGAGCTCGATGCTCTCTTGTTCTCGGAGTTCTCTCTCAGCCTGGGAGCTCCGCTCTGTCCTCTGGGGCTGGGAGCCCCACATGCAGTCCACCTTGTTGTTGCACAACCTGGTTAGGCTGCCTTTCTTTCTTGCGGTTTCCTTATCCTGCTCTAAAACACTGTGCGCATCCCAGACTCGTAAAGTACCATCGTGGGAGACGGTGTAGAGCAGCTGGTTGTGAATCTGGAACATGAGAACAGTGAACTGGATTGGAATCTTTTTGTTTCCTGGGACCATGTGCAATAAAAACATTCATGATTAAAACATGCGATGCATCACACCCAAGTTAGCTACAGCTAATTTACATTGGTACTCCCACAAACTAACAGCTACCAATACAATGATACTAACAATAAAACAACAATAAAATTCAATTAAAAATACTAAAATAAAAATACAATTAGAAATAACAATAAAAAACAATAAAATACAATAAAAGCAAGTCAACAAATGGAGGGGGACTAGACATGGTCACAAAGCTGGTCCTGTTTCAACCATTTTTTCAGTTCTGTTAAACTCTTGTAGTCCGATATGTTTATCATGAAGTCTGGTAGCGTATTCCAGAACATGACACCCTTGATTGAGCAAGCTGTTTGTGCAAACTTGGTTTGACGTCGAGACACTATACAGTCTCCTCTAGTGGTTGATCGAGTGACTCTAATAGCTTTTACCAAGCAGGGCTAAACAAATTCCCTTAGGGGCAGGGGGGCCAGTTTATGTAGACTTAAAAATCAGACATGCATTGGAGAAATGTATAAAATTATCAAAACTTAACATATTATATTTCTTAAGAATGTGACACATGATATTTTACTGGCTTTTTATCTAGAACTTTCAAACTCTGTTTGTATAGAGAGAGTGAAGTAGTTGTAACATAGTTGACCCAGCCTGTGACCATATAGTTATACAGTAGAACATATGGGATAAAATCATAGAGTGCAAATACATCTTAGCAGCAGTAGTAGTAGGTAAATAGTTTTGAATATATCTAAAATTGGACTGGTTAAATTTCAGGTTTTGATTACCTTTATGTGTTTCCTAAAGGCAAGGTGCAAATCTAGTGTAATACGTAAATACTTAAATTCTGAGACAGTGCTAATCATTTCCCCCTTTACAAAAATGGTAAACTGATTCTGCGTTACATTTTGTCTAATAGAAAAACACATTCCCACTGTTTTACTCACATTCAAACTCAAGCAAGAGTGATCAAGCCACTTTGACACCTCTACCATAACAGCTGTTAATTTTGTAGCTGCTTCTTAACTATTTTTATCACTTACATACACCTCTGTATCATCAGCATACATTTGGATATTGACTTCTGGACAGACCAAAGGTAGATCATTAATGTAGAGACTAAATAATAAAGGCCCTAATATAGATCCCTGTGGGACCCCCAAAGTACAGTTCTTAAACGTTGATGGACTAGTGCTTATTTTAACACTTTGTTTTCTATCCGCCAAGTAAGCCTCCATCCATTTCAGTGCCTGACCAGACAGGTTCAATTTAGACAACTTAGACAGTAAAACAGTATGATTAACCGTATCGAAAGCTTTCTTCAGATCCAGAAATACAGCTCCAACAACTCCACCTTTATCAAGCTCAGATTTAATCCTTTCTAAAAAAATAACAGTTCGCTGTTTCTGTGGAGTGTTTTGCTTTAAACCCAAACTGCATAGGGTGTAAAGAAGAACTAGCGTCCAGATGTGCCAAAAGCTGTTTTACTATCACCTTCTCCACTACTTTTGAGATGACTGGGAGGAGACTGATAGGTCTATAATTACTGACCTCTTCACAGTCACCAGCCTTGAATACTGGAAAAACTACTGCGGACTTCAAAGCATTCGGAAATATCCCCCGTTTTATAGATAAATTACATAGATGGGTTATAGGACTAGTAAATACATCTCTGTTTCTTTAAAAAAGTGGTATTGAAACCATAAACATCTTTAAAAACAGTGTCGTCACTCCGGCTGGTTGAACTGCCACTGGTATTGTTCAAACCTGAAAAAGATGTTAAAAGGTGGCAGGCAAAGATGGGCATGCAGCTACCGACACCAACAATAAGACATGAAACCCACAAAAAGATCAGAAGCATATGTGGAAGCTACTGTAAACCATGGTGTCAGTACAGTAAACTATTCCTCTTCCTTAATTATAAGATCCAGAACCTTTCTGTTTACAAATTAACCCCCAAGTACACAGGTCTTATTAACTCTTTCAAAGACACAGTAACTCCACTCAAAAGAACAACAGTCACATTCAAATCAACTTTCAATATAAAACACTAACCTAAGGTTTCACAGCCCCCGATTAATACTGATCTTGCACTCCCTAATGCTAATTCAGGGAAGGTAGTCCAGGACTCAATAAATCAGGATTGAATTAGTAATCCTGAGGTTATATTTCTATAATGTTACTCTACGTAGTGCTGACAGTGATAAACACAAATCTGTGATTAATGCTGTTTCTACGGTTTGATTCTCTCGATGGTTCCTAAAAGAAAAATTTGCAGGAGAGCCACTTCACTGTTATTATTATTATTTGTTTATTTAGCAGACGCCTTTATCCAAGGCGACTTACAGAGACTAGGGTGTGTGAACTATGCATCAGCTGCAGAGTCACTTACAACTACGTCTCACCCGAAAGACGGAGCACAAGGAGGTTAAGTGACTTGCTCAGGGTCACACAGTGAGTCAGTGGCTGAGGTGGGATTTGAACCGGGGACCTCCTGGTTACAAGCCCTTTTCTTTAACCACTGGACCACACAGCCTCCAGAGGGAGTCCTGTTGAGCAATTTTGATCTGATTAATTTAAAATATTTCCATTTTATTTATTTTTTTAATTATGGAACTGAATGCCCAAATTAAAATGAATGTATTTTACCCTCAGGTGACATTTAGAACAATGGTTTTATTGTTACACTTCTGGCAATGGCTAGGTAACAAACAGGGCCTCAGTTAATGCACTTTTATCTGCTGAAAACATTTACATTTTAGAACACTGCGTTCAAATGCATGAATTTCCATGTTTATTTTCGTTTGCTCTAACCTCGTTTCCATGGTAATCTTCCCCAGAGACAGAAGAGTAAATAAGCCTCATGGGAAAAAAAATCACCCATCAGCATTTAATAGGAACAGTGTTTAAAACAAAGCAGCAGAATAAATCCGGTCTGTCTCTGTGCTTCTCACAGTGTGCCAGTGGTGTGCATGTAATATACATATGTTGTATCTGTACTCGAGAACCAGTTAAATACTATCTGTTTAAATCGGCCCCTAAACTTACACAGCATCAGCAGGTCACAAATAAAGCACACGCACCAATTGAATAACCAAAACGATGGCTGTGCACTTGAGGAAGGGGAATATCTCCCTACAGCTATTCCTACAGAAGTGCACATCTCTCAGGGCTCCCGAGTGCAGGATGTGCCATATAGTCTGGACGTCGTCGGTTCGAGTCCAGGCTATTCCGTTACCGACCGAGGACGGAGCTCCCAGGGAAGGCGACAATTGGCCAAGCACCGCCCGAGGGGAGGGAGGGTTAGGTCGACCACGACTCTCAGCTCACCACGCACCAGCGACCCCTGTAGTCTGGCCAGGCGCCTGCGGGTTTGCCTGTAAAGCTGCCCAGAGCTGCGTTGTCCTCCGATGCTGTAGCTCTGGGTGGCTGCATGGTGAAAAAAGGCGGTCGGCTGACGGCACACGCTTCGGAGGACAGTGTGTGCTCGTCTTCACCACTCCCAAATCAGCGCAGGGGTGGTAGCGGTGAGCTGAACTAAAAAATAATTGGAAACTATTAAATTGGGGAGAAAAACTACAAAAAAAAAACTAAATTGGCGACTACTACATTAAAAAAAAGAAGTGCACGTCTCTCAAAGGGGGTGACATTAAGAATGTTAGTGAAGGAAGATCCATGTCTTTTTTTTTAAAGGTAATAAAACCCCTCACCTGTATACAATTAATGATGAAGGTGTGTCCCCTAAACACTCTTCTTAAGACCCCTGATTTGGTATCAAAGGCTCTGGCACAGGCATCACCGCTTCCTGTAAATACTGTAGAACAATAATTAAATACCGTACAGGGATAGAAATAAGACTCCTATTGCATAGCAGTTTCACCATTACAGGTTTTACTGCGAGCTATTAGCCACAGTGTATAGGTAACAAGCTCAGGTGTGTGTCTTATTAAACTCATAGTAAAACCAAGAATGGATCAAACTGCTTTGCAATGGGAGTCATTTTCATTCCTGAAATAGAACATGATGAAACTGGCAGTGAAAACGTGCATGCGTCCCGTCCTCCTCCCCAAACATTACTGACATTATATTACAGAGCAATGAAAAGTCAAACAGCAATCGCACCAGTTGTTTTCTGATTTTAACTCATTAAAAAAGTACAGCTTTGAAGCCTGTGCGACAGGAATAAAAAGGGGTATTTTTAATACTGGAGTTCAACTTTAACACCCAGTTTTCAAGGATGTTGCCATTGTGCCGCTCAGCACGTACCCCTTGCTTCTTGCAGAGTCGCCAGCTCCCATTCAAAACCTGCCTTTATTAATTCAGCATGTTAAGGAAGGACATGTGCTTAGGGACTGAAAGTTGTGAATACAACCTCAGGCAAGTTCAACATCGCTAAGCAACCATGGCTAATGAACTGTAACATAGGCGCCTAAAAGCAACAGCTAGAGCAGGCCACTGTGGAAGAAAGTTATCTATTCAACTGTGCTGCTTTCCATTGGAGCAACTGGGAGGTTGCATGCTTTTTATTTAGCAGCAGGGATTAAACTGGCAACAACAGTATTAACTCTTTGGCCCAATATAATGTGTTAATTAACATGAACTAGCAAGGCTGTTTGTGCAAAAGATTTGGCATGAACAATATTATTATTGGTTAAAAGTCCTCCAGGTTATATTTGTAGCACTTACATATTCCACTGTGGTATCTGATTGCACTGACAGTGCGCTTGTGAGACTTGTAGGTCCGAACACACTTCCCTGAATCCAGCAGCCAGCACTTGACTGTTCGGTCTGCACTCCCAGAGTACAAGTGCTGATTAACGAGCTGAAAAACAAGACAATTAGGCATTGTAAACGACGTATACAAAGTGTCATGCATTTTACCATTTGTGTTCCTTTTCTCTTAATATTTTAAATTAATTGCATGTGTGGCCTATTAATCAATTAAATTACACAATCACTAATTTGCCTATCTTCCAAGAGTTTCAGTGGTTTGATTTCATATGCACAACAAACCAAAACAGAAGCAATGGGGTGTTCTTACAAATGGGCACACAACTGTACTTTTTAAAACTGGGAAATCACATTATGGTAATGAAACACACATGTTTTGCTTCACACAGGATTTATATTTCAGTATGATTAATTCATGGCACCGTCTCAGCTAATCATAGTTTATATAATACATTATTTTTTCCCCCGTCATTCTGGATACTGCTGAAACCAAGTTTTACACTGTGCATTGAAGCTGTTCTCCGATTGCTCGATTCCCTCGTTGTCATTTGAAGAAATCACAAAAAAAAAAGGATTCACTCTTATTTATTTTGCGTGGCTCCAGTATTGCCTCTGGTGTAAAAGATTAAAAGTATAGGTTCTATTAATTTTGTCGCATTGTGTCTGGTGTGCAGTAACTCTACAAAACAATGACACCAGATGGGCCAAACGAGATCTTGTTCTCTATCCATTCTATAACCTCAAGTCCTCAACCTTGTCAAATATGATCTCTGAAATCTTCTGTCGCTTCCATTGCCACACACTCTGTAAACAAAATGCTTTGATGGATTTGCAAGACAAGAATGCCAATTGAAATGAGAATCAATTGAAATCATCAAAACATATTTAGCGCAGCGGTTGGATAACGATTAAGATAAGCCAATAAGAGTGCACAGCTGACATCACATTTCCAGGAAGTAAAAATGCAGCTTCTATTCTTTTCTAAACACATTTTCTGATACCATGAAAGCTGTGAATCAATGAATTACACAGTTAATTATTTGAATTCACAACAGAGATATTGACACAAGTACAGCTTTCAGGACTGACTGAGCACTTTCAGACTTTATCTTCCTTGTCTCACTCAAACCAGACAGCATGCTTATCACGTTTCAAATCCACAACCTCACACTGTTGCCAATCCAACCCCATAACTTTCTACAGTGCCGGCATCATTTTTGTTGAGGATTTATTTAATAGTTTTCTATTCTTTGTGTAACTCGAGCCACTAAGAAATGTCACAATTTTAAAAGCCACTTGATCTGCGATAAAAAGCACTTCGCCTGAACACAGACCACTTCTTTTCACAGGAGTCCTACAGGCCGTTAAAGACAGCAGAGAGTCCATTCTCACAGTGGTAGTTCATTTTATAAGAAGAGCTTGCAGGCAGGGGGAAGATTTGTGGATTTACACAGCAGGAGGGCTCCAGGCTCTGCAGCACTTGGAGTTATACCAACATCGTGGCAACAATGATCCATTAGAGCTGAATGTGACCCAGGGGAGGAGGCTGAACACTGACCACCCAGTATAGCACTCAGGAAAGAGATTCATCGCAGGCTGAGAATGCTGCTTCTTTACTGTTTTCATTTCAAAGCAGTGTTGGACTGACACACAATACAATACAAAGAAACCAACTGTTATAAAAGTGAACTGCAGAACCATGAAGAACTGGTCTGGCTATGACAGGATGTTTAGTTATAATAACAGTATTAAACCCAGGAGACCAAAGAAAAAGGCTGAATGACTGTTCTGATTACCTAGGGCAGTGATCAGACAGCTTGTCCCAAACTAATAGAGGGAATCATGTACAGCAGTCCCTCACTACACTGGACATGTTGGGAGACAGACAGGTTGTCCGAAATAGCAGAATTCATCCTTTCAAAAACACCTGCTATCATCGTCATTGTTTAAAACGAATGACTGGTAATGTTTCAGTGCAGTGACTAAGATTTACCATAGCATACCCTACAGATACATAGAGTAAGTAAAACATGAAACATTACAAAGGTAATTCAATAGGTGCATGTAACTTAACTTGTATATCATTATACAATCATATTTCAGTTAGGAACTTACGAATGACAACAATTGATCCCTTAAGCTGAGGAAACACAAAGCCACTTTTTCAGGACCAGTAGCTTGAAAACTGGCTCCAGGACACCGAGTTTGAGGCAACTTTGCTGCATCAAACTCCAAGTCTCCCCTGGTGTGCCATGCAGTGGCCTGAAACCTAGTCTCCTGAAACGAAGGTCCAAGCCACAAAATGGCTGTGTTCCCTCAGCTTAAGTCTACCCTCATAATCCAAAACATTTCAACCAGCATGTATTAAACCAGCGTTTCTCATCCGGTGGGCCGCTAAGGAAATGGGCTGCGGGCAGACCGGGAAAGTGAAACAGACAGTCGTAGCACACTCACATACATTCTGATTTTTTTTTTTTTTTGCTGAAAAGAATTACAACAGACACAAAAAGAAAGTACAGAGAATAGTACTACATTCTGGAATGTACATTTGTAAAACGTCATTCAGTGACGTAGCAACGGAAATCAAATGGCTCGCGCTAGTAAGAGAATTAATTTTAAAAAACACACACACACACACAACAGACTACATGCCACGCATGACAATACAAGATAAAAGGCTAGGAAAATATATCAGAAGATGGAGCGTTTTTTCAAGAGAAAGGTTAGTGATGGTGGAGAGACTTCTGGAGTATCCGGAGTCGAGAAAGTACAATTCCAACTACATTGCTTTACAACAACGGGTGATCAAGAGCCAAGGCATCAGTGGGTTGAATGTGGAGAGGTGTTGTCCAATGAAGCACTAAAGCCTTCAAAGCTGGAAAGGCATTTGCAAACTAAAACACCCTGGATGTGTTGGAAAGCCAAAAGAATATTTTGAAAGGAAGTGAGATCAGCTAAAAAGTCAACAGATGTCTAAGTTCACTCGCAACCCATTCTAAAAAAAGCCCTAAAAACATCTTACCTTGTTGCAGCCAGTATCGCCCGCTGTAAAAAAGCCAACAGAATTGGAGAAGAGCTTATTTTGCCAAGTGATGTGGACATTTGTCATGAAATACTTGGTGACGCAGCAGCAAAAACATTCAGAGCATTCCCCTTTCAAATGACACTGTCGCTAGAAGAATAGTGGATATTAGTGATGACATTGAAAGTCAACTTTTGGAAAGGATAAATAAAAGCCTGTTTTTTCACAAGACAGCTGGATGTTTCCAACACAACTTTACTGTGAACTACATAAATAATGCCTTGAATTCCAGATGCTTTGCAGCGTTGTGTGAGAGCATGGAGTCTGATCATATGCAATTACTATTTCATTGTGAAGTCAGGTGGCTTTCCAAATGGAAAGTGCAGAACCGCTTGTTTGAAATGAAGGAGGTTCATACATTTCTTGAAGAGAAAAAAATATCCCATGGCAGTGCATTATACTGACTCTGTTTTTAGCAAAGCTTGCTTACTTGTCTGACATATTTGACAATGTAAACCAACTGAATCTGTCCATTCAAGGACGAAACAGCAGTGTGTTCTTGGTGGTTGACAAAATTGAAGGATTTAAGAGGTTAAAGAGTGGCGAAATGTTTCCACTCCTGAGTGAGCTTTTGGAAGAACATCCCCACATTGACAGCTCCAAAGTTGTATGTCAGCATTTAACTCAGCTGTCAGAGAAATTGTCAGATTATTTCTCAGAAGATCCCCGGAATGGCAGCCTTTGGATTTTGGACCCATTCTCAGTAAATCCTGTTGCTTCAGACGTTGCCCTCTCAGCCTTGGAAACACAGCTGATAGAACTATCAGCTGACAGCAGCCTAAAACTCCCGTTTTCAAAAGCTGCCTGGTGCGGGTGCTATCGAGGCTCTGATGACGTGTGGGCCTTCACTCATGGGCCAGATAACTAAGTGGGCCTTGAGGTGGAAAAGGTTAAGAAACGCTGTATTAAACAATGCGGTTATACAATCAAGTCTCTATAAAATGTCAAAATACATCCTTATCTCTTCAATACTCACAATTGAGCACTTCAGAAGAATTCAAAGACATCATTTAAAAAACCTTGACAAAAAACCACTGCTCCACTTTCAAAGCATAAAGACAGTTTTGACTACTGACCATCTCCAATGTTTTGAAAAACTCACAAAGATGAGTAATAAATACCTAAACCTCTTATATTTTGAGTAATGCATCCCTTTCACATGCAGCACTAACAAGAACAGTTTCTTCATTCTTATCTGGGGCAGCGGGATGTTTAGTAATTACATACTCAGATAAGGGAACTCCCTCTCTAAAGAAATATGTTAGTCTGATTCATTAAAATACAAATACAATCCAGACTTTAATAATGATGTACTGGTAACAGCTGTCTGATCAGAGCAGCACCTCCACATGAAAGGCACTATACAAGCCAAGGATTGTATTGTGATCTTTTGACTGTAGCTACAGTGAATTCTGCTTAATGATGGGATTGTATAGGAAGGAGGAACACATGATTCTGTGTCTAGACAGGTATCAACATCATGCTTTTAAGTTTGTTAGTCACATGTGCCTGGAAGTCAACATTTCCAGAAATGCACCCTTTCACAGATTTTCTTTCAAAGTAATGCTTATTCTTAATCATGTTTGCATTTTCTTTTTACTTAACGAGCTGCTGTCATAATCTGACCTTCACAGTGTTGCACATGGATCCTTTGTCAATTGTGAACAATTTTACTTCACATGCCTCAAGCAGGGTGACCTGAGCAATCGTTTTGATTTAAGAAAAAAGAAATACATGGACTGACAAGAGCACATGTGTAAATAAGGCTGCAAGAGCATTCCTGTGCCTGCAAACTGAAGCCTGCAGGAATGAAGTAACCTGTCATTCAAATCCAGCCAGCCAGTGAAGCAGAACGACACTCGGGTTATCCATCTCCACAGTGAATAGTCACAAGATCTTGGTAATTCGATTGAACAAATTACAGCTGCAGTAGTCATTTTACAAACGATTTAAAATTTTATTTTTAGACTTTTATTGTGTGCAACTTGATGCTACCTGACCGGAAAGAATGAAGACGCTAATTTAGAGATGGCAGCTAAAAACTAACCATTGCAACTAAGCTTCAGGATAGATCAGTCACCCAGAGCTGTTCCTAACTGCTTATGCTGCATCCAGAATAACCACCACTGCTATTCAGTCCTTATGGGTCTCACAAGCCAACTGTACACTTGTGTTGCACTTTGTACAGGGATGAAAATAAAGACTCTCATTGCATAGCAGTTTATCCACTCCTGGTTTTACTAGGCGTTTAATAAGACACACTGTTGCTAACCAGGCTTGCATTAAAAACCTGTAATGGGTGAAACTGCAATTCCCACCCATGTTTGTATGAGTCCAAACTGCAATGCAATAGGAGGCTTATTCCCATCCCTGTTTGTATGAGTCCAAACTGCAATGCAATAGGAGGCTTATTCCCATCCCTGTTTGTATGAGCCCAAACTGCAATGCAATAGGAGGCTTATTCCCATCCCTGTTTGTATGAGCCCAAACTGCAATGCAATAGGAGGCTTATTCCCATCCCTGTTTATATGAACCCAAACCACAATGCAATAGGAGGCTTATTCCCATCCCTGTTTGTATGAACCCAAACCGCAATGCAATAGGAGGCTTACTCCCATCCCTGTTTATATGAACCCAAACTGCAATGCAATAGGAGGCTTACTCCCATCCCTGTTTATATGAACCCAAACTGCAATGCAATAGGAGGCTTATTCCCATCCCTGTTTATATGAACCCAAACCGCAATGCAATAGGAGGCTTACTCCCATCCCTGTTTATATGAACCCAAACTGCAATGCAATAGGAGGCTTATTCCCATCCCTGTTTGTATGAACCCAAACTGCAATGCAATAGGAGGCTTACTCCCATCCCTGTTTATATGAACCCAAACTGCAATGCAATAGGAGGCTTATTCCCATCCCTGTTTGTATAAACCCAAACTGCAATGCAATAGGAGGCTTATTCCCATCCCTGTTTGTATGAACCCAAACTGCAATGCAATAGGAGGCTTACTCCCATCCCTGTTTATATGAACCCAAACTGCAATGCAATAGGAGGCTTATTCCCATCCCTGTTTGTATAAACCCAAACTGCAATGCAATAGGAGGCTTATTCCCATCCCTGTTTGTATGAACCCAAACTGCAATGCAATAGGAGGCTTATTCCCATCCCTGTTTGTATGAACCCAGGCCTCCAACAGGTTAGTCTTTAGTGCATTTCCTCATTGTGCATCTCCCTCCCGTTGGCTTCAGAACAGCTCAGTGTCTGTGGCTTCGTGGTGTAATTTTTCTTCAGCACCAGCACGTCCCTGAGCTGTACATTAATGCACAGATTAAAGAAGAATGCATGTTATGCACTGTATGCTAAAACTAAACCCACCCAAGTCTCCAAGCTAATTAAAACAATCAGTTACATGGCAGTCAAATCACAGAGGAATAAAAAAAAGCGAGAGTTAAGTGCCTTAGCAGCGATTAAGCTGCAAAGGAATGCTGCTCTCTGAATGAATAAAGAGGCAACAGGTATGATTTGAGACCTCGCTATAAACAGACTTCTTAAAAGTATTCAATACTGGACTGACCTGTTGGGGCATATGTGATCTTCCCCTGTAATAGCACTGTGACTAAGAAGCAGAGGCTCTAATCCTTAACCAGTGAAGAGATGGAGAGAGACCTCATAAGATGCAGGCTGCTTGTATGCAGGCCTCTATAAGTAAGCAGGAGATGCTCAGTAATGAGGCCTTATGCAAACCTACCTGTATTGTATGTTTCCAGAGAGTTAGCATGTGTAATTTGTTACTGATCATATGCAGGGATTCATAATAAAGCCCAGGGATAGAAAATCAGACTCCTATTTCACAGCAGGTTTTACCCAGTCCAGGCTTTACTAAGAGCTTGATTAGCCACAGTATGTCAAGGTAACAAGCTCAGGAGTGTCTTATTAAACTTGTAGTAAAATTAGGAATGGATCAAAGTGCTTTGCAATGGGAGTCTTCTTTTCATCCCTGAAATTGAACAGTGATGAAATAGTGAATCACATGTGTCTGTGTCCAGCGTTGGGAACCATCAGATTTCTAAAAGTAAAATGTAAGATCGACAAGTAGTGGCACGAGAAAACCATAGCTTAAGTTCTGTTACTGCAACCCAAAGTGTTTCTGACCTGCAGATATTATTTGCACAGAACTGTGCACTTCCAGCAACCCACTAAAGCAGGCTAAACATTCCACACAGAATGCATTCCTGGAACTGAGAACACATGTAAACAGATGGCACAGCTTTAAGGTTTGTTCTAAGTGGGCCTGTTAACCCTGAACATTTACCCTGCAGTAACACTTTAAAATGCTCCCTGTGATGGCGATTAAACCACAGCATGTCATTATAGAACTAGGAAGGACACACAGTGTATAGAACATTTCAAACTGTTTACAGTACAGTCTAAACAGTCCAGTATGAGAACTCTTACTATTGCCTTCTCACTACAACAGCGTGCATTAAAGGCTATAGTGGCACACAAATCTCCTGCTATCTTTCCATCAGGCATCTGGAATGGTACAGAAGAATCACATCATCCATTTAAATAGACACATTCCTCCACAGGGTGCTATAGCTTGGTACAACATAACACGAACATATAGAAAGATCAAGACAGAAATGCTTGCAGAACTTACCAGATATAAGCGTTCTTGTTCCAAGAATACTGCCTGCGTCCAGTGTAACAGGGCAGGGGCTGGGTGTGAACTAGTGACCCCGCGCAACACAACCGAGCATCTTTACCACAATGTAGAAGAGCCAGGCTCGTCTGCATTCGTGGTTTTAGAGCTTTTAATCTGATCTCACTGACGGGACAGGACAGAATCCGTAACGGCAGTGGATCACACAGCACTGCCCATTACACCAGCAGTCTTTCCTGGGTTGGTGCTGATGCCTTGCTAAGCCTGTTTCATGGCAGTGCAGTTCACTGGAAAACACCAGTTGCTATTCTTGCACATCTTGCAAGAACACCGGTGTTCGTCGTTTTGATTTTAGCAATACACACATTTTCTCCCTTAGAACGTTGCTGGTACAGAATAGCTCATAAACACATTGTTTATTCTCCAGCGATAAAGCAATGTACAGTTGTGAAGGTTCCCAACAGCTTTTAAACATCCGAGTATAAATCAAAGACATATGCAACTATACAATGCTCAAGGTCATTTCAGCCAATCAGAGCCAATAATGTATTATGCAGCGTCAAGCCCAAGTGTAAATACCATGCAGTTGTACTGTTAATCACACACTTATACAGGCCTGGATGAAGCTTGCATCTCAATATAGTGAGAGGCAACTTATGCGCCACACAATTACAGGCCTGGATGAAGCTTGCATCTCAATATAGTGAGAGGCCACTTATGCGCCATGATCCATGTCATTGACATCACATCTTGGTTTTGTTACTGAGGTTCCACACCGTATTTATCCTGAGTACGCTACCGTATGCTCAAGATAACACTAACACAATTTCAAGTTTGGTTAGGATACCTTCACATTAATTGATGAAGGTGGTAATGATCTCACTGTGGTTCTTACCTCCAAGCATATGATAGAACCCTGATGCTCTCGAAAGACCTGGGTCTGTTCTCCAGTAGCGAGGTCCCATCTGCGCACAGTGCAGTCCGTACTCCCGGAGAACAGTGCCTTGTTTGCTGTGTCCAGTGCCAGACAGAGTATGGCCCCGCTGTGCCCACGCAGAGTCCGGTAGCAGCGCCCGTCGGACACGAGCCAGAGCTTGAGGGTGCAGTCAGTGCTGCCTGTGACCAGGAAGTCTCTGACCTGCTCGGGAAGGAGGTCTTGGGAGGAGAAGTGGGCGAGAGCAAGCACACAGTTCCGGTGTCCACGGAATTCCTGGAGCTGCCTGCCCGTCTCCACACTCCAGCAGCGCGCGGTGCGGTCGTAGGAAGCACTGAACACACAGCCTTGGGTCACCAGGACTCTGTAGGAACGAGAGCACAGCCAACCAGCTGGAATGCATTTCATTCACTACACAGAGGAATTCCACATATATCCCTAATTGAAATCTTGCAAAGTGGTAAAGTGAGAAAGACTGCAAAAGCAATCACTTGGATTTTATATTATCTGTATAAACAAATATGTACCGCCTACAGCAAGTATCGCTTTACAAACATTTTGCATTAGTATTGAACAACTTCTTGTAATTATTATTAATTCTGAAATTTCATCTGAAGACATTCTAAATGAACCTAAACTTTGAGTTCTACAATATATATTTTTGTAGTGCTCTTTAATAAACGTATTATTAATAAATAATAATAACTACATTAGAATGCATGCACCTGTTGAAAATCAAAGGAATCCACTGTAGTGTCAGCAGTCACTAAATTCCTTATGTCTATGTGTGTGTGTGTGTGTGTGTGTGAAAATTAAAACACATCACTAGTTGCTCACCTGTTTGCCCTGTTTAATAGTTTATGATCATTTTTGTTCATTAAAAGTGTTAACAGTTTTATCAGCCATTTATTTAACATCATTCAAACAACCCAGCTTGAACCATGAGGGCAGATAGCTCCTATATACTCCACAACATTAGATTTGCCAAGAATGCCAACTCAAGAAATGAATCATTTCTTTAACTCTCAACAGCAAAAACAACCAAACAGAGGAGAGAGAAAATAAATGCAGTAGATCTTTTGTAGTGAACAGTAGCAGTAAAGAAGCACTCAGGATGCAGAGCTATGAACAGATAGATTAGGAACGAGATGAAAGAGCAGATTTCTATCAGTGGAGAGTGACAGTCAGAGCTACGCACTGACAATCTTCATGCCAAGAAAATGACAGGCTTTTCAGAAAACAAAGCAGAGTATTCCAGTTCTCCGTGACAAGCAGCAGTTTAAAGGATGTCACAGTTTGGTGTTCAAACAAGTAATCGCATAAATCATTTTAAAAAGGCCAGCTGCTGTCCCTGTTTCAAACATCTAAATTGATGAGTACAGCTATATACGCGACACAACCTGCAATGAGGCAAACACACAAAGCAGCACGTACTGTACAGACAGCTCCAGACTGAATATGTATTTCCTCTATTTGCGATCTTACTTTTATCTACTATAAGTCAATATGCCTCTTATCAGTATCACAGATGCAGTTTGGGACTGCTGCTCAAACTCGAACAAGAGTCACCTTGCACACAACATATTAACTTCTTATTATAAATCACGAAAACAAATGTTCACTATTTTATTTTATTTTTTTTACAGTGAAACAATGGTACCTGTTGCACACTTCTATTTGCTGTACAGATCTCATATGTATAGTTTTGAAAAATGAACCTGGTACAGATTGCTACACCAAACACGTAACAATAATACATTAATATCTGGTGGAATACTAAGTTACAGAAAGCTCTCATGTTTGCATGCCTTGCTTTCTCATTTTTCACAAACACTTGCTCAATGCAACACTCACTTGTTGACGATGGAGGAGTGTCCCTTGAAGACAGCCGTGCAGCCCCCTGTCGTCAGGTCCCATCTCCGGACGCTGTGGTCCGCGCTGCACGTGTAGGCAGCATCGTTCTCCAGGTGGCAGGAAGTTATGTAGTTCTCATGGCCTGTGGGGAGGGAAGAGTACAAAATAAATAAAAAAAGAAGCTTTGTGTAACAGAGCGGAGGCTGGCTGCAAACTAGTGACCCTGCGCACCACAAGCGAGCGTCTTAACCACAATGCAAAAGAGCTGGGCTCGTTGTGGGTTTTTTTTAGCATTCCTAGCCTCATCTCACCGACAGGGGACAGGATCCGGAACGGCAGTGTATCACACAATACTGTAGTGTAGAGTCTCATTCCAGTATGCATGGCTTGAGTTTTATTTTTAATAGTTATGGATTAATGTTGATCACTACTGCTGTCCTCATTGTATAAAGTCTGCCTGTGTTGTTTACAGTGACAAAAATCACTAAAAATGTAGGTGGTTTCATCATGACAGATTCTGCCTAATTATGCATCTGGAGGCTCCTTGTGTTGAGACTGGGTGAAAGTCATGAGTAAGGCTCTCTTTTTTTCCACAGATTTCACGATATCCGTGAAATTTACCTATCGTCATACCATGTAGTTCCCTGCAAAAATTCCCCAATACAGCAAATGTTTGCCCGATTGATGCACTACCAGTTACACTGCATTTAGGAACCTGGCAGCCAGTTAGTTTGCTTCGGGTAAATGACTGAACACACTGCATGCGGCATAATTTCTTTAAAATGTCTTCAATGAAAGACACCAGCTGCATCAAAGATTGGAAATATTTCTGCTAAAGATCGCTCTGTTCAGTACAAGGACGAGACATTTCACGTGCCTGTTATTTTATTTTGTTTGACAATTCACCGACGGCAAAAACAGAATATCTTTAAATATTGAAGAACATTTGGTGTATAATAACTAGATAAAATGATCATTTTTGAATGTGACAACGCTATTGTTTTGTGCTTTAATAAATATGTTTAGTCGTGAAATATCTTGAAATACAGCGCTAGTGATTTGGCTGGTAAAGAGGTCAAAGGAGGAGCAGGCTTACTAGTGTAAAGAGTGGTATCGATCTTCTGATGTCGAGATCATTTAAGCCTACATGTTTATTAGACTGAGTGAAGCAGTTCCACCTGAATGCCCTCTGAATCTCTTCAGTGTACATTAAGATCAATTCTTAAAAATAAAAAATTAGACCTGTTAAACTGTCCAGGACCAGCAATGCATATCCCTGTACAAAACGATATAATTGTGCAAGCTCAATGCAGCATGAACATTCAAACAGCAGGCCTATAAACTGTACAAGCTCAATGCAGCATGAACATTCAAACAGCAGGCCTATATAAAACAAAACTTTAAAGGCCTAGGTGATCTCAAATTAAAATAGGTGTGATCTCTATAGAAAAGGGGGTTAATGGTTTGCTGTTTAATTCATCGATTTTTATTTATCACCTTTATAGAACAAACACTTTTTTTTTGCAACGACCCTTTTCATAGATATTGTGCCATTATGTGTCTGATAGGGCTCAACTCTGAAACAGCATCTCTGACAGTAGAACACTAAAGTGCAGGAGTCCACAGGTAAAGTCCCAAAATGTTTAGTGGGGCATTTTTAACTGTCACATAAACCTGTCCCACAAGATGAGCAGTGAAAATTGTCCGATATAATAAAATACTACAGTACAAAACACTATAGTTCCTCTGCTATACAATAGTATGCACTGCGGTATAATATAGGAAACTAAAGTGTTTTGGTAACACTTTAAAATAATGGCTGCAAATTCATAATGAGCTCAGTCTGAATACCACAGGAATAACACCTGAATGTCTTATGCACTTCCTCCGAGTTCTGAAGTCATTCATTTTGAATTCAGCCCCGTGTGGATTTAATTACGCGCGTTCATTCCACGATTCTTTGTAACTAATTATGTTGATCACATGTATTGGGCAAAACATGAAATAACCCCAGTGTTGTGTTTACAGTACTTTAGAAATATGTTTCAACAACTCCACCGGACAAGTCTGTCTCTTTAATCGGAAACACCAAGTTCACATTGTATATCCTATCGCAAACACACACACACATCGTCATATTTAACTAAAAGTTAGGCCTATAACATTTGTTTTATAAATAAATAAATAAATAAATAAATACATACATACATACATACATACATATAGAATTAACAAACCTTGGAATATCATGCAGCACTGCTGTTCCGAAGTGCTCCACAGGCGGGCGGTCCAGTCCTCGCTGCAGGTGAGCAGGTAGCTCCCGTCCGGACTCAGGCTTAGCCAGTTAACCCCGCCGCAGTGATCAGCGCAGACTTTCCGCAGGGAAGTAGACCTGGAGCTGCCGCTCCCCATCACCACTGCTTCGGCATGAGGGCTCATCAACTTCGCGCTGGCTCCACCCGAAAACCACGACCATCAAAGCCACAGACGACTTTAATTTGTTTTGTTGCACCTGTACTGGAGCTTTATGCAGTTCTTAACATCGGCATATTACTTTGATCCAGAAAGGGAATCCAATGTAACGCGTGTAGGAGATGAAAGTCCCACGGAACATACACCTACAATTTAATTTACCACTTCAAAAGTTATTTTGTATCAATTTGTTGGTAGCCTAGTTGTATTAATTGCTCACTGGTGCAAAAAAAATATTCTAAGTTAAATTAATAAAATAGTCCATACGCCATAAATACGTGTATTCACTGGGCTAGTCTTTGTTTAACAACAGCAACGACTTTAAACATCATTAGATTTTAAAACTTCAAAACAACCGTAGGGTCACTAAACAGAGATATTTGACTTCCTTGTTTCGTTTTCCATTGCAGACTTCCAGGGTTTGTTCTTCAGTTTTATGCAACCCCGTTTAGAGCGCTGATCTGCTCTTGAGCATTTCTCCCGCTTGGCTCCAGTCCGCAATGCTGCCCCAACGGATTTGTTAATGGTTATTGTGAGCCAAACTTTCAATCCGCCCTCCAAGCCAAGTAACGCTATACTCCTGTACTGAACAGGGATTCCCCTCGGTCCTAAAGATAGGCCGTCAAAAATCACAGCGTGTTTGTCCGGCTCGGTTAAATACCACCAACACTGCAAAAAAATAAATAGAAAAAATAGCTCAAACTGTTTGTTGTTAGCTTTAATGTATGACTAGTGTACATTACTTTTCTAAAGGAAACCTGTATGAAAACCTTAGTTTTCATACAGTAAACAGAAAATAAGAAAAACACCTAGGATTCAATGCCACCATGTGCTTTAGAGTCAAAGGTTATTCTTTTACATCTTGACTACATTTCCTGGAATTTTATGAATTTTGATTGAATTATTAGGACATATACTTTTCCAGATACCTTTTTCAACTTCGGCGTCACAAAAAACCATGTCGTTTCACAGTATTTCCCATTACAATCACTGTACTGTGTTGTTGTGTTTGATTAAAAAAGCAGGACATTGCTTCTAGCTTTTTATTATTATAGCAGCAAACAATGAATTGGTCACAGCTGTAGAAAGTATGCTGTGTAAGTAAACAACAGAACATTGTGCTGTGACTGAAGCTGGTGACTGCAACAGTGATTGTGAAATGGTGCCAATCGCAGGTACCTACGTCTACTTAAAAACACCTCAGAGAGAATGGCAGCTATTGTTCTTAACCCCATATTGACAAATTATTTTTAGGCTGAAGTGTAATGTTGGCTCCAGGGATCAGCCTATTTGTGGCCTCCCTGGCGCATCATCACAAAAACTCTTTCTTTATTTTTCATAATATTTTTTTTACAGTAATATGCTCTATGTCAGAATTAAAAAAACAAAATTAAATGTTGCCTGAAAGCAATATTGAACAATAACAGGCAGCTTTCTGCTTTCCATTTGATTACACCATGGGAATCAACTTGTGGGACCTGTAACGCTAAAAGCCTTTGTTGTAAACTTAAAGGCACAGCACAATGAGGATTAACAGGGCACCATATAAGAGAGCTGCTTAACCTTTTCCCTCAATGGGCTTTGCTGTTTGTAGTCATTATTTTGTATGATGTGTGGATGAGAGGCAGACTGGTAATCAGCAGGTGATTTTCAATAAAATCTTCCCTGAGAAAAGCAGATTAACTAAGAGCAGGGCTCAGGAGAAGGAGGGACATTGTGCGCATTCGGTTTTTTATTTCATTCTGCATCTTGCTATTTATGGATTTATTATGAACCTAGAAAACCGAACTAAGACAAAGTCCTGGTTTCATTCCAGACCAGCGGAACAGTGAACAGACTCATGAACGTGAGTTACAGTTAGATCACAAGTCAGAATCTCATAGTGTGGAAATGTATTAGATTACCCCATTGCTTCTGTAGTTTTGATTTGTTGCACATATTAAATCAAACCACTGGAACTGAATTGTCTAATTTAATTGATTACTTTAATAGGCCACACACGCCATTCATTTAAATAGTAAGAGAAAAGGAACACATAGTCACAAATGGTAAAATGCAGGCGACTTTTCAGACGTTGTTTAAGATGCCTAATTAAAGCACAAAGTGGTCTAACATTTTCACACGAGTGCCTAGTGTTTCTATATCTGATGAGTAAATTAACAAGTGGGGTACCACAGGGATCAGTATTGGGACCATTGTTATTCCTAATCTATATAAATGACCTGGACAAAGACATAACCACTAAGCTATGCAAATATGCTACCTACAGATGTCAGGACCGCCCAGTCCCTGACCACATTCCGGCGCCTCCTTAAGACTCACCTCTTCAGACAGCACCTGTAGAACTCCTCTGTTTCTCCCCTGGGACACTTTCACCCTTCCTTAAATGTGCTTTACTTACTCTTATCTGCCCCCTATTTTACTGCATTTAATCCTGTACTTCAGAGTACTGTAATCTGCCAAGTGTTTAATCTGTAGTATTTGGTATTTAATCATATCTTGATGTAACTATCACTGTCACTTTTATCTGCTGTATTATTGAATTGTATTTTGTCACACTTGTACTTGCTTGAACTAGTCATTGTATTTATCTTGCTCTTATTGTATTATTACTTGTACTGTAACACTTGAAATGTATTTGCTTACGATTGTAAGTCGCCCTGGATAAGGGCGTCTGCTAAGAAATAAATAAATAATAATAATAATAATAATAATAATGCAGACGACACAAAACCGGGAGGGGTAGCCAACTCCCAATCAGCAACTTTAATAATACAAAGAGATTTAGACTTGGGCTGACACATGGCAGATGAAATTGAATGTGAATAAATGTAAAATCTTGCACATAGGGAGCAAAAACATTAGAGGCAAGTACAGCATGAATAGTAACAAAAGAGAGGTAGTTGTGGATGAATCTCTTAAGCCAATTAGACAGTGCAGATAAGCTATAAAAAAGGCAAACAGAATGTTAGGTTACATAGCTAAGACAGTTGAATTTAAATCTAGAGAAGTTATCTTACAATTATACAATACACTGGTATGACCACACCGTTCTGGTCCCCATATCATAAGAAAGACATAGGCATTGGAGAGAGTACAGAGGAGAGCAACACAATTAATTCCAGGATTGAAAGGTATGTCATATGAAGATAGACTGAAAGAGCCAGTATTGCCTAGAAAGAAGGAGAGCCAGAGGCGACTTAGTAGAGGTATTTAAAATTGTCAAGGGGTTTAACAAAGAAACTGCTGAGAATTATTTTTCACGGGTCACGGAGAGCAGAGCCAGGGGCCACAGATGGAAGCTGAAGGGCATATTCAGAACTGAGGTGAGAAGGAGCTTTTTCACAGAAAGGGTGGTGAACCATTGGAACAGGCTGCCGGACAGAGTTGTTGAAGCACAGACCTTCAAGAGTAGACTGGATGCTGTCATGAACAATACTGTATAACCCTCTCTGTGACCACAGTAAGACTAGCTAGCTGCCTGGAGGAAGGGCAGTCTGTCCAGTAAGGGATTTCCAGAGGTTTAATTTCCCCTATAACTTGATTAGGGGGGGTTTGTGTTTCCTCTCCTGAGTGCTAACAGACCACGCTGGCATCAAAGTGAGCGAGCATAGGTGGACCGAATAGACTTTTCTTCTTCTTGAATTTCTTATGTTCTTATTACTGAGCGGAAATGTAAATTCTCACACCCTGAGGTTTTCATGCAGGTAGGTATATAAAGGATAGACTTGACACATAGTGAGGCGTTTTAATACATTTGCACATCACTGTATACAGTGCATTATGTGTTGCCAGCAGAAAACAAAATCTAGTTGCATAAATAAAGTAGCTTTTCTAATTTCAAACATGCTTGTGCATTCCAGGATTAAGTACAAATACACAAAGAATATGTTTCTTTGGCAGGAACTGCATGTGCATCAGAAAGATTTGAAGCCTGTCACCAAGTCTAAAAAGCACAGGCTTGTGGCACTTCCTGTTTTGCAACATTCGTCTCTATTGAGCTGAAGCCTTTTCTTCATTCCGCCTGCTAAAATATGTAGTTTATTTGCACTCCCTGAGCGCCAGCTACAAAATAATTAACTCTTTACTAACCCTACAGGGTTTCTCTTAGTAATTACAACCCCTCACTGCAATGCATTCCCCAGGATGAAAACATGCTGCTTTACAATAAAAAATAACATTCATACTTAACCAAAAGGCTATATCCCTTTCAGTCTCTATTTTATAATTCATATATTTTTTGGCAGGGCAACTTCTCTAAAATTTCTAAAAGTTAAAATAAAAAATTGTGACCAAAGGGGATACACACACTGTTAAAAAATATACAAAACAAGACTTTCATTTAACACTGGAATAAACTATGAAAAGTATGCCTGTACAAGTATGTCTTATACAGCTTTACTTAGCCTGCTGATTTTGCAGTGGACCAGATTCACAAAGCTTTTCCTCATGAATTATTCAATTGCTTTTTTAACTCAATTTTGATACATTCAGTTGTTCTCTTAACAATAAGCTGGAGACATTTCATGAAGATTAGAAAAAGGTTTGTAATACTTCATGAGTTAAAGCTATTGATTAAGTTCTAAACCATACAGTCATACAAAACATATTGATATAAATCCGGGTACAGTACATTAACCAAGTGTTTCTGTGATTAAATGAAAAAACAAGAGCGTATTAATCAAACCAATGGACTTCTGTTTTTTTGTTTGGGTTTAGGCAAATAGTGAGACAATCTGCTGCAGAGAGAGAGATGCTGTTCTTGGTGTATGAAGAGACACCATAGGGCCTAGAGCCATATATTCAAAGCATTTACTCCAGTCTCTAATTAACTGCTATTTTACTATGCTGTGACAGGGTGCTTGTGTCACGTGTGTGGGTAGCCGCTGCTTAGGCAATACAGAGAGACATGGGAGGTGGAGTTGAAACACCAGCACAAGCGCGCAGGATTTATTAATACAAAAGAAAGTAAATAAACAAAGGGGTCATGTGACGTTATCAGCGATGGTAACACACAGAGGACATATACAGTACAGTAAGCTGTACAAAAGGCAAAATAAACCACAGTACAAAAACTACAAATAAAAGGTGCCACACAGGGTGAGCGCTAGCCTTATAAACGAGGTCACCAGTGGCCTGCTAATATCCTTTGGACTGAAGAAGCGCATTTCACCCTGTCTAGAAGTGTGAACACGTGCACCTGTGTTATCTGGTCGGAGACTAATACACATGCAACATTTGCTAGACCCCAAGATGATGTTACAGTGACAGTGTGGTGTGGCTTTACGCTTAACTTTGTTATTGGACCGTTCTTTTTTGAAAAGCTATCAGGGAGGGGACCTCAAAACTGCTGCACGATACCACACCATGCTGAACACCCATGTCATTCCTATGCTACAGCAAAGAGATGTGATAAACACTACAGTCTTCATGCAGGATGATACCCAGGTAACCAGGTGAAACGCGTCTTGCAGGAGCACTTTCAGGACAGAATCATTCCACGTCACTTTCCTTGTGAATGGCCACCTTGTTCACCGGACCTTACACCTGTGGATTTCTGGTTATGGGGGTACCTGAAGTCATGCGTGTACCGAGGGAACCCTCTCATAATTCCAGACCTCAAGGATGCCATTGTCCGGAAGGGGGCCAGCATACCTGATGAGATGCGTAATGCTGCCATAATGTCCGTTGTCACACGAATGCAATTCATTCTGGCTCATGGAGGAGCATACTGAACACTTGTGATTATCAGAGGTAGGTCACAGTGGCACCCCCTAGTGACAAAAATGAACGTGGCATTTGTGCCCCCATGGTTCCCTTAACAACTGTATGCAATTTCACCTTCCTATGCCCTACCGTGTGTGAGATATGTTGCGTTGATGTGGTAGTCTTACTCTGTATTTAAAATTCTTGTCAGCACTCTTAATGTATTTTAAATCTAATTTTGTAAAAATGAACATGATGTTTTGAAAGAAACACCTGTTACATCGAATATGTATTTTTATTTAAAAAAATGATATCTAACCATACTAGGTTAAAGAAAGTTCTTAGTTTGCATGCCTTGCGTCCAATCGGCTGTGTCCCCAAATGACTGACATGCTTTGCAGCCAGTGACAAGCTTGGTCCCCAAAGACACTGCTGAAGTAAAATGACCTGGGAAGTGTAAGTGTAACAGGTTTATTGAAAGTAAGCTCTGTAAACTGATAGCTTCTTTATCTCAGCATGGAGCCGGTTATCAAATAAAATGACAATGCATGTTTGCTAGAGCATTTGCTTCTTTCAAAACTGCACAATTAAGATCTACATGATGAGTAGAAGAGCACCACCGGTAAGACTGAATGATTTAAGATCTACAGGATGAACAGAAGAGCAAGTTCCCTGTCTGAACCTCCACTTTGCTTAATGGTATGTCTGTTATTTCCAAGATAAAGTCGTTTCTGAGACAAGAAAGTGTTAATATGAGTGGACAAAAGAACCAAAGCTGCCAGAATTATATATATATATATTTTTGTATTTTATTTCACAGTTTCAGTGCGGAGAGGTAAAAGGTACAGTCTAATTTCACATGATTTAAAAGTAGTTGGCGACCCGTCTGATGGACTGGATGTTGGCACTGTGCCCCTGCCAATCGGTGTGGCTGCGGTAGTTGCCTCTCTCCACGATGTACATGCGCCCGCGGTAGTTGGGCTCCTCGTACATCACCCAGCTGAGGAAAGAAATTCAGCAAGTTTAAAAAGGTACAGTCAATCTTTCGTTCAACTTTCAACTCGTATGTCATGTTTTTACTTCCCTAGTCCTCAACTTGTTATTAATGCTTTAAAAAACAAAACCTATTGCTTTTCATTTACTACCCTAATGATGTGCCTTCATGAGGAACTTGTTGACTATCCAGGGTGTTTATATTACCCAATAGCTTTGGCTGTAAACACACACACTTCTTTCCTCATTCAAACAGACATGCGTGCAGCAGTGGGAGATTATAAATCTCAGACACTTTTTTTTTTACCCAAAATATGCTTTTCCTATACTGATAATATTCGACAAGCACTTATAAATGAATAACTGCTTTAATATGTAAATATTCATTTTCCAAATAACACAGTAGCTAAAATCTGTTAATGTAATTGACCACGTGGGTGGTATTCCAAGCTGAAGTCTATGACAATTAACAAAGAGCTACAGTACATTTTCCACTGTGGCAAAATTGACCACAATTATAAACAAGGCCCTAGCCTGCTGCAGAGGGTATTGTTGCTCTTTGAACCGTAAAGTAACTTTTAGTTTGTGTTTTTAGGGGAGGTACTGGAGAATAGTTAATCTTTTTAAGGCACTGCAAAAATTGGCATTTGATCATTTTCACCCTTTAATACCCTTAACCCTTAGCTCTGCTGCCCTCTGAAGGCAAAAGGATGTAACTGACATTTCCTTCATTACCAACAAAACTGGCAAGCTGCACTGCAATATTCTGACAAAAATAGAAAGCTTTACACACTGTATATAACAGGCTATCTTTTATATCAAAGCAAACGATAGCTAACAAAAGCATATTAACATTAGGGACAAGTTTACAGTTGGAAACAGGAGTTTTTAGCAGGCTCGGTAACCATGAGACTCATCACCTAGCCATTCCAAGCACCATTGTGGTGCAGCGTGCGTGCCTTTACCACTGTGGTGCAGTGCGCGTGCCTTTACCACTGTGGTGCAGCGCAAGTATGTGTGTATAGTAGGAGAAATGTAACAGGAGATACAATTCTAAAAAGATATTTATTATTATTATTATTATTATTATTATTATTATTATTATTATTATTATTATTATTATTATTATTATTATTATTATTTATTTCATAGCAGACGCCCTTATCCAGGGCAACTTATTTATGCCTCTCAAAACTGTAACAGAGTATTTAATTACTTCAAAATAAAAAAAAAAAGGATTACACCTTTGTAATTGACTTCTAGTAAGCCAGTTTGTATTAATTTTTATTTTATTTTATTTTTTATTAGGAACTGGTTATTATGGATTTGTTTTTACTGTGGTTTCTTTGACCATTTTCACTCAAACTGAACTAATCAAGTGAAAGACTGAGGGATATTTACAGTGAGGTGATGAAAGAGAGCTGGTTGTATCTGCTCGGAAAAACAAGGAAGGTTCAGACCTAACTGTCTGTATAAGTGACTCTGCCCCCCTCCTCCCAATGCCAGCAGCATGCGTCACACTTACGCTCCATCTCCGTAGACCCGGAGAGCGTTGATGCAGTTCTTGTTCCAGCCACGGCCCTGCAGGAAGGGGCAATCATCACAGAACTCCATGCACTGGCCAGTGAAGTTACAGCCTTCAAACAGTTCGATTCTGTAGTGCTCACCATGCTGACGAAAAAGAATCAGATCGTTTACAACCAAATCCCCTGCCCTGGTAGCAGAGTCTCCTCACTTATCAAGTCTTATAAAGTCAAGATTGTAAAGCTGAGCTCTAAATCCCTGCCCTAGTAGACCCGAGTCTCCTCACTTACCATCCTGACTGGCCGGCAGGACCCCATGTGATCGTTGTGGGCGTTCCATCGGTGAAACTCGGGGTACTCCCCGCGCTCCAGGATGTACTGCTGCCCTCGGAAGTCGGGGTGATCGAAGCAGATCCAGGCTCCGGTCTCCACGCGGATAGAGTTCACCCGGTTCATGAAGCCCCGGTCCTGGAAGTTGTCCGAGTCGCCATAGACCTCCAACTTCCGCCCGGTAAAGCATTTACCCTCATAAAACACAATCTAGAGGGGGCACAAGAACACGGCAGCGATGAGCAGAGACCACCTAGTCCAGTCTCTTCCACTCCTGGTCTTTGTTCCAACCCTTTTCTAAATTGTTTAATTGGACCATTTAAACCTCCATCAAGACCCTGAAGTAGTTATTTATATCATTGTATCTGTTAAACCTGGAGTGGAATGGCCCTCCAGGACTGTGATTGGACCCCCTGACCTTGTCTTTAGAGTCCCATAACTGTTAAATCATCTGTCTACAAAAGGCTCTGGAGGACCAGTTTTGGCTGCTCCCTGCACACACAGGACCCCTGCAGTCCTCAGAAATCCCACAGTGAATGCAGTGGATTTGGTTTCAGGAGCTCCCTGCACACACAGGACCCCTGCAGTCCTCAGTCCACACTGCAGAGATTCCAGCTGGGTGCCCCACACTGAGCCTCTCATTGAAGCTGGATTTCACCTCTGCTCTAGCAGACTCCACACTGCAGAGATTCCAGCTGGGTGCCCCACACTGAGCCTCTTACTGAAGCTGGATTTCACCTCTGCTCTAGCAGACTCCACACTGCAGAGATTCCAGGTGGGTGCCCCACACTGAGCCTCTCATTGAAGCTGGATTTCACCTCTGCTCTAGCAGACTCCACACTGCAGAGATTCCAGGTGGGTGCCCCACACTGAGCCTCTCATTGAAGCTGGATTTCACCTCTGCTCTGGTGCACTCCACACTGCAGAGATTCCAGCTGGGTGCCCCACACTGAGCCTCTCATTGAAGCTGGATTTCACCTTTTGGAATTATTATTTTTATCCCAGTTCACTGCTGCAACCCCCTTGCAACTCGGGAAACGGAGGCTGAAACATGTGTCCTCTGAAATGTGTTCCTGCAAATCCGTAATTTTTCGCACTGCGGGTCCACAGCGAAGCCACCAGACCTATAGTGCCAGAGGACAACACAGATCTGAACAGCTCCACTGCAGACCCTCAGGCCCCCTATCAGTCACAGGGATCGCTGACCTAATCCCTCCCTACCCGGGAGGTGCTCGCCAATGTGCGCCCCCTAGGAACCCCCGGTCACGGTCAGCAATGACATAGCCTGGAATCGAAGCTGCGATCTCCAGGCTATAGGGTGCATCCTGGACTCCACCAGCTTCCACTTTCCATGCAGAAGTGGGGCATTTCTATTATAACATATCCAGGAACATTCTCTAAACAATGACATTAACATTGTTCTGTAATTGGCTTTGTACACTGGATGGCATCTAGTTATTCCTATTATTCCTGTTGCTAAAAATACCTCCTACTGTAGCTATAGCTTTACTCCATAGTCCAGTCATGTATTCAAACTTCTCAGAGCTTCCATAGACTGTCATTCAATTCCAGAAACTTCATCCCCAATGCTTTCAGTCTGAACAGCAAAGTCAATATATATATATATATATATATATATATATATATATATATATATATATATATATATATATATATATATATAATTAAAAGAAGACAGTGCCCACGCCAGCTAAACAAATGGTTTGCACATTGAACAGTACAGCATACAGAATAATTTCCATAATGGCTTTAGATTTTTTTTTTTTATATATTCAAGCCACATATTGACAATATTGTTACAATACCTGAAGTATTATTAGTAGAATTGAGTGCATATAAAGTTTTTGCTGAACCTTAATGGAACATCAACCATAATACAGTATCTAATTCAAATTCTCAAACAAGCAGTTAACAGCAGTTCAGAAAAGTTATATATAAATGTGTGCTGGCACTGAGCAATTTATTTCACATATTATTTGTTCAGAGGGAAGGTATAGAAATCATGCTTGCTGATTGAGCTAAACCCAGCTACTTACCTTTCCAGAGTACTGAGACATGATGCTACTGGATGCTGTCCAGACCAACCCAGAGGTGAGAAAGTGACAGTGAAAAAGCTGGACACCCCAATATATATGGCAGAGGGAGCGGGCAGTGGTATCGCGAGGTTAATCCAACAATGAGGCCACAATGGAGGGTTTAAGGGTTTTGCTTCATTAGCAGATTCCCTTCCATTTGGCACTGCTGATTCTGAAGTTTGGATTCAGTGCAGACGACCTAACAAAAGATTTGCTTGGAAGGGATTTTGTGGGCTGGTTTAGCATATGTTGGGCTTCTCTTTTTAATGTACTTTTGTCAAGGGGTATGTACAGTATATCATGTTGGACACACACAGTGTGTGTGTAGTGTATCATTACTGGCAGACGTGTGCTGCACTCCTAATTTATTAAAGTGTGCCGTGGCAATAGTGGCTTGAAGTGACTGGAGCTTTTATTCACCATATAAACTTCCCATAGGGAAGAGTTTCTGTTATTCATTCATTCAGAACATTTCAACAGCCTCTTGCACCAATACCTGTGTCCCAATCTTTGTTGGCCGGATATCAATGTACAGTTTCATATTTCATATCTCAATGCAGATGTAAAAATGATGTAAACATGCCAATCCCATATTACTTGACTGAGATCTTAATTACATATACCATTAGCGTATACTTTATCACTTAGGGACAGAATATTATGTTGTTTTACAACATATGCTATACTGAGAAACTACAAAATGCATGACTAATACAGGATTTGTTTTTAGGAGTACCAAATTAACCACTTATCATTTCCTATATTACTTGTTTATGATGTTTCCAGTATGACTGGGCTGTTTTACCCTGATAAAAGGGACCGCAATCTGGTTTTCTTTATGCTGGGTTCCACGTCTTGATTGGCTGTTTTTCAGGTCCTGATGACACCCAATCAGAGCTTTCCATAGACCAGTACATTTTGTAGTTCTGCTATTTTACTATTTTACTGTTTTCGCAGCACTATTGCAGTGATCTTGTTTCACATGAAAGATAATGCCAGGTGTTCTTCAGATTTAATCCACCTTGACATTGGTCAATGAATCGCTTTTGCAATTTTATCCTTGGCTTCTTCAAATTCCAAACAAAACCCAACAGTTTTATTGTGTGTGCAGTGGTGTTTTTCTTACATGATATATTCACGTACACAATTGTATTAGAAAAGGGTTAGGGTTACATCATGCACAAAGATTGACACATAAAGTACATTAACTATTGTGGCCGAGTAGGGGGAGAAGAGATGTAGTCCACAAGGGTGCTGCAGTACTACATTCCCCAGAATGCCATGGGAGTGAGCCAGGATGAGGTTCACCTGGCTCTGACTGAATGAGGGACACCTGCCTGTGATTAGCAGGCAGGTATTTAAACAGATAAATGTTTGTACAGGGCTGTCTGTGTGAAGCTGAGGTGTAAGGACCAAAAGAAAAGGTGCTGTGTGAACCTTTGTGTTACTGAATTTGTTTTTGCAACCGGTAAAACGGCTTAGCCGTCTGGTTTATAGTTTAGGGATTGTGAAGAAAAGTAAAGTTAGCACTCCATGTGGGAGTTTTGCTTTAGTTTTCTTTTATGTCTGTAAATAATAAAAGTGCACGTAAGTGCTTTAAAAAGTACTGTTGTGTGTCTGGTCTGTTAATCAGATAGGTGTAAATGAGCCTGAGCCAGGAGACTGTGTTACACTCTGCACAATAACACTGTAATGAGGTGTAAGGACACACCAAGTAACTACCATGTCAATGAATGGGAAGTGTTACCATCATTCTCCTGTAATACCGTTAACTCTGAAAAGCATTCAGAACGGCTTGCAGCAAACAATGTAATTATAAGACATACAGTGCAATGCAGGCCATAGAGAAAGAAAAAAACAAGAACAAATACAGACGCCCAGGGCTACTGATGTAAATAATAGTGTAACATACTGTTTTAATGCTTACGGTCAGAGAAGATTTTAAACAACATTCCACTACACAGGAAATGAATGTAAGTCGGCAAATTTATTGGACAATTATATAAGAAATACAATATACAAATTGAAAAAAAAATTAATAATAATAATAATAATAAAAGCGTAAACTCTGAAAGTGGAAGAGCAGGTAAGAGCAGAGAGGAACATCATTTAGGAAGTGAAGCTCTGACCAACTAGATCCTTCTCTCTGCTACATTTTTTAGAAAAAAAGAAGAAAAAAGAAGGAAAGCCTAGTTTATCTGGAGGAAACCAGGCCTTTTTTTCAGCCTGTTCCAGTAGAGGGCTATCCCAGTGTCCGTGGCGTCGAGCAGGCTCTACATGAGCGAGCACGAGGACCTCCCCTGTGGGGCTCCTCCCTCAAACCTCTCTGCCTCCAGAATGATCCTCTTGAAAACCTCCACCGCCGTCTGGAAAACAGCAACAGGAGTCAGTCAGTCAGGAGTGCCTTGGGTTAGTGCATGAGTGTAAGGTGTGCACTAGGGTTGGCCGTGCTCCGGCTTTGCTAGCTCCAGCTCCGGAGTGGCTCTAGTAGCTTAGCTCCAGCTCCAGAGCTGATGGAGACCCCAGCCCCTACTCCAGCTCAGGCTGGCTCCAGCAGCCCTGCTCCAGCTCAGGCTGGCTCAGCAGCCCTGCTCCAGCTCAGGCTGGCTCCAGCAGCCCTGCTCCAGCTCAGGCTGGCTCCAGCAGCCCTGCTCCAGCTCAGGCTGGCTCCAGCAGCCCTGCTCCAGCTCCAGGCTGGCTCCAGCAGCCCTGCTCCAGCTCCAGGCTGGCTCCAGCAGCCCTGCTCCAGCTCAGGCTGGCTCCAGCAGCCCCTGCTCCAGCTCCAGGCTGGCTCCAGCAGCCCCTGCTCCAGCTCCAGGCTGGCTCCAGCAGCCCCTGCTCCAGCTCCAGGCTGGCTCCAGCAGCCTCTGCTCCAGCTCCAGAGCTGCTCCACACTGCTGCTCCAGCTCCAGCTGCTTTGAGCTGGCTCCGGCTCCACAGCCACTAAAACCTCTAATCAGTAATTATGTATGTTCTTGACTATCATACATAGTAACATCCTATTTAAGTTTTATTTGAATTGTTCAATCAGACAAGAATATGAAATCTGGTTTTAAGATTTTATTTTTTATTCCTTTAACAGACACATTTCTATGAATCTATTCTAGACTGTATTCCTCTTGTATATTAGAGGCCGTCCAAAATGATCAGTCACAGCAGTTTTTTTTCTTTTTTTAATTTAGTAGTCGCCAGTTAATTTTACCCCGTTTTTCTCCCAATTTGGAATGTCCAATTGTATTTAGGCTCAGTTCACCGCTACCACCCGTGCTGACCCGGGGGCGGCAAAGATGAACACTGCAGCTGTCCTCCGAAACGTGTGGCGTCAGCCAACCGCTTCTTTTCACTTTGCAGGCCCACCATGCAGCCAGCCCACAGCTACAGCGTTGGAGGACAATGCAGCTATGGGCAGCTTACAGGCAAGCCTGCAGGCGGCTGGCCAGACTACAGGGGTCGCTGGTGCATGGTGAGCCAAGGACACCCTGGCCAACCTATACCTATCTCTGAATGCTCATTAGGTTTCCATTACCTGCTTGCTGAGTTTTAGTTATTGGGCCCTGTTCACAAAGCTTTAAAGGGGTAATAAACAAGGCTTTTCTTACAGTAACAACAAATTAAAATTATTAATAGCATAGTCCCTTATTTTTTCTGTAGATTTTAAAATGTTCCACACTTTGAGGGAAGCGTGTATGTAAATCTGCCAACAGTGTGTCCACTACTATTTCAGCTGCTAATGTTTCATAAACTATTTGAGATGTTACTGCATTCATATGCCTACTTTTTAATGTAATGGAAAGTCCTCAGGTAAAATCTAAAGGTACAATTCACTTTAACCTGTAAGCGAATACATGCTGCCATACTGAGGTAATGGGACTTTTTGGTTTCCAGACGATAAAGATTGTCATGTATTGGCTTTATACTTGGTACACAGCTGTATTCTATGACTCATTTTGATTGTGGGTATTTACAAGACAAATTAACCTTTTATAGCAGTCATTTGTATAATGCAGTCGCTGACACACTGTCAAAACCTCATGTATCAGACACCATTTGAGGTCCTAACTTCATAATCTCAAGTTATATCTAATCCAATAGCCAGATGTGTTGGTGGCCAGAGTATTGACCTCTAACCTTACATGGCTGCTACATTGAGGTCAAATGACTTTTTAGGTTTCTGCTGAATAGACAATTTTGATGAACACTAAAAATAAAAATGGAATGCAACATGCAAGCTTAAGTCCTGCCATACCCCCCATGTTGTGATCTTGAACAGAGCAAAGGCTGGACTCTGGAGCGATTTGGTTACTGCATTGATTTTATAATGTGTTAATTATTGCTGCCTTCTCTTGCCAGGACCTCCTTGAATGAGATTTTGTATCCAGGTTAAATAAATACATCTGAATGAATGAATGGCTGGGAAGTGCTACTCATAGGATACCTGATTCTCTTTAGCAGATGATTCCATAAAGGCTGCGCTCCAGGACTCTGCCAAAGCTTTCCCTTCTTCACAAGTGATGACCCTGAAAAACACAGGACACAACAGACAGAGCTACAGAGGGTTAGAAATGTACAAATGAAACCACCAGGCTATAAGAGAGACAGGTCCCAACAGTGTGTCTCACTGCCCAGCTTCTGTATCTGTACTGTCCCTGCGCAATACTGTTCTGTATCTGTACTGATCTGTATCTGTCCCAGTCTACTGATCTGTATCTGTACTGTCCCAGTCTACTGATCTGTATCTGTACTGTCCCAGTCTACTGATCTGTATCTGTACTGTCCCTGTGCAATACTGTTCTGTATCTGTACTGATCTGTATCTGTCCCAGTCTACTGATCTGTATCTGTACTGTCCCAGTCTACTGATCTGTATCTGTACTGTCCCTGTGCACTACTGTTCTGTATCTGTACTGATCTGTATCTGTACTGTCCCAGTCTACTGATCTGTATCTGTACTGTCCCAGTCTACTGATCTGTATCTGTATCTGTCCCAGTCTACTGATCTGTATCTGTACTGTCCCAGTCTACTGATCTGTATCTGTACTGTCCCTGTGCACTACTGTTCTGTATCTGTACTGATCTGTATCTGTACTGTCCCAGTCTACTGATCTGTATCTGTACTGTCCCAGTCTACTGATCTGTATCTGTGCTGTCCCAGTCTACTGATCTGTATCTGTACTGTCCCACTCTACTGATCTGTATCTGTACTGATCTGTATCTGTACTGTCCCAGTCTACTGATCTGTATCTGTACTGTCCCAGTCTACTGATCTGTATCTGTGCTGTCCCAGTCTACTGATCTGTATCTGTACTGTCCCAGTCTACTGATCTGTATCTGTACTGTCCCACTCTACTGATCTGTATCTGTACTGTCCCAGTCTACTGATCTGTATCTGTACTGTCCCAGTCTACTGATCTGTATCTGTACTGTCCCTGTGCACTACTGTTCTGTATCTGTACTGATCTGTATCTGTACTGTCCCAGTCTACTGATCTGTATCTGTACTGTCCCAGTCTACTGATCTGTATCTGTGCTGTCCCAGTCTACTGATCTGTATCTGTACTGTCCCAGTCTACTGATCTGTATCTGTACTGTCCCACTCTACTGATCTGTATCTGTATTGATCTGTATCTGTACTGTCCCAGTCTACTGATCTGTATCTGTACTGTTCCACTCTACTGATCTGTATCTGTGCTGTCCCAGTCTACTGATCTGTATCTGTACTGTCCCAGTCTACTGATCTGTATCTGTACTGTCCCACTCTACTGATCTGTATCTGTACTGTCCCAGTCTACGGATCTGTATCTGTACTGATCTGTATCTGTACTGATCTGTATCTGTACTGTCCCAGTCTACTGATCTGTATCTGTACTGTCCCAGTCTACTGATCTGTATCAGTACTGTCCCAGTCTACTGATCTGTATCAGTACTGATCTGTATCAGTACTGATCTGTATGTGTACTGATCTGTATCTGTACTGATCTGTATGTGTACTGTCCCACTCTACTGATCTGTATCCGTACCAAAACAGTTAAAACACATAATTATGGGTTAATTTAAAGAGGCAAATCAATTGAACAAGGGAGTTCTATTACTGAGGAACATGGCACAGCCATGCCATTATCACTATTATACTGCAATGTATTTAGATGTATATATTTTATTTAATAATCATTATATTTTATTTAATAATCACCATTAAATCAGCTATGTGATGAACAAACCATTTAAAGAAAAGTGTGTTACTGTACATATTCATATTACAACTGTTAATATTCTATTTTTATAGGATTTACACTTAAACCTACAGCTAATGGAATGCCATATTTTAAGCATAATGTATTTTACTTTTTTTTTTTTTAAACTAAGTGTTAATTTGTTTTGGTTGTTACTATATATTTATCCTACCCTAGATCTCACATATTACGAGCTTTCCAAAGTATACTTTGCATGTATTTAAAATCCTTTTCCTGCCTCCAGCCAAGAAGGCAGATGACCTGAAGGCCGAACCTCATTTACTCCTTTGCAAGACCCTTTGAAAGTGACCCAAAGCTGACAGAGTCTCCAGTTAAGCTGCCGTGCCACAATGCAGCCCTTCATTAGCACAGAAACAACTGCAGTGCTGACTGGTGCTCTGCAGACAGGTTGGATAATGGAGGGGGCTGTTCAAATGCATACAAGTTACAGTTCAATCAATAGGTTTTAGATGCAAATGTATTCTTCTGTGTTTCATTGTTTCTGAATGTGCATGAGCCACAGGGTCCCAACAGATATTTACAGACTGAGCCAAAACCCATTCAACATGTTGGATCCATTCATTGGATTTTTAGATATGTGGCATGTTGATGCAAGTGGGAAATGGTGGTGGTTTATTTATTTATTTTTTTTAACCATTGTTCGTATGAACTGTGAATGTGCTTGTACTTTGATTCTGTTATAGCTCTCATCACAGATCCATGTCTTCCGTATGAACTGTGAATGCGTTTGTACTTTGAAACCTTTTAGTTTACTATCCTTCAGACCACCCCTGCTACAGCATGTACCCCACCACGATTTCCTCTCCCCAGGATCATTATAGGTTACATCCAGTTAGTCTCCGGTTCTTATTATATGTATGCTATTATTTACACACCCCCTGTATTAAAGTGGTCATTGCAATATTATATTAAAAAAAATACTGCAGCGTTCATATTCTAAGTATAATAACTGGGGAACACATATTCACCATCGCCAACTCCTAAACAGAGGATTGAGACACATATATTCTGCTCACTGTGTGGATGTTTCCACAACACCAGTCTAAGCAACAATAATGCCACACTGTTAGTTAGAGGAGGCATGGTTTCATGTCTTTAGCTAACAGAACGTGCCTGTGGGAGGCATGGTTCCTCAGGGAGGCATGGTTCCTCAGGGAGGCATGGTTCCTCAGGGAGGCGTGGTTTCATGTCTTTAGCTATCAGAACGTGCCTGTGGGAGGCATGGTTCCACAGGGAGGCATGGTTTCATGTTTTTAGCTATCAGAACGTGCCTGTGAGAGGCATGGTTCCTCAGGGAGGCATGGTTCCTCAGGGAGGCATGGTTTCATGTTTTTAGCTATCAGAACGTGCCTGTGGGAGGCATGGTTCCTCAGGGAGGCACAGTTCCACAGGGAGGCGTGGTTTCATGTCTTTAGCTTTCAGAACGTGCCTGTGGGAGGCATGGTTCCTCAGGGAGGCACAGTTCCACAGGGAGGCGTGGTTTCATGTCTTTAGCTTTCAGAACGTGCCTGTGGGAGGCATGGTTCCTCAGGGCGGCGTGGTTTCATGTCTTTAGCTATCAGAATGTTCCTGTGGGCGGCATGGTTCCTCAGGGAGGTGTGGTTCCACAGGGGGGCGTGGTTTCATGTTTTTAGCTATCAGAATGTGCCTGTGGGAGGTAAGGTTCCTCAGGGAGGCGTGGTTCCTCAGGGAGGCGTGGTTTCATTTTTATAGCTATCAGAACATGCCTGTGGGAGGCGTGGTTCCACAGAGAGGCGTGGTTTCATGGCTATAGCTATCAGAACATGCCTGTGGGAGGCATGGTTCCTCAGGGAGGCGTGGTTCCTCAGGGAGGCGTGGTTTCATTTCTATAGCTATCAGAATGTGCCTGTGGGAGGCATGGTTCCATGGGTAGGCATGGTTCTATGGAACACTGGCATTTAAATGTAGAACACAGCACCACCAGCTGGACAAATGTTCTAACTGCCGACATTCATTTTGACTGGACAACCTCAATCAGTGTTAGTTCAAAAAGCAATCTGTAGAATAACAGACTACATACCTTTCCATATGAAGGTCTTTCTTATTTCCAACCAACATAATGGGCACCCTAAACAAGGCAGAGAAAGTCACTTTAAAACCATGCATTTCTTGCTTTGCTTCATGATTTGTGTGCAGATTTAAATGTTTAAATACTTACTGAACCTTTCCCACCATATCCAACAATTTTTCATGGATAACTTTAACTACTTCAAAACTGGAATACAAAAAATAGAAATAGTTTAAAATTGGGTCACTTATTTCTAGAAGTGCATTTCCACTGTGTACCTACAGTATTAAAAAAACAAAGTAGGTTAATTTTTAAGCCTCCACGTTACATGGGTTCTTTGTGGACCCAAAAGCTTGTGTACCATTGTTTTGTTGTTTTGAAAACACTACATGCTTTGGTCTTTGGGCACTTTGGGGCATGGAACTTGGTTTCAGGAGACTTGATTTCAGGCCACTCCATGGCACACCAGGGGAGACTTGGGGTTTGATACAGCAAAGTTGCCTCAAACTAGTTCTCCCGGTCTCCTGGAACCAGATTTCAAGCCACTGTTCCTGAAAAAGTGGCTTTGTGTTCCCTCAGATTAATACGGCTGTTTGTGAAAAACTGCCTTCATTACAAAAAGCTTCACCAGACACATCAGATCGAGATTTCACCTGCTGGCACCATCCCAGCTTGTGATCAATCACTATCAATGTGATGAAAAACAACCAGGAGCATCGCCTGAAACCCTTTCCTGAGGGGTGTGTTAGAAACACAAGGGTACTGTGATCTATCACTATCAATGTGATGTAAAACAACCAGGAGCAGTGCCTGAAACCCTTTCCTGAGGGGTGTGTTAGAAACACAAGGGTACTGTTAACTCTAGTGCCTGGCTGCTCCTGTAAATGTGGATTTCAATAAGCACAAAGGCCGGAGGCTGATCTAACACACCTTCATGTTACTGTTCAGCAGGTCTTTGGTGCGTCTGTACAGTGTTAAAACCAGCATTCCTTATACAAGCTGCCTTTTATCACTACCGGATCTGGATGCAAAACCACATAGAACGATACATGCATACAGATACATAACTTCTATAAATGGACCAAGGTGTATAACAAAACTCACATCCCTCAGAATCATGAAGACCACTCCACTCCCACCGGCCCGGTCCTTTGAAGGATCACTTAATTCCCTGTCAATTGTTGGTTCAAGCAGTAGGAAGTTTACATGCCAGTTAAAAACAAAAACTGCAGCAGAGAAAAGATAATTGATAGGTGGGCCTCTGCAGAGTCCAGTCCAATGTGGTGATCTATTCTTCTTCTGTATACAAGCACAGTGAGGTCAGCACAGAGAGGTCAGCCTAGTGAGGTCAGCTCTGTGAGGTCAGCTCAGTGAGGTCACCACAGTAAGTATTCCCAGAGATTATAACACAGAAGGCTGGCCAGATTCCCCAGTGAAGACCTATAGGGATAGGCAGGTCTAACATATACACACCACATGAAAGCGCACATGATGAAATGATCAGATAGTCTCAAGGTTCGATAACAAGGGAAGCAAAAGCAAGAAGTCCTTACACTGCTGTGCAAGCATTGACACTGAAAGATGTTCCAGTCTTAACAGCCACGGTTTTGGGCTAAATTAAGTCATATTCAAGGTGTAATATTCCACCCAGTTATTCTGCAATGGGGCACCTGAATGTACCTCCTTCCATTAAATCAGTAGTGAGGGTGCTACAAGAGAACACATGCTGTAACCATAAAGGAGCAGAGAGATGCAGCACCACGGACAGCTCCGACAGAGCCCAAACATATACAATACGCACCTGTATTGTTCTTGCAAATATCTCCAAGGACTGCGGTTCCATTAGCATCACAGTCCTAGTACAAGTACGGCCATGCACACTCTGTTTACTGCAGGCTTTGCCCTTAAAAGGACATTGAGAGCTTAATATGTACCAACATGAAAGGTTATTAGGATGTTTACTGACTGACTGTTAGACTCAAGTAAAAAACCTAGCAACGTCTTTTATATTTTAATTTCAGCTCATCTCCAGCCCCTTCTCTGTCTCTGTGTTCATTAAAGCTGTCTCCTGGGACGCCTATGACAGTGTGTTCATCAGCCCAGGCGCTCACTGGCTTTCCTATGACAGTGTGTTTGTCTCAGCCCAGGCACTCCAAGGCTTTCTAACGGCCTTCTTTCCCTCCCAGTCGGCTATCACACAGCACAGCTGGGGTGGAGCAGGGCGAGAGGGTGTCTGAACTGCAGCAGCATCTTTGAACTTCATCAGATACAAAACAGCTTGCTGAGAAGAGGGGGGAGGGGGCACTGTGGGTTAAATGAACTAGGTCTAGGTTCAATGAGTTCAATAGTCGTCTCAAATAACATGTCTAACACAAAGCTACTGTCAAGTAACAGCACACCTGCTAATGAGTGAGACCAGGGTTTGGCATGGGAAACAAACTGCTCCCCACTTCTCTAATCCCTTGTTTCCATGAGCATGGATTGACCGCCAATCTGAGGTGATCCGGGTTCTCCCACATTCCTCCTGAACCCCCACTGATAGTCTACCTGAGTTGCGTGAAAAGATGCAATGCGAGTTTGACAGATGTGGGCGGTTCTTTCCCAGCAAGCCTTGCGACTAAGGTCACATTCATTGTTAACACGAAAGGATGGACGCTATTGTTTTGCTACCGATAATTCTTTGGATTTTTTTGTTACTAAAAAAAAAAAACATACAAGAATATTAATTAAGGCATGGAGAAACCTGCTCACCCTGGATGTGGATTTAAATTGTTTACGCCCACTCGTCACTGGATTGGTCAGTGTTGTGACATACACACCCACTCGTCACTGGATTGGTCAGTGTTGTGACATACACACCCACTCGTCACTTGATTGGTCAGTGTTGTGACGTACACACCCACTCGTCACTTGATTGGTCAGTATTGTGACACACACCCACTCGTCACTTGATTGGTCACCTTTGTGACGTACACACCCACTCGTCACTTGATTGGTCAGTGTTGTTAAAGCACGGAGAAACTTGCTCACCCTGTATGTGGATTAAGTGTTTACGCCCACTTGTCACTTGATAGGTCAGCGCTGGGACAAACTTCCACCCATCCCACTTTGGCCCGCTTTGGGAAAGTGAGAACAAAATCAAGGGCAGCTTGCATTGGCAGCCAATGCAGGCTGGCTAAATGAAGATGGAAACGCAGTATCAGGGGCAGCAGGGTTTCAACCTGGGTAGAGTGGTGTATGGAAACGAGGTGTAAGAGTAAGGAGCGTCACTATAATGAAGGCATGGGGCACACCAGAGAATTTGGGATTGTTCACACTCCTAGTACTACAGCTGTTCTGTGGAAAATTAGATAGAATTCAGCATCCAGTGCTTGTCAGTCCAGTACCTTACACAAGCACCAACTAAAAACAAGAGAAAAGGCCTTCAGTGATGCAAGGCTGAGGGCTGCCTGTGGGTGAGTGAAGATGAAGTCATAGCGTGAATGGAGTTATCTGATCTGATTGGATCGAGGGAGACTGGAGCAGCAGCCAGGTACAGTGATCATTTTAAAATCCATTTCAGCTCCTTGTGTATCAAGTCTACACTTAGAGTCCCTGGGATTCTTTAGTACAAGACCGCACTTCAAGGGCTTGCCATGCTCTCTATCAAGTATTGACACGCTGCAGTTATGTCATGCTCGCTATCAAGTATTGACACGCTGCAGTTATGTCATGCTCTCTATCAAGTATTGACATGCTACAGTTATGCCATGCACTCTATCAAGTATTGACATGCTGCAGTTATGCCATGCTCTGTCAAGTATTGACACGCTGCAGTTATGTCATGCTCTCTATCAAGTATTGACACGCTACAGATATGCCATGCTCTCTATCAAGTACTGACACGCTGCAGTTATGTCATGCTCTCTATCAAGTATTGACATGCTACAGTTATGCCATGCTCTCTGTCAAGTATTGACATGCTGCAGTTATGCCATGCTCTCTGTCAAGTATTGACACGCTGCAGTTATGTCATGCTCTCTATCAAGTATTGACACGCTACAGATATGCCATGCTCTCTATCAAGTATTGACATGCTGCAGTTATGTCATGCTCTCTATCAAGTATTGACATGCTGCAGTTATGCCATGCTCTCTGTCAAGTATTGACATGCTGCAGTTATGTCATGCTCTCTGTCAAGTATTGACACGCTGCAGATATGCCATGCTCTCTATCAAGTATTGACACGCTGCAGTTATGTCACGCTCTCTGTCAAGTATTGACACGCTGCAGTTATGCCATGCTCTCTATCAAGTATTGACACGCTGCAGTTATGCCATGCTCTCTATCAAGTATTGACACGCTGCAGTTATGCATGTACAGTGAGGTGAGATTCCACTCTTGCTCACAGCACTTTAATTAATGTTGAAGTGTTATGATCTTCTTTGATGACATGCTCTACATGTGCCAGCTTTCTCTTAGCATCTGTCCTTGCAGTACCAAGGGTGGGTGCCACTGCAAGCTCTTTTCATTTGTTGCATTTCCCTGCTGCTGTTAAGGATGGCATTTATACAGAATTCCAAAATGCTCCAAAGTAAAAGAGCATTCTGATAGTATAAGAATTGAACTATTTGAAGTAATGGATGCGGTGCGTTGTTGTATGTCTAATGAAACATTTTCAGAAATACCAAACATCAACCGAAAATCATTTACAGCATCACTGTCCAGCTTTCCTGAGGTGTTGTGGGCTAGTTGACGAAACACAGAAGACGGGAGGTGCCCACCTGATGACCCCAGCAAAGTGCCCCACCCAGCCCTTTCCAGACGGCTGCCATGCTGAGGCCCTATGGAGGCCCTACCACCGTTGTGTGTGCTGATGCGCCAGGGAGGCCGCAAATATTCATCACTACATTACACTTCAGCCAACAACACAGAGCCAATAGGAAATCCACATTACCTGGTGGAGGAAAGGCGCTGAAGGCTCATATATTACAGTGAAGCTACGTCTTGGTTGGACCCCACCACTACTATCTCATTTCATCTTGGCAAAAGCCGCGCTCAATATTATCATGAATAACAGCTACTCTCATGTAATAATAATAATAATAATAATAATAATAATAATAATAATAATAATAATAATAATAATAATAATAATGTGGTGCATCTAAGAAGTGCACAAATTGTTCAGGTTTTTTGAATTCAGGTGTTAATTTTGTAGTATTATGATTTTGATCTGGCATTGAATAACTACAATACTGTATGTATCAGGAGCTTGGTATCTGCTATTTATTTCATGAAAACCAGCCATTCTAATTTGAATTTCTTCCTAATCAAAAGGAAGGCCCTAGATCTGTAGTACTGAGTTAGGGCTGCAGAGCTAAGACACTCAACCCAATATTAGTGTTAAACAAACACAATATCAGGACACCCAAATTCCAACATTTTTTATGCAATGTATTAGCTATATATCCCCGTCGGTCACAATATTATTATTACATTTTTTGAAATTTTAAAGCAGTTTGTGTGAACTCTTTGGCCACAACTTTGAATAAAAACCCCATTCTTCATGATAATAGCTAGACAGATAGCTAGGAAAGTTAACATGGTAACATTATACATGCAGTGACTGGAGGGGTTATACAGTGGAGGTACCATACAGTATAGCTGTGATATAAACATGTTACGCACATTCTTTAGTACACACTATTAGGAGTAGAAGAATCTGGGGATATATGGAGGCATCTGGTCACCTATATGTACTGATATCATACTAACATTGTTCCATATACAGTACTGCATCTCATCCACTGGAGGTGAAACATTATCTATTACCTTTTGTTTGACGTGACTGAATACACCAGGATGTACCCGTTTATGTCGATGGAGTAAGTCTGAGGGAAGATGGAGTATTCATCCTGTAAAAACACAGCAGAATGAGTTTCATATTTATAGCATCCATGCACAGGTTCATAAAAGCATGAAGCTAGCTTAGCTGTGGTAGCACAGCCCAATGGAGCCCCAGCCGCAGTTGTGTCTGTGGAACAGACGCCTTCTAATTGCAGGTTGTTACTGTATGTGAATTGGTAAGCAGTGCACTCACCTGACCGGCTGTATCTACAAGCTGAAGGTGGTACTCCTGGCCGTTCACTGTGATCATTTTTGTGAATGCTGTAGAAGAAAAACAAGCATATAATCACTGGTACCAGACTGTGTGCCATCTTTCACAAGGTAGTCATGTGCAAATGTATTAGAACCCCTTGAGATTTACATTCTTTACATCCTGGGACAGCACTGTGGAGTAGTGGTTAGGGCTCTGGACTCTTGACCAGAGGGTTGTGGGTTCAATCCCAGGTGGGGGACACTGCTGCTGTACCCTTGAGCAAGGTACTTTACCTAGATTGCTCCAGTAAAAACCCAACTGTATAAATGGGTAATTGTATGTAAAAATAATGTGTAAAAATAAATAAATAATGGAATTGTATGTAAAAAATAATGTGATATCTTGTAACAATTGTCAGTCGCCCTGGATAAGGGTGTCTGCTAAGAAATAAATAACAATAATATATACCTGCCTGCACAAAAACCTCTGGGTGTGAGAATTAAAATGTTCAGCTCAGTAATCAGTGATATAGAAACACAAGGCACTTGTAGGGAAATGTCAGACCACTTTATGCTTTAATTACGGATATTAAACAACTTCTAAAAAGTCTCAAGCATTTTATCATTTGTGGCTATGTGTTCTTTTTCTCCTACTATTTTAAATTATGTGCATGTGTGTGGCCTTTTAGAGTCATCAATTAAATTAGGCAATCACTACTTTGACTATTATGCCAATTTTCCAAGATTTTCATAGACAGAGGTTTAATTTCATATGCCCAACAAATGAAAAACAACAGAGGCAACGGGGAGTGCTGATAAATGTGCACACTATTGTATGTGATCCACTGGAGCTATAGATGTGCTGTGTGCAACTATTGAGAATCAGGGAGAAAGCTGCAGGATCTCAGTGACTTCACAGGGGGAATGACGGTGGGTGTCCCTCCAAATGCTCAAGCTGCAATGACATGTCCATCAAGACGACCTCCTGAGTGTTCTTGGGCTTTTTTTACAGTCAGTGTACAAAAATCTGTAAAATGTTTTGATACTTGTGTATTTTAAGCTTTTCAAACTTGTATTCAATTACTTTACTGAAGCCGCACCACCAGCAGCAGCATTTCCAGTCATCTGTGCTGTTTCAATGAAGGTCTGGTCCACCAGCACAGAGGAGGGAAGCTGCACTCACCCATTACATATGCATTGAAAGAAGCATGGACAAGATTAAAAGGATAATATCAACTAACTAACAAAGTAAGTTTTAAAAGCAGTAAACAGGCCATGTTGCACATACTAAAGAAGTGCCAAAAACAGAACTGAAATCTTTCATTGTTTTTAAGATAACTGTAAGTAAAGTGTAAAGTTTTAAAAATGATAAACAGCAATGTAATAATTTTGCCATTCCTGCTTTGGCATGGTCTAGAGATTACATTTTTTAGTACGATTAATATAGTGACCAACTTAGGGTGTTCTTGTTTAACTGAGACTGATAGCCAACCATCAGCTCTTAATTCATTTTTTTTCAAATTTGTGGTCCAAACTATATATACTGTATGTCTTAAACGTGGAGTATAACATGTACTATACTGGTGTCATTCCAAACAGCTCAGCAGCGTGGGGGTCTGATTGACAATGGCTTTGCTGTGCACAATTGGCAGAAGCCATCTCCTCTTTGGGGACAATGGTGCGATTCCGGGGGCTGGAGCCAGCATGTACGGGAGGAGACTGATATTGAATAGATTCAATTCTTTAAGCCTGTCTGCATATGACGTGCCTTTTAAACCCAGAATAATTCTGGTCACTCTTCTTTGCACTCTTTCTAAAACAGCAATATCCTTTTTGTAGCGAGGTGACCAGAACTGAACACAATATTCAACCAAACGAGCAAGATGGGCTGAATGGCCTCCTCTCGTTTGTAAACTTTCTTATGTTCTTATGAGGTCTTACTAATGCATTGTAAAGTTTTAACATTACTTCCCTTGATTTAAATTCAACACTTTTCACTATATATCCGAGCATCTTGTTGGCCTTTTTTATAGCTTCCCCACATTGTCCAGATGAAGACATTTCTGAGTCAACATAAACTCCTAGGTCTTTTTCAAAGATTCCTTCTTCAATTTCAGTATCTCCCATATGTAGGGGTCTACTTAAATCGCGGTAAATTTACGTATTTTTCACGGGTATGTTGCGGAATAAAATTAGGATTTCGCGGAAATTTCGCGGACATGTTTAAACATTAAATAAACCTAAGTGGACAGTATTTCAGAACACTATAAAGCCTAAAAATAGTGGTACTTGCTTCCTTACTAAAACAGAGTGCTGGCATTTGTTAAAGGCGAGTATGCAGCATCCCCCTGCAGTTGACTTGCCATACATTGAGACTGAATTGGTTGGAAGTTAAGGCAAAGCTTTGCCAAGTTATACAGATGTGGAAATCGATTAGAAACAGCCCAAAAACTCGGTTACACAAGGGCATCTGGCATACTTTAATAAAGTCAATGTATGCAGCACGTTCATTGTCATGTTATTTGTCCCATCCAATAATTTATTTTATTAGTACCGAGTCAAAACAAAGAAAACGTGGCTATTCGGGTCTAAAATTCCAACTGTAAGCAGTAGGTTGAAGCGAGGTGGCTGTGCTGGATCGTTTTAGTACTGATTTAACTTGCAGACAGGAATACTTTTTGTCTGGGCTGACTTTCCAGTTTGGTTTCTGAAAGATGTTTATTTTACGTTCTGTTCAGCAGCCTCTGTGGTAGCCTTTTGTTTAATGTGCGATTCTGAAGCTAAATAGCGATCGATCGTATTTTCTCCAAATACACATTAAGATATGGAAAACAATTACCTCAGTCTGCATGTAGTTTATTTGGGAAATATCTTGAAACGATCATCAGCCTAAATATAGTTTGCTTTCTTTGTCGTCCATTTCTACTATTTTACCTCCAATGCTGAAAACTAGATTTTAGCAACCTAAATCAAAACAACAATGCAGCACCAACTTTGTCCCGCCCCCTCCTGCACAGTACAGGTCACATAAAAGCAGTAAAGACGCATTGATAGGCTGATTAAAACTTTGTCATTTGAATAGTAAACAAGAACGCTAACAGCTCTGGAGAAATTCTTTTGTAAATGTTACTTGTGGACATTTTTGTTTGTTTTTGCTTAAGTGCAATGCACACAGGATGCATGAAGGAATAAGAATGGGCTATCTACAGAAGGAAGATAATGTAGTTTGCGTCACTGCGTTGTGCAGTAGTTCATTTAAACGCGGTTTCTTTTTTCTTTCCTCTCCATTACTTGTTTGTATGCATTGGCCCCTGAGAGGTGAATTTCGCGGTGACCCCTCAATTTCACGATTTCCGCGAAATCCGCAAAATCGTGAATTAGGTAGGTCCCTACCCATATGATATTTATAATGCACATTTTTATTGCCTGCGTGCAGTACCTTACACTTTTCTCTATTAAATGTCATTTGCCATGTGTCTGCCCAGTTCTGCATGCTGTCTAGATCATTTTGAATGACCTTTGCTGCTGCAACGGTGTTTGCCACTCCTCCTATTTTTATACTAGAATCTAAGTCATTAATGTAGATTAGGAATAGAAGATGACCTAATACTGATCCCTGTGGTACTCCACTGGTTACCTCGCTCCATTTTGAGGTTTCTCCTCTAATCAGTACTTTCTGTTTTCTACATGTTAACCATTCCCTAATCCATGTGCATGCATTTCCTTGAATCCCTACTGCATTCAGTTTGAGAATTAATCTTTTATGCAGGACTTTGTTGAAAGCTTTCTGGAAATCTAAATAAACCATGTCATATGCTTTGCAATTATCCATTGTCGATGTTGTATCCTCCAAAAATTCAAGCAGGTTAGTTAGACACCATCTCCATTTCCTAAAACCATGCCAAAACTGTCTCCTAGGATACTGTTACCATATAGGTCATTTTCCATTTTGGATCTTATTATAGTTTCCATAAGTTTACATATAATAGATGTCAGGCTTATTGGTCTGTAGTTACCTGGTCTGTAGTTACCTGGAATTTCAATTCTTCCCTCACTAAAAACCAGCAGGATAAATGTCAGTTTCTTCCAATTTATACAGATTGTTTTGTATTTTGAATGATTAATGCATAGCTTTGGTAACCTTTGCATGTGATTTGAGTGTGCAATCTGCATAACTAGCAGGACCTCGACAATGTATGAGGTGAATGATAATGCAGGGTGGCTCGGAAGGAGCTGGCAACACTCAGAGCCTGGAGAGAAAGGAGGAGGATGGGTCCAGGCCTAACTGTTAACCCATTTGGGTCTTTCTGTGGAAGGCAGGGAAGAGGGTTTCTAGGCAGCACTGCAGAATTCACAGAGTCAGGTCATGTGACCACTAGCTTGGCACTGCAGAAGTGGTGATCCAGTGCATTTTTGAAGTATCTCATGGCTGTTAAATATATGTCACGAAAGGTGGAAAAATGGGCCCCCTCGGGAAACCAAGCCTTATTTTTTGACAGAGGTAATGACTTCTAAAGAATATTATAAAACCAAAAGCGATTTTGCAATTTGACACATCACTGATATGAATCAGATTATTCACATTTTATGAGGGTTTTAAAAAACAACCTCTACACATTGATGTTACAGTAATCCAGACTAACCTCTCTCTACCCACAATGGCAGAGTGGCAGTCGTATTCGTTAGACCTCTAGCTATCATTTCAGAGCCACTACGTCCAGTTATGTACCTGTTAAAAGGCAATACCATTTCATATGAACAATTATCGTAAAATTAAACAAACAAACAAACAAACAAACAAACAGTCTCATGAACTAGACTTGGCCACTTTAAGGTGTCACATGTGGTACGATTATGAATGCTTGTGTTAAAGTTGTTTTTCATTGCTCAGTAGACATGCCCTAACTCAGCATAGTGGCCCACCGATTGCCCTGGTTGCTAGCCCTTTAAACCGGCTCTGACTACATCACAAGGCACCCTCAATCCAGTGAATGGCTGCATTGTAAAACAGAAACATCGCTATGTCTCCCCTCTTGCTGCTAGACATGAAGTTTGTCTGCAGAGTAAATTCTCTCTCTCACAAACACTGCTCGGAGCCAAGGGAGGAGATTTCAGCTTTATTATTATTATTATTATTATTATTATTATTATTATTTGAATATCTATTATTCTCTCCCAAAACATATGCTGCAATTTTGTAATTGTCCATTGGTTAATAAAAGGTATTGTATGTTACAAGATCGGATATGACAGGCTCTGCTGTATTTATGTGTAACATTATACACGGCCAGGCTGGTTAAATGAGGTGCAGTCAGCAACCAATGTCCTAATCAGATAAGGGGCAGGTAATAAGAGACAATAATCAATGCGTTGAGAACAAAGTTATTTCAAGGGATCAGGGAAGATAGGGAATGGCACACAGCACAGCAAGGTCCAATACAAGTGACAGGTACTGTTGTAACTTATATGGACCTTATACTGGCTCTTTAAACAATCAATGAATGTTTACTATGACTATGATTTACTACGATTGTAAGGAGACGGATTGTCGCCCCCGATCACATGCATTTTCACAGGGCCTGATACTGGGGATCAATGCAGGGGAAGAAGAGTCACAGATATGGACTGAGACGCCCAGGCTTGATCCGGTGGAATTCAGTGAACACACTGCAGCTCTGTAAAAGATTGTTATTGTCTCCTCCGCACTGCTGCATGCTATTACATGGTTTTCAAAGTGCAGTTTTTAACACAACACGCTATTCATATATGTCCTGTATTGACACAGTAGGAACTAGAGGAAGCAGCCCCGATTGGGCTCCATTATAAGCAGACAATAATGGAAGCTCTGGCCTCAGCTTGTTAGGCATTGATTCTGCTGTAAAGTGCTCTTTGTTAAACACTGCTATTACTGTATCTGGCAGATAATCAAAAGAAGGCAATGGAACTGATATAACTTCTGGTAACGGAAGCAGTGTTGGTGAGGGTACAAGCCCAGACACTAGCTGAGTGCACCTTGATTTGTAAATCTGTTTTTTATAGAAAGCTCCAATTGCCTTGCACTCATTAAGGCACCTACTATTGCAGTGGTTCTCAAACTAGGGGGGCAGGCCTCAAGGAGGCTACACAATGTATCCTGGCATGAGAACGTATAAGAATTATTATTTTTTAAATTACAGCTCACATCTTACACTATATATATATATATTAAGTTAAAGCAAATGTTACTGCTGACAGCTCTAGATGGCGCTGTGCATCTGACGGGTGCCTTTTATTGAAGCTTGCATATTTTTGGACGAAGTCCTCTGCCATCTGGTGATGTACATTGTTTATCGGTTTATTACGTGGTGTGCACATTAGTAAGCGTTGGACACAATCGGTAAACTATTTTTGCAGTGTTGAGTTTGCTCTTATTGTGATGGATCAGTGGCTGGTTTGTGTAAAAGAAAACAACACAACAACAGTGACATACAGAGAGCCCTGACATGTTGTACATGTGTGTGTGGAAGGGGGACGACGACATACAGAGAGCCCTGGCATGTTGTACATGTGTGTGTGGAAGGGGGACGACGACATACAGAGAGCCCTGGCATGTTGTACATGTGTGTGTGGAAGGGGGACGACGACATACAGAGAGCCCTGGCATGTTGTACATGTGTGTGTGGAGGGGTGGGGAGGTGTCAAGGACCACGGACAAGAGGATGGGGGGTGCGGTCCACAACCACTGTACTATAGGATAGTTTATAAGAACATTAAGAAGTTAGTAACAAGAATAAGCTACCAGCCCACTCAGACCATCATGTAAGAGATCTGCCAAGCACTGAGCATTTCTGCCAGATTCACACTCACAAATATAAGGAAACGCACACAGATTCAAAAAGGCAGGAGCCTATGTCGATTCCTTCAGACATCCCACCTATCAATCCACCAGAATACCAAATAGAGGACTGCGCACCTGCGCAAGTGGAAAGAAGTAGAGCAAGCTGTGAAAAAGGCAAGGGCATCATCATCTACTGGGCCTAATAGAGTTCTGTACAACAATGCCCCTGGTGTTCTACAAATCCTGTGGAAATTGATGAAAGTAGCATGGGAAAAACAGGCTGTACCAAGAGCATGGCACCGAGCAGATGGGGTCTTTATACCCAAAGAAAAAGATTCTACGAGTATCGGTCAGTTTCGCCCTATTTCCCTGTTAAACATGGAAGGCAAGATTTTCTTCAGCATTGTTGCTCAGAGATTGTCAGCTTACCTATTGAAGAACTGCTTCAATGACACTTCAGTACAGAAAGCTGGTATTCCAGGTTTCCCGGGATGCTTAGAGCACATCATTGTGATCTGCCAGCAAATTCAAACAGCTAAAAAGGAGAGGAAGGAGCACCATGTGACATTCCTGGATTTAACTAATGCATACAGTTCAGTACCACATGAACTACTTTGGGGAGCATTTGATTTTTTCAGTGTACCAAGGACAATAACAAACTTAGTGAAAGCCTACTTCGGAGATTTGCAATGCACCATTTTTCCACTGGCTTTTACCATGGCAATGGAAGTAATTATTAGGGTGTCAAAATGGGTAGTAGAAGGAGAGCGCTTGGCTTCTGGAATGTGACTGCCACCAATTAGAGCATACATGGATGACATGACAATCATGACTACAACAGTAGCCTGCACTAATCGGTTATTGGGCAAACTAATCAATAACACTGAATGGGCATGAATGCAATTCAAGCCTACTAAGTCAAGGAGCATCTCTATAATTAAAGGTAAAGTGGTGGATAAGAGATTCTACATTAACTGTGAGGCAATACCAACAGTGTCTGAGAAGCCTGTGAAAAGTCTTGGGAGATGGTCTGATGGGGACCTAAAGGACACAGTTTGTGTGGGAGAAGTGAGACAACAAGCAGTGCAAGGGTTGTATGAGGCTGTGTGGTCCAGTGGTTAAAGAAAAGGGCTTGTAACCAGGAGGTTCCCATTTCAAATCCCACCTCAGCCACTGACTCATTGTGTGACCCTGAGCAAGTCACTTAACCTCCTTGTGCTCCGTCTTTCGGGTGAGACGTAGTTTAAGTTACTCTGCAGCTGATGCATAGTTCACACACCCTAGTCTCTGTAAGTCGCCTTGGATAAAGGCGTCTGCTAAATAAACAAATAATAATAATAAAAAGGGTTGAACATAGACAGCAGCGCTTTACCGGACAAACTTTGGTGCTTTCAGTTTGGTCTACTACCAAGACTTCTGTGGCCACTCATTGTGTATGAGGTTTCCTTGACAACAGTACAGAAGCTGGAAGCGTTAATCAGTTCATACATCAGGAACTGGTTAGGATTTCCACGCTGTCTCAGCAGAGTCGGACTGTATGGTAAAGAGATACTGCAGCTGCCAGTCTCAGCTCTAACCAAGAACTTCGACTGGAAATGACATTAGTAGAGTCACACGATGAATGTGGGGGGGCAGCACCTGTGTTGAAAACTGGAAGAAAGTGGCCGGCAAAGGAAGCTGTGGAAGATGCAAAGGCTGCCCTTCGTATCAGTGATACTATGGAGGCAAGTTCAGAATGGACGAGGAGGCCTTGGTCTCAGTTCAGCTCCAGACACTTGTCATGCTGATGCGATAGGGAGGCCGCACTGTGGTTGATCCCTGGAGCCAACATTGCAGCCGTTGTGTGTGCTGATGCGCTAGGGAGGCAAAATAAACTGATCCCTGGAGCCAGCATTACACTTCAGCCATAAGCCATAAGGATATCTACATCATCAGATGGAAGGAAACACAGATGGATCACATTAGTTTACAGTAAAAGAAGCTATGTCTTAGTTGGTGCTTATCTTGGTGAGAGCTGAGTCCAATATCAGCATGAAGTTTTAACACCTACTCTCATATATATATATATATATATATATATATATATATATATATATATATATATATATATATATATATTGTAACAGACCAGGGGGAGGAAGGGGAAAAGATGTTGTCAAGGAGGAGCTAGAAGATGGGGTACACCTGGCTGTAATAATAAATGAATGCCACCTGCTTGCGAATACCTTCAGTGTGAAGGCTAGAGGTTGTCAGTAAGGAAAAGGTACTGTGTAAACCTTTTCTTTATTGTTGTTATGTGTAAATGTGTAAAAATGGTTTTGTAACTGGTAAATGGCTCAGCCGTCCAGTTTGTTAGTTAGGTTCCTGAACAGTTTGGTTAGCGCTCCAAAAATGGAGTTCGGGGTTTTTTTTTTATTTTGTTCTTTTGGCTTTGATTTCTGTAATTAATAAAACAGCACAGAAGTGCTATTAAAAACTTCAAATTCTTGTGCCTGGGTCTGATTTTAAGGGGCTACGAACCTTAAAAATAGTGATATACACACACACACACACACAGACAGGTGCGACCAGTTTTCCACCAGTACCCCTGTCACAGGTACATTGCTAATGAAAAAACTGTAGCTATTACAAAGCACAGCCGCTGTTCTTCAACCTCTGCGTGTGCCCTGTTTAAATTAAATTTCTATTAAATGCGTCTCTGCCAGTAAGAATCTTTGTGTTTGACTGTGGGGAGGACTCTGTAGGGAGGGGGCGACGGTGAGTCTGATAATAACTTCTCCTATAATGTTCTAACAGCATTGCCAGTGACACAACACCACAGTAGGGTCAGCCAGTCATAGCCTGTGCACTGGATTACAATGGGAACACAAAGCAGAAAAAGTGAGCATATTACTGAGCATATATGTTCTCTGTAATATTTGCTGCAGCTCCGATCAGTGTGCTCTGTAATAATGAATAGCTCAGATCAGTGTGCTCTGTAATAATGAATGGCTCAGATCAGTGTGCTCTGTAATAATGAATGGCTCACATCAGTGTGCTCTGTAATAATGAATGGCTTGGCTAAAGATTGTGAAGTAACTGCAGCACAGGAGAGGCTAGCCCTCCTTGTCAGTTCAGGTTTGCAGTGCTGCCTTTTCAATGTCCTCCGGCGAGATTCTGCTGCTATTTATAGCACTGAGAGATTACAGAATGGACGGGTGTGCATGGGAGCCAGTACAGTACAGCACAGCACTGTACACGTACAGGGAACAGTTTCCACCGCGTGTACACAGCAGCACTGTGCGTCAGGGCTTTTTACAGTATGTGATTAAAATAAAGCTTTTCAAGATCCAAGAGGGGAACTGTAACATATTAGTGGACTGTTCCAATCCCCTTCTTTGATAAGAGCAGCACCAGGAATGGAAAAAAACAGAGTTGTTTTAATTGAAAAAACTATAACCACGTCATGAGTATTCAGACCTATCATGTATGTAAATAGTGTGAAACTGTAGGCACAGTAACATGCATTTGTTGTCCTAATTGTAATGTAGTCCCTTCTTTATATAAAACACATCTATATAAAGCTTATCTGTGACATACATCCTTTGGCATAGCTGTACATTCAAAATGAGAACTACCACTAGCATGAAAAATGAATCACTGTGCCTCTATCCACATGTAACATTTCAAACTCCATGCTCATACACCCCACATTCTGAAAAAGGAATCACTGTGCCTCTATCCATATGTAACATTTCAAACCTGCTTCCATACACCCGTTTACAGCCCTCTAAACAGACATGCAGGGCACCTCCATGCACCCCAAGATAAACATATACATGCACTCAATGACTTGTGCCAAATCCTTTTCAAGCTTCAGCACAGTTGGCTCAGCGAATCTCTCAAAGTCCTAATCTTGTGTGTTTGGAGTCTGCAACATTTACATTGTGCAAGTGAACTTGCTCAGGGCATTCTTAAGCATTACTGCCAGTTAGAGTGACTCATAGCAACAGAATATGAGGAGAATTGGAATCTATCTCTTGTCTGTCTGTATGCACACTAACTTGCACTTACTATTTGGAGTCTGAGCTCCCCCTCTCCTGCTTCAGCACAGCCGGACTCAGAGTCACTGGAAGGCATGGCAGACAGGCCCGCTTCGTCCTGCCGCACAGATTTCAGCCGTCTCTTGCGCCCCATTTTCAAATCAAACTAGTAACTGTCACTGTATACCTAAAGCAAAAGTTTACGTACACCTTAACCCTCTAATTTCAAAGTAGGCGCTTTGAATGATAGGCGCTGTAGCTGGCAAATGAGAACATTCTAGCACTGCTTCAGTCAGCGAGATCTGCCAGAACAGGGTGAAACTACAGTACTAACGGACCACTGAGATGACTGACAGCGACCCCCAGCCATTCAGAGCGGAACAGAGACGGGACAGACAGCAAGTATAAAAACTACACAAACTAGAGATGATTTCTAAATGGTTATTTTTGGTAAGAATATAAAAAATAGCAAGTGGTTTTACCAACGTTTATCGTATATAAATTAATTTCGGTCAAACTCATATTTTTGGGGAATTCGACGTTTAACGAGCTTTACTGATTAATATCGAAAAGTAGCAAGCCTAAATATAAGCCACAAGACTGTCCTAAAAATTGAGATTGAATTTTAAATTATTTATAAAAAAAAAAATGTCATATGTAAGATTAAGGCAAAAAGGAAAACAGAAAGAGCTTTCAGTTACAATGCTCCCAGATTATGGAATACATGACCATCTGACATCAGAGATGCAGAGTCACTTGTAATTTTTAATACACAAATAAATAAATAAATAAATAAATAAATAAATATTTTTTGATGTTTTGATTTATTTTACTATAACTTTTTCATGTTTGTGTTTAATTGTTGTAAAGCGCTTTGAGATACTGTTGTATGAAAGGCGCTATATAAATAAATAAACGTACTTACTTACCATACAATAAACATGCTGAAGCTATAGGACAGGTGAATGACAGGATTACAGATTTTGTATTTGTTAAGTGAATAATAAAATAGAGCTCCTTCTATTTTGTGTGCCTGAAATTGTAAAATTCAAAATATGACTTAAAACAGTAAAAGAAAACACCTTTGTTATTAACCCTTTTATCCATGGCGACGGATAATCTTTATATGGGGACATATGGAAGACACAATTGCATGATAGCCTCACATGAAGATGCCATTTTCCCCATATAAAGCAATGAAAAAAACCTGAACATTTTTTTAAATTAACAATATATTTTGTCATGTGTCCAAAACTACTTTTTAAAGCTATTTTTAAAAATATTGACTGCATTAAAAAGGGTTCAACACTTAGCAATCCCCTCTTAAGCAGACTGTTTTAACCCCTATGCTTTGCTTCCCTTCCATTACATTTTTATTCACAGCAGAGTCCATTACCAGACCCATGGCTTATCGAAATCCATGCTGTATCAATTAAGCCAACTACAAAGCGTGGGTGCTAGCATGACAGTTCTAACACTGATGTCTTCACATGTTCAGCTCTTTCCATTTGCATATCCTCCCATCACAGTAATAATGTCCTAATGGTCTAGGTTGACCTATATTGCCCTGCAGCAGAAGCACTTAAATGAGTTAGATGTACAAATGTAGCTAATGCGCCTATTCTTGACGAGTAAAAACACTTGCTTCTCATTATACAAGATACCTAAGTTACATATCCCACAAAGCACTTACATAACATGTAGATTATAACATAATTTCATAACAAGCGTGTTGAAACTGGTAAAGCATGTCGCCAAGCTAACACAAGCCTTTCCCCGACAGCATTATTTTCACACAGCCATCATGTTCTGCCTATATGGGATTTTTCTGCAGTCTGAGAATTTCAAACCCGCCTCTCGTGTTCTTTGCATTGGACGCACATTAGGTAACTCCACCATCAATCCGAGCAGAAGAGATCCGGTTCTGCAGCCCACAATCTGGGACTGATTGAAATTGTTCTGATCTCAACCTGCTGCTGATGGAAATGATCGATTCTACTCTCAAGTCAGTTCCAGCGACAGATGGAGATGTGGAATTAGTTACACTGTTAAAATTACAGAGATGGAGGAAAGTTACATCAAAGATGGTTAAGGCTAAGGTTAGTAAACTGGGCTGGGTTGGGTGGGGGATGGAGGCGAGTGGTGCTGGGAGGTGTTGAAACACCAGAGACAGGAGGTGCCCCCTGATGACCCGTGAAGTGCCCCACCCAGCCCATTCCAGACAGGTGCCATGCTGAGGCACTAGGAAGGCAGCACTGTGGTTGATCCCTGGAGCCAGCACCAACGCCAGTGTGGGTACTGATGCTCCAGGGAGGCTGTAAATAGGGTGATCCCTGGAGCCAGCATTACACTTCAGCCCTCAACACCGGGCCAATAGGAAATCCACATTACCTGGAGGAAAAGCGCTGAAGGCTCATATATTACAGTGAAGCTATGCCTTGGTTGATCAACACCACTGCAATCTCATTTTAACTTGGTGAAAGGTGAAAGTCCAATATTAGAATGAAGTAAATGACAGCTGCTCTCATGTCATAAAAATCAGCATCTTATTTCCAATTTTCCAAAATAGGTGTATTTTGGAAAAAGTAACATTTTATAACAAACACCCACGGTCATACACCTCCACTACACTGCATTTATAAAGCTCCCCTTGGGAGAACACTTGTAATACAGATTCTTTTTGTTATCCATAACAGAGAAAGGCAGGGTTTTCACTAGTGGTTTTGATGTGCTGTTTTAACTGTAATGTACTGTAGTGGAGAACTTGACATGCCATGATAAGATTTTAATAGATGTGCAGCTGGTGTTTATACGGTATCTCAGGTGAGCAAATCCTTCTCTTTGTCCGACGCAGAGCAGAGATCAGTAATAGTACAGGTATCTGTTTGAAGGCTGTAACCCAAACGATGAGCAGAGATTTGATTTCTGTTTTTAATTCACATGAGAAGGGGAGTCTAGTTGATCTTTTTCTTATAGTGCAGTAACACACACCATTCATCCTGGCTTGTGTACATGTTAATCAAGGAGTGTGGTTAGAATCCCATCCTGGCTTGTGTACATGTTAATCAGGGAGTGGGGTTAGAATCCCATCCTGGCTTGTGTACATGTTAATCAGGGAGTGGGGTTAGAATCCCATCCTGACTTGTGTACATGTTAATCAGGGAGTGTGGTTAGAATCCCATCCTGACTTGTGTACATGTTAATCAGGGAGTGGGGTTAGAAAGGGGTGTACCGAGCAGCTGCTTGCAGCCCTGCTTGTTCAGTTCAATCCTCCTACAGTACAAAACCAAAGGAGACTGATTGCCAGCGGCTTCCTACTGCCGACATTCTCCACTCTTCAGCTGGCCTTTGTTCAGCGTTGCAATGCTGCAACGCGCTGGGAGGAACGGTAGCTGGGTTCAAGCTTCACTGCTCAATTACAATAAAGCTGTAACACTCTTGAAAGTAAACAAAAAGTCTCCCTAAATATCCATAGGCGCAGTTCAGCAGAGCTAATTCAATGTATATACCTTCCTGTTGATTTTCTATCTTCTCAATTAACCTGAAATAACGCTCAGTACTTCCTCTGAAGGTGCACAACTCTTCAGTAAGCGTTTGTGTCATTCAATTTAATTGTGTCATCTACAGGTAATTTCAAATCAAGATGTTTAAAGCACAATACTGCAGATACTTACTATTTTCTATGGTGGGATCATAGGAGTCAACGAACTGGCCTTCAACAAACTGAATCGTCAATGAGGACTTTCCTGCAAAAGAGAAACCGTTGACATGCTTTTATTATTAGCTATTAGTCTCCCATCACAGGAAACTGTCCCCTCATACTGTTACAGCTTATAGTCTCTACAACGATTCAGAGCTTGGAGAGGAGTCCAGATGAACACTCAAAAATTAAGACAATTGAGGCTTATTTAACAATACTACATTGTTTATAGGAGAGCCAAGACCTTTTTGTTGGTCCTTGACATTATGGTTTAAAAAAATATATTCTTGTCCATGTGCCAAATGCTTATGTTATCGTTAGTAGCACATCTGGACGTTGGCAGTGTTAAGGGGAGCCAGGGTAAGAATGAGTTTTAAAAACGTTGGTACAACACAGTTAAAGGAATTCATTTTACGCGGTTATCATGCATGTCCAGAAGGTGGTGCTGGTGAATAACAGTTTGTTTTCGCTGGCTTATAAATGGGGAGGGGGTTTAACTACCTTTTGTTTTCTTTCAAATGCATGTTTTTACCTTTTTGGAATTTCCCACGCGATTTCCCAGTCTGCAGCACAAACCATTTTTGAGTGAAAGGTTGGTTAACGTTGACCACATTTTGACCTCTCTATAACTTTTGAACCCCTGACTTGATCGGTCTAAAAATGTAAATTTGAGCTTGTTTGCCTGGAACAACCCTAAGAGCCAAGTCTGGTGTAAATCGGAGATGGTAGGGATAAAAATCCCAACTATAAAATGATACATTCTGAATGCAACAACGCTATTTTTTCTGCTTTAATAAATATTCTGTTTAATCGTGAAATAAAAACCTATTATTAGACCATGAAATGCTGTGAAATAAGCAATTCTTGACAATGAATAAAATACAGCCCTAATCATGATGTTGAGTACAAATACAATAGGAAACTGTATTAAATGAAAGGTCACAATATATAAACAAAAAAAAAAAAAACAGAAACATTTTTCACTTAACTAATCTTACCAGCTTAAGCTTATGTTCTTTATTAAATTCTATATGTTCTCTCATCACAGCAGCTGACTTAGGGATAACTGATCTATCTACACCAGGTCAATGCTTGCATTGTGCAAGAGCAGTCCGTGCACATTTTCTCTTAATGGGACCAGTTTAGTGTTACTAAATTCTACCATTTTAGTGATGTATATTTATAGATATTATATAATAATTTACTTATAACATCAATACAGTACATTATTACTATACCACAACTAACATTGCATGCGTTAAGATTGTTCAAGATTGAATGGAGTAATTGCTCATTGTAAAGGACTACACTGTATTATTTTAAAAATAAATACTGTAGATGCTATACTTTGAACTACAGTAAAACACAGCATTTGTTCAGCCTTCAAATGAAAACGGACCAGCTCCACACCAGGTATTTCAGTCTCAGTACTTCCAGTCTTTTCAGGACTGTTGTTGAAGCTATTTTTTTTTAACAGTATGGAGCCGGTATCGCCGGCGTTTTGTGTGCTGATACACCAGGGAGGCCGCAAATAGGCTGATCCCTGCAGCCAGCATTACACTTCAGCCATCAACACAGGGCCAATAGCAAATCCACATTACCTGGAGGAAAAGTGCTGAAGGTTCTTATATTACAGCAAAGCTACAACTTGGTTGGTCTCCACCACTGCTATCTCACTTCATCTTGTATTTTCTCTGTATTAGACTGTTTTTAATGTGATGGTTTAAGTTCTTTTTTGCATGTGAAGCGTTTTGGGGTTCTTGTGATGAAAAGAGCTATAGAAATGTGAGTTGTTGTTGCCTGGCTGTATCAGGATTACATGAGCAGTGAGGGCGTGCTGCTGGAAGTCATATCCTGTACAGCAGTGCTCCAGATAAGGGTTTGGGTCATTGAGTAATGTACTCTCCAATGTGGACACTAGCATCCTGATTTTCAGAAGGGGTAACGTGAAAAACAGGTCACAAAACACCTTTGTGACAAACTGTATTTTAAAAAGTCCTAGAAGTCAGTTGCGCAGTGGCATTTCAGGGTGTGTGCTTTATGAAAATGCACTCACATTACAGCTTGTTAAGCAACTGAAGTCCACAATTAGTTCTAGTTTGCAAATAATGTCTTATTTTCAAAAGGTGCAAAACACTGATGTGCCCCCTTAGTACACCAAAATACACTCGCTAATTAAGACACAACCTCTCTAATATGCATTAGCTACAGCCTTACATTTTAAATTTAATGTTACTTTTAACTACTGTACAAAAACTTGGGTCTTACAATAAAAACAAAAACAACAATTACTCTTATTTGCTTTATTGACCACAAACACCATGGCTGAGACGCAAATAAACCTGGAAACAGAACATTTTTGTTTGATGGTCATAAAAAACGATTTAGCATTTACTGTTTTTCAGGAAAGCATTTAAATATTTAGGAACATTTGTTGTATAAAAACTAGAGAAAATGATGCATTTTGAGTACGACAGCGCTATTTTTCTTGCTTTAATAAACATTATATTTAATAATGAGAGAAAAAATCAATGCGAGCCCAGAGGGATACAAGCATGTTTGAAACTGAATAAAGGCCTTTACAATAACTGATCCCTCATTAAAGGGTTGTTATTGATCCCATTACATACTGTGTGCACTGAAACCTTTCTACATGAATAGATAGGATTTATTACAGTAACAGAAAATACATGGAATATACAACTAGGTAGATGTTTTGTTTTATAGACTACTTTTCATTGTCAGGTTCTATATTAGCCTTTATTTTTATCTGAGTTCTTGAGTTCTATATTCCTCAGTACATGCCTCTGGCTCTACAGCAAAGAGAGGAACTGTATTTTCAACATAAGGGAAGCAAAGCCTAACATGGAACTAATTAAACAAACAGTCAGTTCAGTCCATACAAAAGGGGATTAGTAATTCAGTTAGTTTAAGCTCTATCTTCAGTAAATAAGCTTCTGTACGGGTCAACCCAGTAAAAAAAGAGACATCAGGCACAGATATGACCATTAGATTGACAGATTAGGTGGTGAGTTGAGTCCAGGTGAAAGTCTCTCCACTAATGATGTTACGCAGATCACCTGTACAGTATTTGAGACTGGTGGTGGCGAGTGGGTAGGGGAATATTTCCACTACCCACTGGGAACCCCATTGAGTTCCTGTTACAGTAGATTAGTATAGGCAGCACAGTAAATTCACTCGCAGGTAGATTGGGTGGTCAGGTATTTGTCACAAAGCAGTACTGATTTGTAATCTCAGGACTAACATAGCTTCCCGCTGTCTTCAATGCACAGTACAGTAAGCCTGCTGCCTGGACTGTACTTCTCCTAGACACGGTGTATTAAATTCACAGTTGCCAGGAGACCCGTATATTCCCATGTACATGGTTTTCCATATTCCGAGGCAACAGCCACGCTTGCTTGTGAGGTGTTAGTTATGGAGGTGTGAATGGCTCTCATATAGAGGTACACTCAGGGTGTTGTTAGTCGTGATGGTGGAAATACTGGAGATGGAGGCAAAGAGTAAGAGGTTATCGTTAAAGGGGAAATATCTTTAATACCTTTTCAGTCTAATTATAAAATGTGCAACTATCCATTTGAAATCTCAAATAAAATATCTGAAATGCGTGTGCAACGGCAGTGTTGTGTAATACACTGCCGTTACAGATTCTGACTGCTGTCAGTGAAATAAGATTAAAAGCTCTAAAACCAAGGGGTCCCTGAGTGGCTCATCCAGTTAAAGCGCTGCCGCTGGGAGAGCAGGATGAGTCATACAGCTTGGAAGGTGGCAGTTCGCGTTCGGGCTGTGCAAAGAGACCGAACTTTGCTGGGGAATCACATGGGCTCCGACGCCCCGGGAGGGTGATGGGAAACCGCAGGTACTCATTCTCCTCATCACGCAACAGCGAGCCCTACTGGCCAGACACCGAGCACATTCAGAGTGGATAAAAAGCAGCAGGGCTGATCTCTGTTCTCAGGGATTGGTAGCCCGCCCACCTCTGCTCTGGATTGCTCAGCGTAAAAGCGATTCTGGCTTTAGGCTTCACACCCTCAGAACTGCGTGTGAGGATAAAAACATAATTGGACATTCCAAATTGGGGGAAAAAATAAATAAAAATAATAATTGGTCGTCCAGCCTCCTCCCTGTTACATGTGCTTGTGGTGCACAGGGTCGCTGGTTCACGCCCAGCCTCCTCCCTGTTACACGTGCTCGCTGTGCACAGGTTCGCTGGTTCACGCCCAGCCTCCTCCGTTACATGTGCTTGTGGTGCACAGGGTCGCTGGTTCACACCCAGCCTCCTCCTTGTTACATGTGCTTGCTGTGCACAGGGTCGCCGGTTCACGCCCAGCCTCCTCCGTTACATGTGCTCGCTGTGCTCAGGTTCGCTGGTTCACGCCCAGCCTCCTCCGTTACATGTGCTTGTGGTGCACAGGGTCGCTGGTTCACACCCAGCCTCCTCCTTGTTACATGTGCTCGCTGTGCACAGGGTCGCCAGTTCACGCCCAGCCTCCTCCGTTACATGTGCTCGCTGTGCTCAGGGTCGCTGGTTCACGCCCAGCCTCCTCCCTGTTACATGTGCTTGCCTTTGCTTGCTATAAATATCTGCATGTTCGGACTGCTTCCTGCAGGTACCTGGCAAGGGAGCTGAATTCTGGTGAAATGTTTCTCAATATAGCCCATGAGCACTGGCTGTGCTTGAGTACCAATAACACTACATGAAAAGAAGAACAATTCTTATGACATTGCATTTAATGCATGGTAAACCGTTTTATTTAATGTATGGTAAACAGTTTGATTTAATGTACAGTAAAGCATTTTAAGAATCCAGCCCAATGTTGTTGAATGTAGCACAACAGTTATAAATGAAAGTGGCAGACTGCATAAAAAGTCTGTTTGTGTTCTCAAACAAATAATTGTAAAGATGAACAAATACAGAATGACTGGGGCTGCGACATGTACTGAAAGATATGGGTGACTATCTCTTCATCAAATACAAAATATAGAGCAAAATACAGTCTAGAAAATACAATACAGAGCAACCCGTCCAGCAAGTGCATTCACTGCACATCGATTTACTCCCATGCAGAATGGCTGGGTGAGACGGAATCTGTATTTACTGTACATCGATTTACTCCCATGCAGAATGGCTGGGTGAGACGGAATCTGTATTTACTGTACATCGGTTTACTCCCATACAGAATGGCTGGATCAGACGGAATCTGTATTTACTGTACATCGATTTACTCCCATACAGAGTGGCTGGGTGAGATGGAATCTGTATTTACTGTACATCGATTTACTCCCATACAGAATGGCTGGGTTAGACGGAATCTGTATTTACTGTACATCGGTTTACTCCCATACAGAATGGCTGGGTGAGACGGAATCTGTATTTACTGTACATCGATTTACTCCCATACAGAATGGCTGGATCAGACGGAATCTGTATTTACTGTACATTGATTTACTCCCATAAGGAATGATTTGCTCCCAGTGGTTTTGATCACTATATGCGGTTGATTCTTATATCGGTGATTCTTATAAAAGGACTGCACTGTATTCAATAGCAATCTTGGTAGAATAAACACAGGTATATGTTACTTCCTTTTCTTTCTTACTTTGGTCATTTTACATTTTACAACAGATACACGTGGTTATTCAGAAGACTCGTTCTACTATAAAAACATGGAGTATTGTGATTAATTGTGCAATTATAAAGAAACATAAAGATAGCACAGACACATGCCTGTGAACACTAGCATGTTGCGTTTTCCTGCATTCTTAAATACTCCTGAGGTGGGGGTAACCCCATTACAGACTTGCAACACGAAATGAGACTTGAAACCAGGGTACATTTGTAACACGCCAAGGTAACAAGCAATAGCTTCATCTAAACCTGGGTACACTTCGATATGCAGTACCCCAGTCGACAGAGACCCAATTTGCAACAGTTACTATTTAAGATATGGAAATCTTAGAATAAGTTCAGTTTACAGAAATAAAAACCTTTGCATTCCCAGACATATGGCTTACTCAATCCCAGATTTACACATCTGATGAAAATAAAATGAATGTACTCGCATACTGTAACAGCAAGGTTGCAGAAGCAATCCCTATTCGGAGGCACTCTATCCAACACCACTTCAAATATTCTTCTAGCTGGTTGTAACTGAAATCAATCCTGTGCGAGTCCCCTCTACATTTAAATACCGTGGCGATCTATACAGTATCTCATTCCCAGTTAGAGGCCTCTAATAATCATTATTACAGCTCTTGGGCATCGATCCCTGGAATGGAAGACTCTCTTTTAGCTTTTAAACGATCAATCTCCGGACATGAATAATTAAGAAGGATCACACAAGGTCTGATGTATCCCCAATCCCATACTTTAGCACTTTTCTGAACTTAACTTTGGCTGACTGGCCTGACTTAAAGAGCAACTTGGAACGGGTATTATCTGAACTAACAAATGCATCTTTTTTAAAAACACTCCCGTGGCCTCTAAGAAAATGCAGCTCTTTGCCAAAAGCGAACTACCTTCTATTGTATGTCTACCCATATTCAGCCTCTTCTGGAAGCTACTGACATTTACTACAGTATCTGTGCTGGAAAAAACTCATTCATATTCAGTGCATTTGTGTGGGAGTTAAAGTGTAGTTTTTAGAGCAGAAATGAGCTGTCAAAAACACGGTGTGTTAAAAAAGAAAAGACATTAATTGAAGCTTAAAGGAATTTTCTTTTTTTTCACAGGATTATAATTAATACATTTTAATAGTGTAAGCATTCAACTAAATATAAAATGTTATTTTATTTTTTACATTGGAGTCAATACTATACTATACAGAAGGGGTGCCCAAAGTTTACAGAGCAGAGGGCTGCATAGCAATGTGACCAAATTGCATGGATTGCAAATTTCAAGCACCTTTTTCAAGTGCAATTATTTGCATACCTATCAACATTGAGTTTTCAAAATAAGGGAGCTTATGTAAACTGAAATCCTAATGGCCTGATTTGAAGTGAATACCTACATAAGACAAAGGCATACAGCTATCCCATTTTATTACTCGGTAGAATGATAGACTGTGATACAGTGCTCCTTCTAATTGCTTTTAAAAAGGAAACATGTCAAACAGAAACATGCCATGCTTCACAATCACATTCCCTCTTGGCCCCTGTGGTTCTGATTGTACTGTTGTAGGAGGCTGATTTGGCAGCAATGCATACTCACTTGCCATTGTTATCACACAGCAAGCCAAAAGGACAAGCTATGGCACCTACTTTATAGGGAAAAGCGTTCAAAAAATGGGAGAGTCCCAGAAAATAAGGGTTGACAGGTCTGTTTTTGTGTTGCAAGCCATTTCAATATTTCAGCTTAATAAATCACAAACTGAATACATGTAAACCATTTCTTAGTATTTACGCCCTCTGTCAATAACTTGTAAAAACATTAACTCGGCATTAGCATGTATTCCTGTTGTCAGTGACAACAACACTCAATTCAAGAAATGAAAAGCATCATATCATTTACTCTATTACTATTGATGATAAAAGTCAATTGAATACATACAAAAAAAAATAATCTTGGCATTTACTAAAAATGCCAATAACATTAACAGCCAATTCAATACATTATTAAATATAATAATTTGCATTTATTCATGTTGTCAGTGACTATAACAATCTATTCAATATATTGTGAAGAATGTCATTAACATCTGCCCTCTGTAATAACAAAATATGTTTCTGTCCGTGGTCTTGAAATGTTCGAAACTCTGTTTGCACTTTTTGGTTTTGTCCTGCTGCTGCCATTGCTTGTGTCGCAGAGTTCCCAATCTCACAAGCTGGCTTGCACCCTGAAGCTGGTGTGTCAGTCTCATTAGTGGTCATGCGTAGTACGTGTGCGAATATATTCCTATATTATTATGCAAGAGTATCATGGTCTCCTGTCTGTCAGCATGCTCTGCTATAAAGGCTGCTGTAAATCAGGCCACATATAAGGTTCAATTGGAGAGACGCTGCGGGACGCATTAACCCAACTGTATAAAAGGGTAATTGTATGTAAAAAAATAATGTGATATAACTGTATCAATTGTAAGTTGCCCTGGATAAGGGCGTCTTAGAAATTAATAATAATAATAATTAAAGGGGTTGTCAGGTCGCATGTGGCACCCTTGCTATACAGTATTACACAATATATCTCAATGTAAATAGCAAGATTTAGTACCTAGAAGTACTAAAGTAGAAATACTTTATAACCATGGGTTCCATTCCATTACTATAAAATAAAAAAAAAATTAAAAAACATGCAGATTGTACTTTTTCTGAGAATATACAACTATACAATACAATACAATACAATACAATACAATACAATACAATACAACTTAATGCAGAGCATCACAGGGCACTTTACAATAATTAAAAAGCCACTGGCCAATCCATCCCGCTCAAGAATAAGCCAATGCAAACAAACCTGTTTTAAGAGAGACTGGACTGTGCCAGCATTGTTGATATGACTCGGGACGCAGTTCCACAGGCAGGGAGCAGAGCAACTGAAGAACCCCTCGCCCCTGCTGATTTTACACCACTTCTAGGAACTACCAAAGTGCAGCATTCGCTGATCTCAAGATGTGACACTGAGCATCACAGGTACCAGCATCAGCATTTGCTGATCTCAAGGTGTGACCAGGAGCATCACAGGTACCAGCATCAGCATTCGCTGATCTCAAGGTGTGACACTGAGCATCACAGGTACCAGCATCAGCATTTGCTGATCTCAAGGTGTGACCAGGAGCATCACAGGTACCAGCATCAGCATTCGCTGATCTCAAGGTGTGACCAGGAGCATCACAGGTACCAGCATCAGCATTCGCTGATCTCAAGGTGTGACTAGGAGCATCAGGTACCAGCATCAGCATTCGCTGATCTCAAGGTGTGACCAGGAGCATCACAGGTACCAGCATCAGCATTCGCTGATCTCAAGGTGTGACTAGGAGCATCACAGGTACCAGCATCAGCATTCGCTGAACCGCTACACCTCTATCAAACAGAATCCACAATGACAGTGTATCACACAGCACTCCCCGCTACACCTCTATCAAACAGAATCCACAATGACAGTGTATCACACAGCACTGCCCGCTACACCTCTATCAAACAGAATCCACAATGACAGTGTATCACACAGCACTCCCCGCTACACCTCTATCAAACAGAATCCACAATGACAGTGTATCACACAGCACTCCCCGCTACACCTCTATCAAACAGAATCCACAATGACAGTGTATCACACAGCACTCCCCGCTACACCTCTATCAAACAGAATCCACAATGACAGTGTATCGCACAGCACTGCCCGCTACACCTCTATCAAACAGAATCCACAATGACAGTGTATCGCACAGCACTCCCCGCTACACCTCTATCAAACAGAATCCACAATGACAGTGTATCGCACAGCACTGCCCGCTACACCTCTATCAAACAGAATCCACAATGACAGTGTATCACACAGCACTGCCCGCTACACCTCTATCAAACAGAATCCACAATGACAGTGTATCACACAGCACTGCCCGCTACACCTCTATCAAACAGAATCCACAATGACAGTGTATCACACAGCACTCCCCGCTACACCTCTATCAAACAGAATCCACAATGACAGCGTATCGCACAGCACTGCCCGCTACACCTCTATCAAACAGAATCCACAATGACAGTGTATCGCACAGCACTGCCCGCTACACCTCTATCAAACAGAATCCACAATGACAGTGTATCACACAGCACTGCCTGTTACACCTCTATCAAACAGAATCCACAATGACAGTGTATCACACAGCACTGCCCGCTACACCTCTATCAAACAGAATCCACAATGACAGTGTATCGCACAGCACTGCCAGCTACACCTCTATCAAACAGAATCCACAATGGCAGTACAGTACAGTACACACAAGTTAAACTGTCTGAACTGTAACTGCACAGTTACTGGGACTGCGCGTCCGACGCCTTTGCCTCTGCTGCCCCCAAAAGCGTCTATATACCGGGAAGGCACCGCACGCTCCAGTCTTTTTTTTCAGACGCACTCACAATATACGTGTAACCCTGGAAAGATCTGCAGTGTTGGCTAGTTTAGTGCAACGAGGTTTGCTGTCAGAGTACGCGCAGCATAAGGTAACCAATACATACACAGTAAATTCATAGTGCAGAGACCCGAGCATTCAGCGTGCTGTGTATTATTATTATTACTGTAGTAGTATGTATTTATTTATTTCACCAGCAGTAGTAAAGGTAGCATGTATAACGTTATTTTTACTATGGATTGTATGCAGGTATTTGTCAGCTTAGGTAGAGAAAAGTGATGCATTTCAATGGCTTTTAACAATTAGCGTATGCTCTTACGCTAAAATTGCATGTACTGTGTGGTCCAGTGGTTAAAGAAAAGGGCTTCTGACCAGGAGGTCCCCGGTTCAAAACCCACCTCAGCCACTGACTCATTGTGTGACCCTGAGCAAGTCATTTAACCTCCTTGTGCTCCGTCTTTCGGGTGAGACGTAGTTGTAAGTGACTCTGCAGCTGATGCATAGTTCACACACCCTAGTCTCTGTAAGTCGCCTTGGATAAAGGCGTCTGCTAAATAAACAAATAATAATAATAATGTACCGGAGAAAAAAGAAGTTGACGTCCAATCTGTAATATAACAGTACAGAACAGCTGCATTTTGTATACAATTTTCAAAAAGCTCACGCTGAACCCCGCCCCAACCATACACGGTAAGCGTGTTAAAATCGAAAAACACTCGTCCGAATAAATAAACACATTAATGAATAAATAGATAAAAATATATTCAGAGTAGGTCCCTCCCGAGCTCCTGTACAACTGCTGAATAGTATCATGCATCACGTTGTCGTGTCGGTTAATTCACACAGTCAGCAGCGCGTTTTCCTTGATCTTGATCTTCAGGGCATACTCCTCGCATTCACAAGACTGTATACAGACTGTGTATATAGCAGCTAGCTTCACATTCTCACAATGAAATGTAGCATCACTTGTAATTTCAAAACGCAACCTATTTCGTGTGTGTTCTGAATATACAGTATTACTACTAGCAATATATATATATATATATATATATATATATATATATATATATATATATATATATATATATATATTGTTCACTCTTCATACATATCACCTAGCAGCACCGCGGAGCGTAAAAACAGGTATCGCACATCCCAATACTATTTCAAAGATAATACTTTTCTCTATCAGAAACAAACGTGCGATGAAAGGTATATGAAATGCACCAGGAACGAGAATGTCCGTCTGGTTTTGAAAAGTCACGACGATAGTATACTGTGCTGTAGACAGTACACACACAGCTATGGTACTCTTACAACATCATCTGTCTGTTTGTCATCAATCTGGAGCAAGGCGGAACAGTTTTAAGCTCTTTCTTGCAATTGGTACTTTTTCTTCCCAATTTGTGCATCAATTTAGCTGTCTCCACATCATCCCAAATATATACTCACCCACGGATCTGTACCCCAGGATGGCGATCTTACGAGATTTCGGCTGCGGCATATTTTTCTAGCAACGACAGTACACCAATATAACAACATGCAGAATCTGAGAGAGCAGACTCGCTTTATTCTGTCTCAAATCGTTAAATGAATTACAATACGTGAATGTTGCCACGATCTAAGGAATACAACGATTCTTTAAATTTATTCTGCGTTTTTTCCCAACAATTACATGAAATTACTCGAGAATCTGTATTCACTGCGTCACTCCCCTGTACAACCTAGTTAATAATTAATGAAACCTTGTGCCGGTTTGCTGCACCCGATAAAAGGCGGTACTAATTCCATTCACAACGTAGCCGTTGGTTAAAGTCGACGCCAATCACCATCAGTATGGAGCTATGGTCTGAATAAGCAAGGCGGCGGTGATTGGTTAGGGAAAGCTGACACTGCGTGTAGCTGCTTCTGTTGCTTTCTGTTTCTGTAGTCATTCACAAAAGGGCGTATCCCTTCTCTCTGGCTTGGCATACCTGATACAGCGCGGCGGCGTGTTTAAAATGAACACTGCCTTTGGGTGTTCTGGGGTGTAGCTTTTCCAATCCACTACAAGAGCCTGTTAAGGTAGAGGTTAGCCATGCACTGTACTGTAGCGCAGCATGTAATGTGCAATAGCCACCACAGGACAAAAGAAGGACACAATGACAGACTTCGAACTTATGAAGGCCAAGAAAATGAAGAACACGATCATCAAGCATGAAGTAAAGAAACTACAAAAAGAGGCTATCAAAAAATTAAGCGTTAAAAAAAACTACTAAATTGACAAAATATTGGTACAAAAAAATATGCAGCGCCCGTTCATGTTAAAATTACCGAGGTATGACACAGGCCCGGTGTTTGGGATGGAGCAGCATAACAGTGTCGCATTTTGGTTGGTCTTGTCTGTCAGAGGAATATGACGTGAACACGAGTGGGAAAGCTTGGAGGCGTTTTTAACATTGTGATGAGGGAGAGAGAGAGACCTGTTTTCCATTTCCATTACAATATAATGGTATTTTGTTGTACTAATATAACAAACTATGGGTGACTATTACTTTATATAAATGATCATGTTATGCACAAATGCATATATCTATAATTTGTTTTAATTGCAAATATATATCCTGCCCAATATTACAGTTTTGTTGCAGGATTCATTAGTTTATCTCTAATGTAATTTAATCACAGTTTTACATATAGATTGCCCTGTTCTCAGGTCGCTCTGCTTTTCCGAATTCAGCCCAGTTTTTGGAATATTCTGCTCCGATGACAGTCGAGTTTTTTAGGTCGTGCTCAGTTTACCATAAAAATGTACACCAGAACTGGATCATGACTTCATTTCAGAGTAACCTTTAGTACATCAATAAAAGTTAACATATTTTTTGTTTCTCTCCAGAAAGCATTTTTTTATGAAGAAACAGATACTGTTTTTAAAAAGCCGATTTCTTTATTACAATGAATAAACTACATTGCACTGAAATAGGTATATGAAAATTCATTAAAGCAGGTGTTTTCCTTTATTAAAGGTGTTAAAGCATGTTTCATGGTATTCCATTTGCTTATGTAATGCCCATCAGTGTATAGTCATGTGTAAGGGTTTATCAGACTTCAAATGAATAGAATGGTGGAGTTCAACATATTTTATTCACCTATCACACGCAAAAAATATATACTAAAGGCCTATATCAACTCTTTCACTTATGGATTTTGAGAGACCAGTGCCCTTCAACAACTTCAAATAAATATTCCTTATCTATTCCAAAAAAAACTATAGGCTATAGATAATGTTTAAACAGCTGGACTATGTAAATATAATGGGGAAAACCACTTTGTAAAATAGTAGTGATTACATCTAGTGCACAGTACAAGTAATGTGTAAAAATCTGCCCCTCAACCATTAACTGTATAGTCCTTCCTACTTGGAAACATTAGTGATAGAATGACACAAGTGTGTGACCTACTTCATGCACAGATTGATACTTTGTTGCAGTACATACATACATACATACTTCTAATAGTCCACAGATGGAAATGCCTGACATTCTAAACAGCTCGATACTTTGTTGCAGTACATACATACATACATACTTCTAATAGTCTACAGATGGAAATGCCTGACATTCTAAACAGCTTGACATTATAAATAGACTTGGTAGTTTTTGACATTTATTCCTACCAAAACTACTTGCCTTCAAATGTCACTTTAAAAAAAGTCAAATCGATTAATAGTAAGATTGACTTAATGAGCCTTTCTTTTCACTACAGCAAATGATGCACAGCACAAAAGGCGCTAATGGCCTAGTTCAGCACTCCAGTAGGTCGGCCAGGGTGTGCTCGGCTCACCGCGCCCCAGCGACCCCTGTGGACTGGCCAGCCGCCTGCGGGCTTGCCTGTAAGAGGTAAACAAAGCAGCAACGGGATACAGCGGGGAGGGAATAACACACAGCATGTAAACACAAACAGACAGCGGGGAATACAGTACATAAACACAAATGCACGGATGGCTATGATACATACAAAATAATTATAAATAAAATACAAAAAGATATAAAGCGTTTTGTGATGGTGGTCCACTATGAAAAGCGTTATATAAAATAAAAATTGATTGATTGATATAAATAGGTATTTACAAATAAAGATTCTATACGTTTTGAGAAGACAGCAGAAAGCAGTAAAAGACTGAACAGCCCTGAGGATAACCGGGAGCTGGTTCCACCACAGCGGCACAAGGGAAGAGAAGGAGCGAGCACAGGAGGAAGGAGAGTGAAGAGAAGGCATAACAAGTCAGCCAGCATACCTGCCAAGTCTCCCGATTTCGTGGAGGAGTGGATAATTTAGATTGGCAATTTTAATGCATTATTACCTTATTTAAATATTCTCTAACAAGCGCCCCCTGCCCGCTCGCTCGCTGGCTCCCTCTACAGGGGAAACAGAAAAAATAAGTATATATCTTATCAGCACCACGCAATTTTGTATTTTTGAAAGTTGGCTAGTATGGGAGAGGGCGGGAGGGAATACAAGGAGGCACAAGGTACTGGAGATAGGAAGGGGCAGTATGATGAACAGAGCGACAGGCAAGAGTAAAGGGACTTGCCACAGCCTCTTCTCTAACAATATGAAGTTCTTCTTGAGCGGAGAGTGTTGTCTTTACATTTTTAACCCTTCTCTCAGAATGGTTTGATTCCCACAAGCCATCTGCTGCCACAAAATAAATCTTCCCATTCAGCTCTGTTGACGTTAGGAATGGGACGAGTTCATTTAATTACAGCATTTCATTGGTTGTTGGAAACTTGCCAGTTATTTTCCATCAGTAAAAAAAAAAAAAAGGACAGTAAGACAGGCTGTGGCTATATTTATCCTGGTGGTGATTTTCTGAATCAGAAAAAAAGCCTTCATGGTGTATTAACGGGACAATCTGGAAATGCTGTCTATTTTTATAGCTATCTTTAAACTAGACACAACTGATTGACAAGTGATTTGCATTCAGATGTCTGTGTGTAGAACAATGTAAAACCCATCCTTCTTATGTACTCTCAGCAACTAGTTCTGTAACATGTCCTATAATAAATTAGGGTTTAGATGTGAAGAAAACAGTGCATATCACTGTCTCCTTATGTTTTAGCTGTGGGGTATAGGATATACTGTAAAGCATAGTTCCAGTAACATGCCAGCGATCTAATTAGTGCCTGTTATTTCATCACTGAATAATAGACCTTTTCAGTTTGCTTTCAGAAATGATCCTCACTACTTTAGCGTAATGAGACACAGTGGAAATGGAAACTGTTTCCTGTCACTAAAATGGGTCTGCTTGCTGGTTACATTAATTTAAATCCAAACACCCCACCCACTGAAAGACAGCCTTCTACACAAGCTCATGTAAGTGTTGGTTCCTTTCTTGCAATGTCAAATGATGCTGTAAGAAGGGCAATACAAAGCAGTCACTGCGGCTGGAGCATGGCATAAGATTTACTTTGAAAAAGCAGCACCTGTTGGTTGTTTTAGTGAGCTGTCTTTCTTTTTTTGATTATAAGTTCCGGTATTAGTTTTCAGAAAATATGCAATATAAAGAACATATTTAAAAAAAATAGTGGTCAAATCCTGGGTATAATTTCAGCAAATTATATATTACCGGCACGATGTAAAATAGAAAATGTAGATGTGTACATTCTTACTTCAATTACAACATTTGTAAACTGATACCTACAGTACACAATAGGAACATAAGAGTTTGCGAGCGAGAGGAGGCCATTTGGCCAATCAATGTTTATCTGGTTCCTAGCAGCAGATTCATCTCAATGTTTTGTCAAGTGTGGTCTTAAAGGATCCAAGTGATTCAGCCTCAACAACAGTCTCACCAATCTGTGTACAGAAGTGTGCAAATGTATGAAAACACCTCAAGATGTGTCATTTATATCCTTTCTATACCTACCTGCATGAAAACCTCTGGGTGTGAGAAAAATCTATTTTCGGTCAGTAATCAGCGATATAGAAACAATAGGCACTTGTGTGTGAAAATGTTAGACCACTTTTTTAGTTATGCCTTTTAAACAACTTCAAAAATGAATTGCATGTGTGGCCTAAAGTCATCAATTAAATTAGACAATCACTAATTTGCCTACTTTGACAATTTTTAGTTACAGAGGTTTGATTTCATATGCACAACAAATCAAAACAGAAGCAATGGGGTGTTCAAATACATGTGCACACTGCTGAACTACAGAAGCAATGGGGTGTTCTAATACATGTGCACACTGCTGAACTACAGAAGCAATGGGGTGAGCTGTTTTCATACATCTTAGGTGGGGGACACTGCTGCTGTACCCTTGAGCAAGGTACTTTACCTAGATTGCTCCAGTAAAAACCCAACTGTATAAATGGGTAATTGTATGTAAAAATAATGCGATATCTTGTAACAATTATAAGTCGCCTTGGATAAGGGCGTCTGCTAAGAAATAAATAATAATAATAATAATATATGCGCACACTGCTGAACTACAGAAGCAATGGGGTGTTCTAATACATGTGCACACTGCTGAACTACAGAAGCAATGGGGTGTTCTGATACATGTGCACACTGCTGAACTACAGAAGCAATGGGGTGTTCTAATACATGTGAACACTGCTGAACTACAGAAGCAATGGGGTGTTCTGATACATGTGCACACTGCTGAACTACAGAAGCAATGGGGTGTTCTGATACATGTGCACACTGCTGAACCACAGAAGCAATGGGGTGTTCTAATACATGTGCACACTGCTGAACTACAGAAGCAATGGGGTGTTCTAATACATGTGCACACTGCTGAACTACAGAAGCAATGGGGTGTTCTAATACATGTGCACACTGCTGAACTACAGAAGCAATGGGGTGTTCTGATACATCTGCACACTGCTGAACTACAGAAGCAATGGGGTGTTCTAATACATGTGCACACTGCTGAACTACAGAAGCATTGGGGTGTTCTAATACATGTGCACACTGCTGAACTACAGAAGCAATGGGGTGTTCTAATACATGTGCACACTGCTGAACTACAGAAGCAATGGGGTGTTCTAATACATATGCACACTGCTGAACTACAGAAGCAATGGGTTAGGGCACAAAAGCAGTGTTTAGGGCTTTGGACTCTTGACTAGAGGGTCGTGAGTTCAATCTTAGGTGGGGGACACTGCTGCTGTACCCTTGAGCAAGGTACTTTACCTAGATTGCTCCAGTAAAAACCCAACTGTATAAATGGGTAATTGTATGTAAAAATAATGCGATATCTTGTAACAATTATAAGTCGCCCTGGATAAGGGCGTCTGCTAAGAAATAAATAATAATAATACATGCGCACACTGCTGAACTACAGAAGCAATGGGGTGTTCTGATACATGTGCACACTGCTGAACTACAGAAGCAATGGGGTGTTCTAATACATCTGCACACTGCTGAACTACAGAACAATGGGGTGTTCTAATACATGTGCACACTGCTGAACTACAGAAGCAATGGGGTGTTCTAATACATGTGCACACTGCTGTATTTTGAGTAAATGCATATGTACAGACAGGCACACCTTCTTAAACTTAAGAAACCCTCCACCAACTCTGAAAAATCAAAAAGTGGATGAAGTTTAGCTAAATGAAACCATCAGTCATGTTCAGTAGCATTGTTTTTTCACAAAACATAACACACACATCATATATATAAATAAATAAATCTACAAGTATTACCATTATAGTGTCATTTTCATGCCTTTAATGTGCATTTGCATTGAGAAAAAAACTTTCCTGAATCTACGCAACCGTATGAAAACAATATATGCCACAATAACAGTTACAAAAAATTAAATCTGCACTCATACAAACAACATGATTTTACATTTTCATACACAGAAAAATATTCCTCTCTCTGGCACTTCAGCTTCCTCAATATGAACTTTCTATTTACAGTGCAGGGGGTTGTTTTCATTGCCATGTAGCTTGGATGCATGGACAGGCAGCTGCCATGAGGGTCCAAACAAATCATTAACAACAACCATCGAAACCATTTACTAATACATATGGGGAGCACCCCTCCAATCCGCCACCCGTGTTTAATGAAATAGATGCTATTAAAAAGCAAAAATATATAAACCCTTTTTGTACTCTTCTCTACAGCATGATCCAAATGGAAAAAAGTTTCTCCAAAATAAAGAAAGCAGTAACTTTTATTTTTTGTTCTGAAATAAAACATAAAAAAAACACCTCTATAAGTTTAAATTCAAATATGAACAGCTTATGATTTTGTGTTTGTTTTTGACAAGTTAGCGATGAACACTCACTTTGCATGGTTTTGGTTTTAAAGACTTTTCACATTTAATTACAGTATTGATTTGCTAACATTTACTTCATTAGCAGCCAGTGATGGGCGACACTTGCCACATGACTGTGTCCTGACATACAGTAAGGCACTAATGATACAAGGATGCAATAAACCTGCCTCGTGTCAATTTGAGGGAAGATCTACTTAAATTCATATGCCCAATGTGTGTTAGCCAGATATTTAATGCAGCAGCATTTAAACTTAAAAGTAGTTCATTCAAAGGGATTCCATGTTCAATGCAACACAAAAGTGTGTGTTGCTATTTTTAAAATTGAAATTTATACTTGATTAAAAGGCATGTCTGAAACACTTCCCATAAATAATTCATAAAAATACAAAAAAGGTTATTTTAACTGACCTGGTTGTCAACTTAAAAAACAAACAAAATCCTTCCACTTTTTATTATTATTTCTTTTCTTACCAAAGCCATTGAAATCTGAAATGTACAGCTGATCTGACAGACCCCGACTGCCAGTAATCGTGAACTACCCAATTACCTAGGCAAGGCAGTCCAAGACCAGGGCTTACTCGGGGCCTGTGAAACCAGTCGTCTGAACTGATGTTACGATTCCCTTTGGGAAATAAAAGTGGACTTTCATTGTGTAGACTGGCCCTGCCGTGAATCAATCCCTATGAATCAGTCCCTGAGGTCGCCCATCACTTCCTCTTACAACACGTTACTCAGAACAATCCCTACAACTCCGGGGTCCAACTTCGCTCGCCTCCCAAACAGAGCACAGCCGGGATGAATGAACCCTGTGCGTTCAAGCTCTCGTCAAGCAGCTTCGACCGGCACGCCATCACTCCGCTACTTCCACTACGCTCGCCTTTCTTTTAGCACCTGCATTAAAACAAACAGGCTGTGTTACTCTGACTGCGTCATCACAAACCAAGATCTACATCTATCTGTACATAATATCAGTGAATACAGTATTGTAAATGAAAGCAGAACTGAGCAGATCTGGAATAATTGGTATACTGTATATATCTATATCTATACATAATCAGGAGGCTGTGTGGTCCAGTGGTTAAAAAAAGGGCTTATAACCAGGAGGTCCCCGGTTCAAATCCCACCTCAGCCACTGACTCATTGTGTGACCCTGAGCAAGTCACTTAACCTCCTTGTGCTCCGACTTTTGGGTGAGACGTAATTGTAAGTGACTCTGCAGCTGATGCATAGTTCACACACCCTAGTCTCTGTAAGTCGCCTTGGATAAAGGCGTCTGCTAAAATAAACACATAATAATAATAATAATAATAATCAGTGCATACAGTACTGCAATTGAAAGCAGATCTGGATTTATTGGTATACTGCATATTTTATTTGTTCACATTTATATTTAAGACTTGCCACTACTAATTTTGCAGTGTTTGTTTCTGCATAGACCATTATTTTCCATGTTCACCAACTGTTCTAGAAATAAAAATAAAATTGTGAAATGAAACAGGGCTTAGGGCTGGGCATGAAGTGGTGACCCCATGCACTGCAAGCAAGCGTCTTAACCACAATGCAAAGGAGCCGGGCTGGTCTGCACTCTGGTTATAGCTTTTAACCTCCTCTCATCTCATCTCAGCGGCAGGGGACAGCAGTGGATCACACAGCACTGCCCCACTACAGAAACACTATACACTGATCTGCTGCTCTCAATCAGTGTGCTGTCAGGAAACAGCAGCAGCTGTTAAGGTAAAGGTAAGATTATTTTTTCTCAGTCGGTCAATTTCCAGGATGCAAATATAGCAAGAACAACACCGTCTGGTAAGCACTGATCCTAAAGAAGTGATGTGTTCTTTGAATAATATCATAGGCATACAGAAACGATTCAAGAACTTGGCTATCAGGGTAGTTAGCACAGAACTATGCAAGGAACAGAGAACAGTAACATATGATTAATATTAAACAGTATCAAGAGCACAACTGACAGGTGAAGACTGAAGATGCACACTTTTCAAACAACACAGGGTTATTCATCAAATGCAGAGTTAGTGAATACAGTACCATTTTAGTAAGCAATCCAGAGAGGGAAATAAGACTTCCATTGCCTAGCAGTTTGATCCATTCCTGTTTTTACTATGAGTTTAATCAGACACACCTGAGCTTGTTACCTGTACACTGGGGACAAATCAAGCTTGTAGTAAAATCTAGAATGTGTGGAACTGCTATGAAACCAGAGTCTTCTTTCCATCTCTGCAATCTACCGACTGCCAATGAGGGCACAGTCCTAATATTGTGAGGTAATCTACAGCACAGAGTGACCTGATTGATTAGAAATGAAGCAATGACTAGGGCCCTGTGTTTTACGCGACCTGCTTTCTTAGGCTGCACTTCATTCCTCCCACCACAAGGTGGTCATGTAGTCTGCTTAATTAAACCACTTACTGATTAATAATCTCCCGATTCCTTTAATCATCTCAATTAGTCATTCTATTAACGCGCAGTGGCATGTTGATTAGGCGGCAGCAGCAGCTACGGACATTTTATTTAGTCATGCGTCCCTTTATTACTAATACGTCTTATTCAATATTATTTCTTAGCATGTCTAAATAAATAATTTAAATGTTTCAGTTTACTAGTAGGAACACATAATTTGTCAACAAAATATTTTTAAAAAATAGCAGACTCCCGGAACAATTTATATAAAATACTGAACTCATAACATCAATGCTGTAACATATATATTACAAATATAACATAATAACAATAACAATAACAATAACAATAACAATAACAATAATAATAATAATAATAATAATAATAATAATAATAATAATAATAATAATAATAATAATAATGCAAGGTTGTTCACAAGCAGCACATTAAGTGTCCCTTACAGTTTCATGAAAGAAAATGTCCCATGCATTAAATGTTGCTGTTAAACTTAAGTATCGTCAGTTGTTTAACCCTGCCTTCTTTCATAGATTGACACTGTTCTGTAAAAACTTGGCCATAAGAAGAAACACTTTTTTCAGCATCTACAGAATTGGTAACAACTGACAAATATATTTGAGCCTTTTGTGTTAAATTGGGAAATAATTCTTCAGCTTTAATCCAAAATTCATTCAAAGTCATTCTACTGCCGTTTTCTTTTGCATATGGTAGGTATTTGTCCATTTCTGATTTACAGTGAGCATCAAATCCTGGAATAGAATATAATGGGAGGGCTTCCAGATCCAAACTACACACTTGTTGTGGGTCGAATATCCTCACTGCCATCAGAAAGTTATGAGCTGGTTGAAAAAAACATGGGTTTCTTTTTGCATTGATCCGGGTTGTAGTAATTAGTCAGTTTTTCAGAAACGTCATGAAGGTTTTTACACATAGTTTGTTTATTGTGGCGTCTGTGCTGTGTACCTCTTCTGCCATTGCTCAGTGTGTATTTATTAATTCTGCAGCTTTATTATATGTTTGATGGACTCTCACTTCACGGCTTTCAAACCACTGAATCAGAACCACCAGTCCCTTGGCATGCGTCGCAATTAGGGAGAGTTGAGATTTTAAACTTTGCACATCTTTAAGCAATTTCTGGGGGTCCTTTAACACTACAGTGTTTGGTGAAATGTGCATTTCCTTTTCCACGAAGCCTGTGTAAAAAGGGATGTATTTGGAATGATATTTAGCAGCAGAATACCAAGTTGCCCCATCGTGTTATGCATGGCTCAGGTGGCAACTTCATGGGTAAAGTACAGCCTTCTTGTTGGATTGTGTCTGTCAGGTGGTCTTTAAAATGTAATTTTCTGCTTGGGCAATGTTTAAACAATTTTTTTTAACGGTTGCAACCAGCTTGTCTGCTTTCAGAAAATTATTTGCCCAGATATTGCTGGCAAGGGCTATTATGTGGGCATTACAAGTCAAATGTACTGAATTTGGCAGTAAACCTCGAAGAATGTCATTGTATGCCTTGATCATGTAACTGGCATAATCAGAGACAAATCCAGTCACATTATTAAAATTAACTTCAAATGCATTTAAACATTTTATAACGCCCTGTGCCACCGAGGATAATTCACAGAGTGCAGATTAACTGCATTGGCTAATATTACTTTCAGTTCGAAGGTATTCGATAGTCCTTGGAGAACAAACAAAATGTGCAAAACATACCGATATTCTGCATTTGTAGACTCATCAGTAACTACAGAGACACTGTCAGACATCTTTACCAGTTGTACAATTTTCATCTTGTGCAACTCAGCAATTTGGGGTAGATATTCCCTTCTCAGTTGACCTGCTGTAGGAATTGCTCCCACATTTATTACATGTTTGTTCAGAAATCGCCTTGGATAAAGGCGTCTGCTAAATAAACAAATAATAATAATTATAATAAAATGCACATAGTTTGGGATTATCATACCTGTCAATCTCAGCCTTCAGTTTTCTGTGTTTTTCTGATGATAAATGTCGGTCTAGACTTTCGAGTGTGGTCCAAAGATAAATTGCAAGTTGTGCAAAATAAATTATACCCATCGGTGTACAGAACACCAGGTGAATACTGCTGCGTGCGTTCGCTCAATGAAATGCTTTTTGATTGTGATGTCTTTGACTCCATGTTTAGGCCTCTCGATTTTTTCTTTTAACACATCAATTTATTCAATTACAATTTATACTCATCATAATTAGCATAATGTGTTGATTTCTTAATTGTGAATTTGATTACTATAACTGGACTGGCTGCAGGGACATATAGGGGATAGCAGTTGAATTACAATTGAAAAAAATAGGTTGCGGAAAATGCAGGACCCTAGCAATGAAGTATGATAACAAACAAAACTACAACCTGATGCTCTCTCTACAACTTGTAAAGGAAAACAAAGCATTGTGAAGGGCAGCATCTCAAAGCAACACACTGGTGACAGGCTTGATGGATGAATCTGCATTGCTGTTTCAATGCACACACTTGTATTTTTGGCTGAATTAACAAGCACCTCAGGGCTGACGTTGAGATGTAGAGCATGATTTATTACAGCTGAAGTGTCATTATTGAGACATGATGCAGCAGAGAAGAGATGCAGGGCTGGGCTGAATGTGCTGCTCACCAAGTCTTGACTGGCAGGAAAGAAATGACTAACAACCTGGCAAGCGCATCAATGAGATTTTTAAATGGGGGATTTCATACACACGCGTCACACTGCAGTTACAGCACAGCCAGCACCCAGACAGTTCAGACACAGACACAGACACAGACACACACACTCACACACACACACGTACGTCACACTGCAGTTACAGCACAGGCACCCCCCTGGTTTGAATAGGTGAAGTGTCATTATATTCAGACACCCCCCTGGCTTGAATAGGTGAAGCTTCATTATATTCAGACTCGGAAGTGCTGATGGACAGATTTGGCACAGCTGTATTACCTGCAAGTAATTCACTTTTAATTCACTTCATTGATTAGGTTGCCAGGCACACTTGCGAGTGTGAATGCACATCTATGGGTGCACACAGACCCTGTGCTCACTCTGTATCAATAGCCAGCGTTGGCCCAAGGACACTGCGTGCATTGGGCCAACTTCAGAATTGATTCATGCATGAGTAAAACGTAGAGACTCCTACAATGTAACAATTTTATGTTGTTGGAAACATTTTTTATAGCAAACCCGTTTATTACAAAAACATATTTTTTACAAACTACAGGAATGGTTTGCACAGTTATTGTTTTATATGCACCTGTTACCTCGTCGATTATTTCCCCCCAATAAAGAAAGATCGGTTTGGTTTCACCCAATTCTGGAACGTTGCAAGTTTTTGATCACCGTGTTACTATTTTTTTTTTCATTTCTGTTTCTAAAGAAAGTCTGTTCAGTCAACATGCGGAATGCAATCCATTGCTGACACAAACACAAGCAATTGCTTGCACAGCGAGCTGGCAGTGTGTGGCGCAGTCAGCGACAGTGCAGCAAGCGGGCCAGGGAACGCTGTGCCGTGCCTGCCCTACCTGAGGGCCTGTGGGAGGGGGTGAGAGGTCAGATTCCTGGAAGTTAGGAATGTTGAGCATCTATACCTGCTGGCGTGAGCACCAGAGCCTGGAGAATGTCCGACAGGGAGACGATGCCCATGATACTGGCATTCTCGTCAACCACCACCAGTCGATGGACCTAAACAAAAACACATCACCAAGACGTGGCTTTAGGGATTCCTTATGAGTGGAGAAAATATATGAATCATGTAATATATCATTATAAAATTATTATAGCAAACTATTCAACAATTGTATGGCAGAGTCAGAGTTCTATAGCCTGATATGCCAGGATTTCAATATATATCACAGACACGTGTGCACTGAAGTAGAATTGTGAGTCTTGGGGTTGCAAAACTAATTTCGTAAGTTCCAATGACAAGCCCTGAAATGAAAGACTCCTGTTCTGAAATATGATTCTCATGTCGCAATCGCGGGGCACAGAGATTCTGTGAAAACACAGACGTAAGCTCCAAGGTCAAGTCTGTTATTATAAAAACTAGAAGAACTGAACATTCATTATGATGTCATTGATATCTTGACCCATGTGGTCTTACCTCTGCCTTGACTATCCTGTCCACTATGGTTTCCAGTGTTTCCAGCCTGTTGCATTTCATAACGCCTTCAAAATACTGAGAGCGGTGCCGCAGCGCCTGGGTCACCGTGATGTCAAGGTTATTGTACGTCTTTTCAGCAGCGAGGTTCTGGGGGACGGGATAAATAACAATCAGGGACATGTAAAGTACCATTTAACAATGCAAACTGTCTCCAGCGTGCTGGGATGTTTTAAAGACAAAGCCACGTTCACATGTTCTACTTTTACCATCACAGTTTATAAAACATGGTTGAAACTTTTACCATAACATCATGCTCTTTCTTCTAAATTGAAATAGTTTCCCTCATCAAAGAATAACGGATCTCTTTCATGCATTACCAAAAATGCAAAAAAATATACAAATAAAAAGGCCATGCCCCATTGAAATTAAGTCATACAAATGTAAAGTACTTACTATAACATCGAATTTGGAATAAATATCTACAACTTTTCCTGGAAAACAAACACACACAAAAAAACATTTTAAATACTTAATTTAAACAATTAATAATAACAATTATTAATAATAATAATAATAATAATAATAATAATAATAATAATAATAATAATAATAATAATAATAAAACCAGTGGCATTCCAGCAGCACCTCTTTCACACCATCATTGAAAGGCTTGAAGGCCATCATTACTGATTTCAATGTACAGTCTGAGTGAATAAATACATTAGAAAATGGATGGATTTACTTTGCTCACAGCATTTTTGCACATGTAATAACACTGCCAATTGACAAGACAAAAGGACTTTGATGTCAGCTCATAGTAAAGATGTTCTAAGTATCTGGAGAGCTCTGCTTCTGGCTGCTACAGTAAACATGTATAATGCTAAGCTCAATCTCTTCATTCCCTTGTGCTTTTGTAACAGAGCAGGCTTGGTGTCTTAACCACAATGCCCCCAATGCACAAGAGCACAGCCTCATCTCATCTCAACTGATGTCAGCTTGCAAACTTTCACATGTAAAAATGGTGCATGTTAGTGGTACCTGATTCATCCACCACAGGCAACGCGGACACTCTCCTATCAGCAAATATATTCAATGCTTTTATGATGGGAGTGTCTGGGTGGATGTAGGCAATATTGTGGTAGGTTCCGATCCCCAGCTCTTCCAGGTTCTGCTTCATGAAGGCAGGCTTTGGCATCTCCGATACCTGCAAAAACAACAGGTTCAGAAGCACTTCAATGGTGCCAATTGCTTTATGATCTATTACTGTATGGAGTCAGCTCCCATACTCCAGACAAACCCAACCAATCACTGCTGATGTGACCAAAAAGAAAAAGAGAATTCATAGTTCTATCAATCAATTATATATTACTGCTGAACGTAAATTTCTATAAAACTATAAATAGTAGGGTGGCTTGACAACAAAATAAATAAACCTGAAAAGCCAGCGTCTATTGTTGAACCACACCGCAGAGCGAATGTGGAACTGCGTTAACCCACACCGCAGAGCGAATGTGGAACTGCGTTAACCCACACCGCAGAGCGAATGTGGAACTGCGTTAACCCACACCGCAGAGCGAATGTGGAACTGCGTTAACCCACACCGCAGAGCGAATGTGGAACTGCGTTAACCCACACCGCAGAGCGAATGTGGAACTGCGTTAACCCACACCGCAGAGCGAATGTGGAACTGCGTTAACCCACACCGCAGAGCGAATGTGGAACTGCGTTAACCCACACCGCAGAGCGAATGTGGAACTGCGTTAACCCACACCGCAGAGCGAATGTGGAACTGCGTTAACCCACACCGCAGAGCGAATGTGGAACTGCGTTAACCCACACCGCAGAGCGAATGTGGAACTGCGTTAACCCACACCGCAGAGCGAATGTGGAACTGCGTTAACCCACACCGCAGAGCGAATGTGGAACTGCGTTAACCCACACCGCAGAGCGAATGTGGAACTGCGTTAACCCACACCGCAGAGCGAATGTGGAACTGCGTTAACCCACACCGCAGAGCGAATGTGGAACTGCGTTAACCCACACCGCAGAGCGAATGTGGAACTGCGTTAACCCACACTGCAGAGTGATTGTGGAACTGCGTTAACCCACACCGCAGAGCGAATGTGGAACTGCGTTAACCCACACCGCAGAGCGAATGTGGAACTGCCCCATCTATTGATTGAATTAACTACACAAAGAACAGGACATAACAGGGAGTATCTATCTTTCCCAGTTCTTATGCTCCAGCGTTCACCAGGGAAACTCTTGATGGAAAATCTTTTAATATAATGTGTTCCCACAAATAAATGTTCATCCATCTCCAATTCAAAAGCAGTGGTTTCAAGTTATGTTCAGGTGTTTTATATCAAGCTGGAAGTGGGGCGTTTACTGCAGTTACAAAACCTGATCCTGCCAGGGGCCAATATGAAAGCACATTAGAATCAGTATCTTGTGTATGGGAGACTGTAAGAAACTGCTGGAATATTAAACCTGGTGCATTGAAAGAATAAAATCCTGCTCTGATCATTTGCTACCTCTTGCTGCAAACACATTACATAATGATCCATTTGTTTTGTATGCTCAGCCCCATACTTCAATTGAAAACAGTGCATTACACTGTAGTTACCACAGAGGGGCAGCAAAGTCTTGCTGAAGGAAACCCTAAAAAAAAAAAAAACTCAATAATGTGACAGGTCAGAGGAAGAGGAATTGCTCAACGGAACATGTGAGTAAGGGCTTCAGAAAGAGATTGCCAAGGACAACACTGTCAATACAGGAATGCATTGTTTTGAACCCATTTTAAAATGTAATCAATACACCTTAGCAGTGTATGTTATGCTGTGTGGGAGAGTGTGCAGCACACATGCACTTCCTTAGTGGGGTATGTTATGCTTTGTGGGGCTCTTATCCCTACGCCCAGGCTCTCGGGACACAGCATACAGGAGACAAGGCATTTCTAGGGTCCTCCCAGACACAATCTGCTCTTCTGGCCTCTTATCCCTACTCCCAGGATTCGAGATACTTGCTAAATCTTGTCACAAACAATTACAAATTAAAAGAAGAAATTGAAAACATTTACACTTACAAAAAGTTGCAGAAACTTCAGGATTCTCTTGTGCGTGAGGATATAAAGTGCATTCCCGCTGACGGGGTCTATAACCGGCAACCGGTGAATTTTGTTTTTGATGAGCGAATACACTGCATCAAATATGCTGAAAGCAGAGAGAAAAACAAACCAATGTTAGCAGAAAACGAACTAAAGCTTTATTGCATAATGGTAATGGTGAATCTGCTACACTTATCAAACAGCAGAGCGGATCGGTCGTCTCGTGAATCTGCTGCGCTTATCAAACAGCAGAGCGGATCGGTCGTCTCATGAATCTGCTGCGCTTATCAAACAGCAGAGCAGATCGGTCGTCTCATGAATCTGCTGCGCTTATCAAACAGCAGAGCGAATCGGTCGTCTCATGAATCTGCTACACTTATCAAACAGCAGAGCGGATCGGTCGTCTCATGAATCTGCTGCGCTTATCAAACAGCAGAGCGGATCGGTCGTCTCATGAATCTGCTACACTTATCAAACAGCAGAGCGGATCGGTCGCCTCGTGAATCTGCTGCGCTTATCAAACAGCAGAGCGGATCGGTCGTCTCATGAATCTGCTGCGCTTATCAAACAGCAGAGCGGATCGGTCGTCTCATGAATCTGCTGCGCTTATCAAACAGCAGAGCGGATCGGTCGTCTCATGAATCTGCTGCGCTTATCAAACAGCAGAGCGGATCGGTCGCCTCGTGAATCTGCTGCGCTTATCAAACAGCAGAGCAGATCGGTCGTCTCATGAATCTGCTGCGCTTATCAAACAGCAGAGCGGATCGGTCGCCTCGTGAATCTGCTGCGCTTATCAAACAGCAGAGCAGATCGGTCGTCTCATGAATCTGCTGCGCTTATCAAACAGCAGAGCGGATCGGTCGTCTCATGAATCTGCTGCGCTTATCAAACAGCAGAGCGGATCGGTCGTCTCATGAATCTGCTGCGCTTATCAAACAGCAGAGCGGATCGGTCGTCTCATGAATCTGCTGCGCTTATCAAACAGCAGGCGGATCGGTCGTCTCATGAATCTGCTACACTTATCAAACAGCAGAGCGGATCGGTCGCCTCGTGAATCTGCTGCGCTTATCAAACAGCAGAGCGGATCGGTCGTCTCATGAATCTGCTGCGCTTATCAAACAGCAGAGCGGATCGGTCGTCTCATGAATCTGCTGCGCTTATCAAACAGCAGAGCGGATCGGTCGTCTCATGAATCTGCTGCGCTTATCAAACAGCAGAGCGGATCGGTCGTCTCATGAATCTGCTGCACTTATCAAACAGCAGAGCGGATCGGTCGTCTCATGAATCTGCTGCGCTTATCAAACAGCAGAGCGGATCGGTCGTCTCATGAATCTGCTACAAGGACACATTGCAACAAGCTGGATTGCTCCCTCATTCCTTGACATGTAAAACATCAACTACAGGTGTATCTAGAATACACAGGGTTAATTCTCACACACATTTTACTGCAGGTCTAAAGAGACTGTGGCATCATTGTGCTAAATAGAGGACTAAATAATCCTGTAAGCATGCGATCCAAGACTACTTCTCTGGAGACAGGAGTTGAAATTATTCCAACCACTGAACACACTGGTTAAAAAAAAACAAAAAACCTTCATATACAGTAATGAAAGCATTACTGCTGCAGCTGCCTGCAAGAAGCGAGTAGCAATTTGATTTGACCAAGATTAGTACACGCCATACTAGTTCACTAGGGGGCTGCACATTATAACAATATTGAAATTTGCCAGGTATTCATATGGATTGTATACATGCGTGTTCATTCTTCACTTAACCTATTACTTACCAAATTAAATTCTCTTTAAAAAAAAAAATAAAAAATAAAATAATAATAATAATAATAATAATAATAATAATAATAATAATAATAATAATAATAATAATAATAACACAACACAAGCTGTATTTAGACTTAACTTTTGTGTTTCACAAAATTAGAGTAAGTTATAATTATATAATTAGAGAAAATTAAAACAGGTACACGCCAGTTAAAAATGCTCCACAAAATTGCAAAGTAGCCTGTCCTGAAATGAGGACACTGGGACTTAGTGGGTTCAGTGCATCGTGTGCACGGCTGTGTACTACCAGGACAAGAAAGAGAAACAGGAGCTACAGACCTATATATCTGTGGCAGGAAACTAGAAAACTAGAAAACAAGAACAGCCCCAGAAATGTAGAGACTGTTTAAAAAAGAATCAATTGCAAATGAATCAAGAATGGGGAAGTACTTCCATACCTTGCATCAGGCGATATGTTCACCAAAGGCTTAAACGTTTCCTGCAAGTACAGTTCTGTAGAAGAGAAAAGGAGATGAGGAGAGAATACATTAAACAAGACGCCATAGTATAATCTGGAATAGGAGGAGTTGCAGCTTTCTTTTACCCATTATAATAGTAGCATCTTTTCATTCGTTGCACAGTACGGATTGTTACAAATGTATTAGTGAATAATTCTTCTGCCATTAGTATGTGAATAGATAGCATCTTCCTGCAACAGTGTATTACACAGGGATGGCAAGAAGACTCCTATTGCACAGCAGTTTGATCCATTCCTGGTTTTACTAGGAGTTTAATAAGACACATCTGAGCTTGTTGCCTATACACTGGGGCTAATCAAGCTTGCAGTAAAATCTGGAATGGTTGAAGCTGCTATGCAATAGAAGTCTTATTTCCATCCCTGCAGTATACTGAAGATGTAGCAAAACCTCACAGCACTCATTAACTAAACAGAACAGCCTTCGATCAACAAGTTTGAGCTTTTCAGAATGGAGAAGCCAAAAAAAAGAAATAGGTAAGAAAGAATGGAAAAAATGTAATGTGTCAAAAGCTGCCAGTATGTTTAACACCTTTGGTGAGTAGTTAATTCAGTTTTCATTGTACATCCCAGAGGTTCACCACCAATCCTGAGTACTAGAGGGATTTTTATTTTGAGCACAATCACGCATCTCTCACTGCATGCTGTTGTCTTGGTGAAACTTTAATTCTTAATTCTTAAAGAGAGAGAGAGAGAGAGAGAGAGAGAGAGAGAGAGAGAGAGAGAGAGAGAGAGAGAGAGAGAGAGAGAGAGACAGTACTTCTTAAAATAACATAATGTACCCCTCCATGTTTCAATCTTGTGTTCTTCTAGCTCGTAGATTTGTACCTGAAAAGCACAAAAGACAAAATCTCATTAATAGTTTCAAGGAAACAGAAAATTCTACCTTAAAATTACAATAGGCCACTAGGATTGTGGCCATTAGGATTTCAATTTACCTGCACTTAAATTATGTTCCACGTTATGAGAACGTCTTAGTAATAAAATGTTATTAGAAACATCAATCAATCAATCTTTATTTGATATAGTGCCCTTCACCATAAATTGTTGCAAAGCACTTCACAGGTACAACACAACAGTAATTATTAATACTATACAAGCAATAGCAAACATTAAAACATTGCATACAAAAATCAACCGAAATACAATAAAGGGTAAAAGCATTACTTAATATTAAGATGTGAATGATAGATTCTAGAAGTGTGTCTTCAGTCGTGTTTTAAAAACTGCAACAGTTGGCTCCTCCCTTGTGCAAACAGGCAGTCGATTCCATAATTCAAGGGCCCTGAAGCCAAATGCTCTACCACCTGTGTTCTTTTTTGACACCTTAGGGACAGTAAGCAATCCCTCCTCCTGGGATCGCAGTGGTCATCTAGGTATACATGGGATTAAAAATATCATTTAAATATAAAGAAGCCAAACCGTTTAATGCTTTGTAAGTAATAAGCATGACCTTAAAATGATCCTAAACCTTACAGGAAGCCAATATAGGGCTGCGAATACCAGCGTAATGTGATCATGTCTCCAAATGTAGCTGTACAGTGCCACTAACAAACTAGACAAACGTACTGTACAAAGCACCTCCAAGCCACACTGTAAAGGAAGAACGCCTTTGAACAGTTTGCAAACATGAAGTAAAATATATACTATACGTGGAAGATGAGAAGTATACAAGTATGTATTGTTTATGGAATCTGAAAAACAACTGTGGTCATTTTGTATTGAAAGCAAGTCTGTATCTCAAACTGCTGATGAGATATAAACTGTTGTAAATGCAGCAATGTTCTTAACCCTACAATGTGCAGTGTGTGACACGGAATGGCACTATGAACTCCTCACAGTAAAATAAATGTACTGCAGCAGAATAAACGGTACCGTCATAAAGTGAGGATCACAGTATTATCAGAGTCTGCAAGGCAGAGTGAAATTTATGATAGATCTATGAAAAGTTAAATAACATTCCTCATTATTAAATATACTGACATTGTAATGTTTAAGTTTAGACTTCTGCAGTGACTCGGGAGGGCGAAGACGAACACACGCTGTCCTCCGAAGCATGTGCCGTCAGCCAACCGTTTTTTTCACACTGCGGACTCACCATGCAGCCACCCAAGAGCTACAGCATCGGAGGACAACGCAGCTCTCGGGCAGCTTACAGGCAAGCCCGCAGGCGCCCGGCCAGACTACAGGGGTCGCTGGTGCGCGGTGAGCCGAGGACACCCTGGCTGACCTAAACCCTTCCCCGGGCATGCTCGCCAATTGTGCGCCGCCTCTGGGAGCTCACGTCCACTGTCGGCTGTGGAATAGCCTAGGACTCGAACCGGCGACGTCCAGGCTATAGCGCGCATCCTGCACTCCACGCGGAGCGCTTTTACCGGATGCGCCACTCAGAAGCCCCTGTACCTGCCATTTTTGACCTCTGATATTTGGGGGGAAACTTACAGGGATTGTGGGATACAGGAAGACTTTTGGCATCCCTTTTTTTTTTAACTGATATTGATACTGAAAACTGTGATATTGTGATATCCCTTCCACTTGAGCTTCACAATACATACCTATGCTTTACACTTTGCAATGGTAAACTGTTACAAAAGCCTTATGGAAATGCTTAATAAAAACCTGGAGAGCCATCAAAGCAACAGCTCCATGAATCAGCATAGCCAGTGTTGATAATGGCTTTCCTTATGAAATGAAAATGCTACAGGGATGTACCCAAGCATGCACCTACAGCAACACTACCCTGAACAGCAGTATATCTGTTACCCAAGCATGGACCTGCAGCAACACTACCCTGAACAGCAGGATATCTGTTACCCAAGCATGCACCTGCATCAACACTACCCTGAACAGCAGGATATATGTTACTCAAGCATGCACCTGCAGCAACACTACCCTGAACTGCAGGATATCTCTTCCTAGTGGTCTGAGAAACCAGGATCCTTGCTCAACAGAGCCTGCTTCTAGAATGATGCTATACAGTAATTGCTCTCACGAAGTTCATGTCAATTGCATTCATGTATTCAGAAGGGGAGCAGCTCTATCGGATTACCTCTGGATAAGGATTACTGTGCCTGCTGGAAGCAGTTTGAATGTACTGCTCGGGTTGAATTCTCTTCAAGCATTTCTTAATGTCTTCTTACAAGAACTGGCAGTCCCTTCTGTCAAATATCACTTCTCAATCACAGCTTGCTTAATAAAATGTTTATTATGTAGTCCTGGCTTGGCTTTCCTGACAAATCCTTGACCTGTCCTGTCTTGGTTGAAAGCAGAATGTTCATTATAGGGCTGGCTTCAGGAATGTTTATCATAAACAGAGCAGAATCAAGATAAATGACATACACGGAAAGCGCTGCTTCATTTCATTTCATGGAAAATCCAAACCGGTACAGCCTACAATAACTGTACTACAGCGATTACAGTCCAAACAGTACAGTCTACAATAACTGTACTAAAGTGATTACAGTCCAAACTGGTACAGCCTACAATAACTGTACTACAGCGATTACAGTCCAAACACAGTACAGTCTACAATAACTGTACTATAGGGATTACAGTCAACCTATTATTCAAAATAGATCCGATTAGCTATACCACAAGACTGTGCCATGTGCTAATTCCCATTGCCATTCCCAATAAGAGGGAAATAAGCCCTTCCTGTGCACATGGTGATGTTCTGTTTCTGGCTACTGGGAATAGTCACCGGGTACCAAACGCTACTGCGCAACGCATCCGAGTGCGGCTAGCTATTACACTCATTAATAGAAAGTACAGCTGCATAGATTAAAGAAGAAAGGAAATGAGTATGTGCATCTGACAATGTGAATAGAAAGCCTGGAATAATGTTCTCCTGAATCGAGCCATGGGAGCATGCTGCAATTATAAATACAATAAGAGAGCTGCAGCACAACACTACAAACCGTATCAAACACCAAGCACAGAGAACAGATTACTGTGCTGCACACAATTATCCAAGCTGCCTGGGCATGATATGCAAGTCTACAGCTACTGACAAAATAGATGTTTGATACCTTTCTGCTGTGAGATTTGTCACTGGTGCCCCTACAGAACTCACCATTACAACCTTTAACTGGCCCAGTCTAAATACAAGGCGGCTGAAACACTGCTATATGTTAACCCACCGAACCTTCATTGGGAAGCTTGCCTACTTGCATAGTTTAGTGGAGCACTTCTTCATTGCACAACTTAGGATCCAGTCATTTTATTTAAAAGGTAGTTCCCATGCAGGGTTCCGACAGTTTTTGGTTGTTGCTCATTTCAGTTTGCAGCAGCCAATGACTGGAATGAGTTTCAACACAAGTTCAAATTAGAAGGGTTCTTATCTGAGGTTGCTTTCAGCCGTACGGTCGACTCATTGCTGACTGTCAGCTGTACCTGCAAAGTTACTGCTGAGTTTTTTGTTTGATGAAGTGTTTTTTACTCCTTACTGATTGTGTTTGATGTTGTTTGCTGTGGAGGTGCGAGCCCTCTTGCCAGGTCATCATTGTGAAAGAGAATTTGTTCTCAATCGACTTCTCTGGATAAATAGAGGTTCTGATTGATTGATTGATTGATTAGTTGCTGTAAGGGTTTTGCTGGGAGATGCACATGAATAGTGTCCAGTGTGTTAGGAGAAACTTAGTGCATGTGGATGTGTGAATTCATTTTTATTAACAATTCAAGTTGATACATCATGTCAGATGAAAGACCATGAACAAAATAGCTACCAGAAACCCCACTGCCATCACTAACCCAGCGCTACACTTTTGGGAGAGTTTGTGCTTGTGACCTGAAGCAAGCATGTTCTGCATCCCTACATGTTCCTCGTCTAAGGGACAGACATTCCCCAGCTTCGTGTTACAAATAATTACTAAAGGGGACACTTGTTAAAACGGTTGACTGTTACAGTAAGAAGTTTATTTAGATTTTCAAGTTTTGAATGAAAGTGTGTTATTTTTTGCCTGTTTCAATATTTAGCTACAATATATTACAAATGTATACGTTTCAAAAAATATATAATACTACTACTACGACTACTAATACTAACAGCCTTATCTCTCACTCCGAAAAGCAACTACATGTTATTGTTGGCTATATGTAAATAAGCAGTGCTATAATACCACTGACTTTCAAAACCGGCTCCTGTTAAAACCGTCTTACACAAATTCATATTTATTGGCATTCACTTTAAATTAGATGTGGCTGAAACAGCGAGGACGAAGGCTGAAGGAGTAGGAACATTTTTACTGGAAACTATAAATGGAAACAAATTGAAATGAACCTTCTGTAATAGGCAAAATATGAGGTAATTAACAAAACACACTAGTTTCTACTGTCCATTACGTACAGTAATAAACACATGGATTTCTTATCACCCACCATCACACGATGAAGAGGCCTATGTGACCTGAAAGCTTGCATTTTATTGTTTTTAGTTCAGTTTAATCAATAAAAAGGCACTTATTCTGCATTGCAATGACAATACTTTACAAGAAACACAGTTCATTAGTTTATATGTACAGTATTGCCATAGATTAATAATGAAAGAACAAACCATACCATCGGCGACTTGTAGTATCTGTGCAGTATGTTAATGAAGTCTGTAATTGTTAACATTCCTAAAAAGAAAGAGAGACAAATATAGATAGGATCAAACAGTACAAGCAAATCTAAAGCTGAGGAACACAAAGCCAATTTGTGGATTGGACCTTGACTTCAGGGGACAAGGTTTCAGGCCACTGCACGGCACGCCAGGGGAGACCTGGGGTTTGATACAGCAGAGTGGCTTTGTGTTCCCTCAGCTCAAGTACAAGACCTGGTACATCAGAAGAGGCTTAGTATCAGTGCTGGAGGAATCCTGGTTCAGTAACACTTGAATCCTGATTTGATTAGAGATAAAAAATACAGGGTGATTCATAAACACAACTCATGAAAATAAACCCATTACAGAACATGTTTGAATTGAGCTCCTTCCCCCACCCTTTTCTGAACTATAAATCGTACACAAACACAGACAGCTGGTAATGCAGGCAATGAGCACAACGTTAAGAGTGGCTCCAGCTCATGCTGCTTTTAATCTGACTGCTTTTAATCGTTTTTAAAAACTAGCTTTTTATTTGTTTTTCAAATGTTACAATTAAAACCACGTTTGTCTCTTAATTACTGTTATTGTAAACATGTATTTGCGAGTCGGTTCCCTTTCCCTTTCAGAAAACAATTCCTTCTCATCCGGACAGTATTGTGCTGGTGATGATTTCTACTACAGCTCTTCAGCAAGCTGCTTATTTTCACATGATTGTTCCTCTCTGCACTCTTCCCAGAACCCTTCTGTCCTGCATTCCAGTTCATAGGGCGAGTATTTATATCCGTCTCCATGACACCAGCCTGCATCCCCCCACTCTGACAGCCAGCCAAGCAGTAGGTAGTGGAATACAAGTTCACCAAGGAAAGACAATTCGCAAGCTGTGAGCACTAGCTTGGATTGTGGGTGGTAGTGCAGCTAGGAAATAGCTAGGAAATAGCTCAGAATTACTTCTTGTTTGCTAGTTTGCAATTTAAATATTTATATACAGCTGATTTGCATTGGGATCTACACAAATATATTTAAAACAATGTATTTAATATTGGCAACCAAAGGCGTCCAGCACAGTGAAACTGGTCTTGATGAAGGGAGTAGTTAATAGGGATTAGATTCAGAGCACTTTAGGGAATTTGAGCTTATTTTCTTTCCTACTCACCTACTTGTTCCACAGAGCTTCAAACTCGACAGAGAAAGGTCTAAGTTTTAGGGGTCTAAATATTGTAATGTATTATATATGCTTTTTCAGTAAAATGTTGCAGTGTTACTATATCCCCAACATGCACAGATGATCCCCCAATATAGAAAGCGGATTGTGATTTGCTTCTCAAAATCGCTAGATTTAGGACAGGTCTGTCAAAGTCATAAGTGCCTCCAATAGTGATGAAAAGAAATGGAGATCCAGGGTCCCCATTCACTCCATGTGCAAAACGACTTTGAGATTGACCAAAATTGTCACTCCAAAGCATTTGAGCTATAACCAGGAGTCAATTATATAAAAAATAAAACACACACACATAGTATAATTACTTTGTAAATTAATTTAAAAAGAAACACAATTCAAAATAGGAATGCAAGGACTAGACTAGACAAAGCAAGAAGGATGAGCCCATAATGTAAAATCCTAAAAATGTGAAGGGTCAAGAGAAAAAGAATGGACTGCGTTTGAGTTCACTTGAAACATTCTAGAACACTTAAGAATACAGGAACTGGATCTGACTGATCTCAAGACCTGTCAAGATGGGTCTTAAAGGATACCAATGATTCTGCAACAACTACCTGGCTTGGAGACCCATTCCATACATTCATCACTCTCCGTGTGAAAGACGAAGGGTCTGCCCCAAGTCTGACTCCACTCTCCAATAAGCTCCACTGCACTTACCTACGAAGCTCTGCTTTTTAGTCTCCCATAGCGGGGCTGCGCGGACACCATTCGCCACCAATGCAAAGAAAGCCTTCTTAACCTGAGGGGACAAAAGCACGAATCAGAGCTCTTATCCAAAACAAAAACTCATTAAGATGACTGCAGAAAAACTGCACCCATTGGCTGGCTTCACAGTACAATGTGTTCAGTGACATTGCCCTGACTCTCAGTTTGCAAATAATAGCACAGCGACAAGGCTGCAGTGCTCCCTGTGTAGAGCGAATACAGAATCTTTCAGGCATATTGTACAGTATATTGAAATCAAATATACTACAGATTAATAAGACTATTTGACATTATAAAGCATTAGGCCGATTAGTTTATAAAGCAATGAAGCCTCATTCTGTGATCCAGGGTAAATCTCTCCACTTATTATATTATTTGTTACCAGGAAAGATCACCGAGATGTATTTGTATTAACTTGTACTGTGTATTAATACTTGTACTGTGATTCTTGAAATGTATTTTTGTTTACGACTGTAAGTCGCCCTGGATAAGGGCGTCTGCTTAGAAATAAATAATAATAATATACTATTTGCAGAGATATCATGGAAGACACATGTGGCAGTGGCATTACAATGTGCTTTGAGGCATCGATATGAAAACGTGCTTTAAAAATACAATAGCTTGTTTGGTTTGGTTTTGAGGCATTTTGAACTTACAGTCCAACTGAACGTGGACACTTTACCACATGTTGCATCTCTCAGAGCACAATGCTGGCAGATGATATGCACTATAAACATCTCCCCCAGGAAGATCATTTTAAGAGCTGTTTAATAGAATTCTTGGCAATGCAAAGATAAACATCACATAGCCCCCACCCTGCCCAGTCCTGCACTGTATTCCCTGATGGTACTGTATAATTGGTCCTAAATAAAACAAACATTTATAATATTATGAAGAAAAAAAAAAAAAGAAAAAAGGCAGTGGAACAGAACTTTTTGCCAGACTTGTGTTTTCATTACCACTTAGGCAGCCCTGCTTGGCTGGACCATTTTAACTTGTCAGTGTCTCTCCTGGCTGAGCAGTGATCGGAATAACAAATGTCCAGGGAGTACCGTTCAGCCCTCCCCCCCACCTCTTCTCTATCTGTAGCTGCCGAGCAAGTCCCCCTGATGCCAAAAAAGAACTAAACACTCTGCTGGAAGAAGGGCGGACCTCAGCTGTGCACTCCCATAATCCAGCAAGTCAATCTGTCTGGGTCAGCACAGCCTCCTCAACCCCTACAGCTGTAACCTGTCATGTCTCCAGAAATCAAGGCTGCAATTATCACCTGATGCATTTCCCAATACAGCAGCTCTCATTATCACCTGCTGCAGCTCCCAATACTGCAGCTCTCATTATCACCTGCTGCAGCTCCCAATACTGCAGCTCCCAATACTGCAGCTCTTATTATCACCTGCTGCAGCTCCCAATACTGCAGCTCTCACTATCACCTGCTGCAGCTCCCAATGCTGCAGCTCCCAATACTGCAGCTCTCATTATCACCTGCTGCAGCTCCCAATACTGTAGCTCCCAATACTGCAGCTCTCATTATCACCTGCTGCAGCTCCCAATACTGCAGCTCTCATTATCACCTGCTGCAGCTCCCAATACTGCAGCTCTCATTATCACCTGCTGCAGCTCCCAATACTGCAGCTCTCACTATCACCTGCTGCAGCTCCCAATACTGCAGCTCTCATTATCACCTGCTGCAGCTCCCAATACTGCAGCTCTCACTATCACCTGCTGCAGCTCCCAATACTGCAGCTCTCATTATCACCTGCTGCAGCTCCCAATACTGCAGCTCTCATTATCACCTGCTGCAGCTCCCAATACTGCAGCTCCCAATACTGCAGCTCTCATTATCACCTGCTGCAGCTCCCAATACTGCAGCTCTCATTATCACCTGCTGCAGCCCCCAATACTTGGTGGTTCTGTAGACATTACCATAACAATCATTCCCGTAACAGCTTATTTAGTTCCGGTAATGACAGAGCTGTTATGGTAATGACACTTTTTAGAAATGCGTTATACTAAATTACTGTTAAATAAAAATTAATTCATCAGTTATTCACAAAAGTATTTTCTTCAAATGCAGAATGACTAGGAGAGGGGCATGAATGACCTTTAAGTCCACCCCCAATTATTAGAAAATGGATTATATTGTAGCGACCCAGGCAGTGTTCTGTGTCTGCTGGACTTGTATTGTCCCGTTGTTTGTCTCGTCTGTCTTGTCCTGTGTATGTGTTGCATGTATTGTTAGGGTGCCACCATGCCACTTTGAATGGGGAGAGAAGCGTAGGATGGATCCGTTGGTCGGTCCGGGTGGAGTGGGCGGTATCAGCAGGGGGTATAAGAACCACTTGCGCGGGAGGGGGCTTTGATTTTCGTGCTCCACAAATCTTATACAGCGCCTACTGCTCTCTGCACTCCTAACTCACCTCACCTATGGGCTTTAAGCGCGGCTGCTAAATACCGTGTTATGCTTTTGAGTAATTTGCAATGCTCTTAAGTTTACATAGGCCACAGTGCAAAATAACTGCCTGGCCGCGAGGCAATTTGGATTTTGCAGCCACAGTTGTTTGGACTACACCGATTCTTACTCTCCAATGTGTATTAAAGTTTTACGATTGCCAGTAAAACCTATTTTGGAATCTGTGTAGTGTCATTATAAATGGTTTCTTTCTTTACATATTTATTTTAAATCATTGTTTAAATCTTTAAGTGTCATTACCGTAACAATAGTTATTTTAGTGAATAAAACTGCAGCAGCATTGGCAGGAGTGAAAGTTATATTAGCAAAGGGTTAAGGTTCATATTTTAAAAAATTAAAGAATTTGGTATACTTTTAATCATTTTTTAATTAAAAGTATCAGTACAAAACCTGATAACAGTTAATTTTATTAGTCAATAAATATGAAAATCAAAGTTTATGTTTTGAAAAATGAAAAATATTTTCACTGATGTGTAATGTTATAATGCCTAATCGATTTTATGTATATATCTTTATACAACAGTTTTTAGTTGTGTTGCAGTAATGACAGATTTATGCGCTAAAACATTTAACAAAAATATTAAATACATTAAAATTTCAGCTCGACTGAGTCATGTTAGATGCAGATAAGATTTTTTCTTATTTAATTTTGGTTGTTTCACTAAAAAAATATCACATCAATATCTCAATTTTTTGGAACCCCAATTTTTCCCCTTTGTGTAGAATGACCCATAAATATGCTGCTCATTATGATGAAGAGAAGTGACTTGTGAAGAACCACATTTTGTAGGCTGGCTGGAAATTCATCTCAATATGATGAAAGCCCTCTGTTAAATACATTGCTGATCTGTGCACGGTGATGCACGGTGATGCACGGTGATGCACGGTGATGCACGGTGATGCACGGTGATGCACGGTGATGCACGGTGATGCACGGTGATGCACGCAACACTGATGCAGAGTTTCTTTCTTTACTGGGTCTTATTTTAGATCCCAACTTTTTTTCTACGTGGATTTTGCATCTTCCAAACAGCCGAGTCCTTTCATGATAACTTGGCTGTTTATGTACACATGACTAGATTGTACTGAAATGTAAGAAGGCAGTGCTAATAAGATAAAACACTAGTCACCTTGGCAGATCTGTCTTGTATAGTTACCAGCAAAACAGCAGAAGGTCTTGGATACCGACTGGGCAATCTGCTTTTCAAAGCCGTCAGGTTTCCTGACTCTGTTTTTATGCACAGGTTGTCAGGGTTTCCTTATGCATGAGCTGCTACCTGGCAGCGCAAAGAACTCAGAAAAGTGACTAAGATTACACAGGTTGTCTTATAACGTTTATATGAACTGTCTGACTTAGCTAGTTTCAGTTTGTCTGCAAACCCTGCGCAAAACTCACAACAGCAGATATTCAGTGTGTAGAGAAGCATCTCTGCCCTGCTCACAAACCTGGTCCGATCTGTACTTCAAAAAAGATGAATCTGATAAAAAATATCAGTGTTCTCTTACCAGCACCCAGCTGCCAATGTATCTGCAGCACTTTCTAATGATCTTTTCATAAGGTTACCAGATTTACAGAGTGAAAAATTGTGGCGTGTTTTTGTTAATTCACGGACGCCATTAAAATAACTATATAACTATATATATATATATATATATATATATATATATATATATATATATATATATATATATATATATATATACAATCCTAACTGAAAAATTAAACATTGGATGTATTTATTGCAGATCACAACAACTTTTTTTTCTATTGTCATCTAATCAAATCATGTTAAATGTACAAAAAGCTAATTCGAAAAAAACTAGATCAGCTATTGCCACTTAAACATGAATAATCCATGTGATTGTTTATTATTATTTTTTTTTCAATGGCGCTAACACAACCTAATAAATTACTCTGCTGTTCACTTGCTGAGCACACTTATACTTTTAAAAATAAATGCAAATACAACAGCAAAACTGGGACGACTGAACGATTTTACTGTTTCCAACCAGGGCAAAAAATGAAGGCTGCAAAATGGGACACTCCCAGAATGTCTGGTAACACTACCCCAGGGATACTTTGTATAGCTGCCAGCCATTATTAGTCTAAATTGGTTTGTTTGTGTGTGTGTGTGTTTTTTTTTTTAAACAAGTCATGATTCAAGTTGTTATAGAAAGACATAAAAACAGGGTTGATATTTAAATCGTTTTACTCTATTGCAACGGGTAATGGTGACATTTAATGGGGTTGGGTTCTATCTGCTCAAATCACCACATACACATGCACAGACACAGACATGCAGACAAAGACATGTAGAAAGACACGCACACACAGAGACAGATACACACACACAGAGACAGATACACACACACAGAGACAGACACCCAGACAGAGACATGCACACAGACACAGACACGCACAGTGACAGACACACACACAGACACACACACAGACATGCACACAGCACACACACACACACACACACACACACAGAGACAGACACATACACACAGAGACAGACACACACACACACACACAGACGCACACACAGAGACACAGACACGCACACAGAGTTTCCAGGTCACAGTGTAAATCATGAACCCGTGGATACAGGCATTACAAAGGGTTAGTAGGGTTTCCTTTCATTTTCTTTCCTTGTAATACTGTAGTTCTGTTGCATTGGCTTCCCTTTTTTTCTTTGATGGCATTGAAGGAGTTGATAGCTTTCTGTCTGCAGCTCTATAAACACATGAATGCTGTTTTAATGAGGCAATCTTGTGCTGTCACTGAGCTGCAATGGATTATCTGTACGCAGTTCTGTGAGGAATGGGGATCAGTTACAGTACGTGGAAGCTGCATGATTACTTGGAACATTGGAACACAAAACACAAGCAAGCAGAGGAGGCAGGGGGAGAAAGATAGAACACAAGCAGAGGAGGCAGGGGGAGAAAGACAGAACACAAGCAAGCAGAGGAGGCAGGGGGAGAAAGACAGAACACAAGCAAAGGAGGCAGGGGGAGAGAGATAGAACACAAGCAAGCAGAGGAGGCAGGGGAAAAAGATAGAACACAAGCAAGCAGAGGAGACAGGGGAGAAAGATAGAACACAAGCAGAGGAGGCAGGGGGAGAAAGATAGAACACAAGCAAGCAGAGGAGTCAGAGGGAGAGAGATAGAACACAAGCAAGCAGAGGAGGCAGTGGGAGAGAGATAGAACACAAGCAGAGGAGTCAGGGGGAGAGAGATAGAACACAAGCAGAGGAGTCAGGGGGAGAAAGATAGAACACAGGCAAGCAGAGGAGTCAGGGGGAGAGAGATAGAAAGGCACTTAAACTGTTCAATTAGTTATCTTTTGCTTGTAATTTGATGCTGAAAGGGTTAAATATACAGTCTAAGAAATACAATAAAAAATGAACGGCATGTCTGTATTTGGTTTTAATTATAGTTAGGGCTTCTGATTTTCGGTTTTAACTGATAAAACACAATGAAACACACCCGATACAAAAAAATTAAATCGGTGGATAGCCATTAAACACCGGAAAACACTGTAAAAACTGTGGAAATGGTTAATCTAATCTATTCACGTTGAATTTACCCTTTTCACATTTAAAAAACTAAAACTTACAACAAAAATAATATCTATCATTGATTAGTTCTGAATACTTTAAACCCGCCCCAACTACTGAGTGACAGCACATTCCTACATTTATATTGGAGACTCTGCTTGCGAGATTTAAAACGAGATAACAATCAGGATGGAGGCTTGTTAGCTGGATTTCAAGCTGTATTACAGTTAAAACACGAAGGATTTAAAACAGAATTGTGGCGAAATGTACAAAAATGCCTCCAGACAAGAACCCCAGAAGAATGTGCCCTAGACCATACGGATTTCGTTGTGGAAGACAGCAAAGGAAAGAAGGTACAACTTAAGTGTGCAAGTACTGTCGAGTTACTATACATATTTTGACAGAAAAAAAACGCTCAAGCATTTTGGAAAGTAACCGAAAACACTAATTTCATACAGTATATCAAACGAAAGCCCCGAAAAAAAACAATTTACATAAAACTCAAAAATAGCTTTAAAATAAGCACCGAAAAATACAATTAATAAAACCCAAAAAACAGAAGCCCTAATTATAGTGTAAACAATTCCAGCACCTTTTCCATCCAGTGATTAAAGAAATGACTACATTTATCATTCTGTAATTACAAAAAAATGTCTTAAACTAAGCGAAATGTAAACACCTGCGAAATTCTACTCTGAAACAGTTTTTTTTTCCACAAATATGTCTGTAAAAAAATGTATCCAACAACGTTGCAAACAAATATCCTAAACCACCACACTTTTCAAATAACAATATAGGCTAGTCCATGTTCCCAAAACCATCCCTGGTCAATACAACGATATTTACTTGAACATAATGTGGCTCACTACTTCAAACAGAAGATCGAGGGTCTTACTGCAGAGAGAAAGCAGGAAAGCAGAGGACAAGAAGGAAATGAAGAAGCCTGTTGAGCTCCTATCTGTCAAGCTGGATTTTGCTTTTAAAGCTTGTTTAAGGCGGGGTGGGGGAAGACAGTAGATAACATAATGGACTAAAAGCTCTTACTGGCTGTCACAGCACTTCTCAGAACTGGCTCAGATAAAAGCAGGGGCAATCCTAAGGGACTGAAAGAATGGGTATGAAATCAGTTATCTGAACTAAAGTTTTTTGTTTGTTTTTCCCCAAACTCATAGGTTTAAAATCACCACGGTGGCCTCACTAGACTGTAACAGAAAACCTGTCCCCCTACAAGACTCTGCCCCTACTAGTAGTAAGAAATGCCACATTAGTAGCATGTGTTTTCTTACTGATGTACAGTAGTGTGCACAGGTATTAGAACACCCCATTGCTCTGTAGTTCAGCAGTGTGCACATGTATTAGAACACCCCATTGCTTCTGTAGTTCAGCAGTGTGCACATGTATTAGAACACCTCATTGCTTCTGTAGTTCAGCAGTGTGCACATGTATTAGAACACCCCATTGCTTCTGTAGTTCAGCAGTGTGCACATGTATTAGAACACCCCATTGCTTCTGTAGTTCAGCAGTGTGCACATGTATTAGAACACCCCATTGCTTCTGTTTTGATTTGTTGTGCATATGAAATCAAACCACTGGAAGTGAAATTCTTGGACAGTTGTCAAAATAGGCAAATTATTTAAAATTGCTGACTTTATTAGGCCACACATGCAAGGAATTTTAAACAATAATATAAAAGGAACACACAGCCACAAATGGTCAAATGCATGAGACTGTTCTTTTGTTTACTGCTTTCAAGCCATTTCTAAAGTTTAACTTTAACAACATCTGTATATTAGACTGTAACAGGAATCTGAACCATCATCAATATAATAATAATGAATATAATAATGTGAAACACTTACTTGCAATGTAGTGTCAAAGACAACAAGCTTGGAGCTGGTCGGCACGATGTCATAGCACTTGTGTGACTTCATAAACCTCATGTAAATATCACTTTCTGATTCTTCAACAGCTACAAGTCAAACACATGATAAAAGCAGGTTATGTGAATGGCAACACAAGTTAACACAGTAATTAATGCAGGGTCATTCCCTTTAAGTGTAATATCAGTCATATAATCTAAACAGGGTAATTAATGCAAATACAAAAGTAAAGCTATGCATCTGCATTTAAATGTTTTCTAATAATGGTATGTATTCAAATTTCACAAACAGTATTCAATTGCAGTTGTTTACACTTTGGAAGCGATGAAACTTTTTGAAGAGTTATAAAAGGTCAACAATTGTAGTACTATACCCTTTAAACTTTTACAGCTTTATATAACAATCACTGCACTGCAGCCATACAAGGCTTAGAAGCAAAAAAAGGTACAATCAAGGGCTGACTTCACTCATTAATCTAAGATCTGTGGGCAAAAGTCAACAAATGACAAACTGTTTGGCTTTCCGCAGTTCAACGAACAAGTCTGTTGAACAAGCCTGTTTTGAACAGCATTCTGAACAAAGACCAGCGAAGTGCAGTCCTATTAAGAAACAGCCCTGCCCTATTAAGAAACAGCCCAGCGAAGTGCAGTCCTATTAAGAAACAGCCCAGCGAAGTGCAGCCCTATTAAGAAACAGATCAGCGATGTGCAGCCCTATTAAGAAACAGCCCAGCGAAGTGCAGCCCTATTAAGAAACAGAGCAGCAAAGTGCAGCTCTATTAAGAAACAGATCAGCGAAGTGCAGCTCTATTAAGAAACAGCCCAGCGAAGTGCAGCCCTATTAAGAAACAGCCCAGCGAAGTGCAGCCCTATTAAGAAACAGTCCAGCGAAGTGCAGCCCTATTAAGAAACAGAGCTGCCTGACATCTTAAAAGAAGTCTTTTTAAATTCCTGCACCTACTAGTGCTGCAGCACATGAACACAGGGGTTCCCTATGCAAGGACAACAAAAAGACAGCTTCCAAAAACCCAACAACATGCCTAACAAGGTTCAATCCAGGCCGCTAACCCTAACACTAACGCCCTGATACCATACAAATCACGATCTACAAGAAGCAATAGGAGTGTGCTGATACATGTGATCGTGTTGATGGGCCACTGGTGTGATGCATAGTAAGATCAAATGATCATTTAATGTTGGCCTGTCTTAAATGAGTTAGGGAGAGTAGGTATTCATAGTAACTATAAAACACTTCATTCTTCATTGGTGAGCTACAATTAGCCATGCTGTGCTTTGGGTCTTGCATCACAATACATGCGATACAGTCCATACCTCTATTACGATACAGAATATCATGTAAAGAAAGTACGAGACATCGTTACACCCCTAGTAACAAATAGTCAGCAGCATGTATCCCTGCCACATCGGTATACTATAAATTAGAGCTACCAGTATGATAAAGCTGATGATCACAACCCACAATCAACAGTACATACAGAAGACGTCTTACCAGGGATATTAACTATTTGATAAGCATGCAAATGTATGTGTGGCACACAGCCAGCTGGGTGATAGGACAGGCAGAACCCCCCTATATCTGATCATGTCAAAAACTGGACAACTGGATACGTCTTCTCACTTAGAAAAGTCTAAGTGTGACATACAGATGGATGGATATGCGGACAGACAGACACCACCCTATAAATCACTACAATCTGATATTATTACAAGTTATGCAAAATAATGTTAATACTCTAGCATGACAATCTGATAAGCAGTTTTTCCAGATATATGGAGAAATCTATGAAGTGTGATATACAGCAAGTATGACTGTCTCCACTACAAAGTATCCCCTTCGCAAGGGTGATGTCATCCTGGGGAGGGATCACTAGCTTCACAACTAACAATCTAGCATGGATCATATCCACACAGTTTCTCTTCAAGCCATGGGTCCTTGGTGTCTGGATACAGTCCTGTGGAGGAATCTTACAGCACCTGCTTGAGCTCCGTGTTCCGGATGCAAAGCGTTCCAATGCCTTTCATTGCTGGAGCAGTTTACTGCTCCCTAACTGTCACGGATTGCTCAGACATTAACACAATTACAGGCCTGTTCCTCTCAGTCAGAACGAGCGCAACACTCTAAAAAAAGAACGGTGTTAGCAAACAGTACAGATAACCTTGCTTACTGTATAATGACAACAGGACTGACCACTTTCAGAACTGGCTAGAAGTAGGTCTTGAGTCATTGTATAAATACACATGTTTATACAATGCATAAATGGAATTCAACTCAGTAAATATAGGTGGCCCTTTTTTTACAGGTGGTCTTGAATGCAGATTGAACTTGTAGAAACAGCTGAGGCAAGAACGTTTTTGCTTTCCTTAAAGTGGCTCCCCCACCCCACCCCACCCCACCCCATACCCTCCCATTGTCCTTCATTACTGTAGCTTTCTAAACTGCCCCTATACCACAGAGAGGAAGAATTGCAGTATCAATCTACTCTACATGTCCAGCTCCCTTCTGTGAAGAAATCTGCTAACAAGAACAGAACACAGCCAGTCTGTACACAGTAAACAGTACGCTTGTTCTTGACAAAGTGGAGTTCAAGCCTGTGAGTAAAATATACAAGTTGTGAGTTAGTAGTGGCAAGTGCAGGTACTGCTTTTCATCACTACCCAGGAGCTACACAGCCAGAATCTTGCTCAGGGCCAGTTATGTTGTTACTGCATAACTATAATGCAGTCACTACAGTGCTGGTACTGTGGAAGTGATTGGGCTTTTTTATCCATACTTTTAAAATAGCCAGTAGTACAATATGTAGTAAAACTGAAAGAAACTTTGAAGGAATATTGAAACTGAAGACACTGAGAAAGATATCCAGTCAAAATTTATCTCAAAGATTTCTTCTGGAATTACTGTAGATTTAACAAATTCGGATCGGAGTCGTGATAGAAACTCAAGCTTTTCCAATTGCAAAGACAAACGTACTTCTAAAAATAGTTTTCTTCTGGTTTACATTGCAACACTGAATCATGAAGAACTGAATTTCTTGTGGGGAAGCAGTCAAAAAAGGCAAACAAAACTGTTGCCTAGAACAAAGAAGAATTAGGGGGTAAGCTGACAAAGTTAACACAATACTTTAAGCACAACACAGAAAGCAGACACAATTGGAAATTAAGTGGAGATGGACTTAGGACAGAGGGTAGGAGACACTTCTTCACACAGAGAGTGGTCAAGGTTTGGAATGAGTTACCTAGTCATGATGTTAATGCAGAATCACTGGGATCCTTAAAGACCCAACTTGACAAAGTTTTCAGATCAATCAGCTACTAGAATCAGATAAGCATAGATTTGCTGAACAGCCTCCTTTTATTCCTATGTGTTTCTCTGTTCTTCTGTTTCTCAGTGTCGCAGTACCCTATAGTGGAGGAAAACACCTTTTCTTTCGGGTGGGGTAGTATGGGTCACTCTCTTTATTTGACCTGTCGTATGTACATAACATAGAACTAGGGTTGTATTTTTTTCATGGTAAAAAATGGCTTATGTCATCGCAACTGTCACGTTATTATACAGCAAATATTCCTAAATATTTAAATGCTTACCTGAAAAACAGAAATGCTAAATTGTAGAATATTTAATTTTGTATATCCACCTTTTAAAGACCTTCTATTTTCATCATCAGTGAATTATCAAACAACATAAACACAGAAATACATGTAAAAATAACAACATCCATGTGAAATGTTCCTTCTTGTAGTGGACAGAGCGATCGGTTAATTTATGGGCATTAGTTTATTAACCTGTAGATTAATCCGTCCACATTTTTAATAAAGGTAACGATCTTATAGTGGCTGTCCTGCATAGTAATACTTAAATCAACAGAATCTAAAATAAGATAGAGCTGAAACTCTGAGATGGAGGTCGTTCTATAATTCAGTTCCTGAACTGCAGAGGACACAGAACGCAACCTCAGTAATACATTTTAATGGGCTGCTGCCTCTATCTCAGTATCTCAAATTCCTTAATCAGTCAGACAAACCCAAGAGACAACGACTGTCTGCATCCCTCTGGTCTATTCTTAGCTTGGTATAAAAGGAAAAGAAAAAAAAAATAGAAGAAAAAATAGAACTTGATGAAAATAATCTATTTTCTTTTCAATGAATACACTAAAACTTTACAAAAAGGATACTGCTGCTCTAGAAAGAGTGCAAAGAAGAGTGACAAGAATTATCCCGGGTTTAAAAGGCATGTCGTATGCAGACAGGCTAAAAGAACTGAATCTATTCAGTCTTGAACAAAGAAGACTACGCGGTGATCTGATTCAAGCATTCAAAATTCTAAAAAGGTATTGACAATGTCGACCCAGGGGACTTTTTCGATCTGAAAAAAGAAACAAGGACCAGGGGTCACAAATGGAGATTAGATAAAGGGGCACTCAGAACAGAAAATAGGAGGCACTTTTTTACACAGAGAATTGTGAGGGTCTGGAACCAACTCCCCAGTAAAGTTGTTGAAGCTGACACCCTGGGATCCTTCAAGAAGCTGCTTGATGAGATTCTGGGATCAATAAGCTACTAACAACCAAACGAGCAAGATGGGCTGAATGGCCTCCTCTCGTTTGTAAACTTTCTTATGTTCTTATGTTCTAGGGGAAAAAAGAGATCGAAATGTATTTCATGCAGTATAATTAGACATGCCTTCTGACAGACGCACTCACTCGGGTTCGTTTGCTCCTTTTAAACATTGGACCCAACACAGGATTGAAGTTTTCAAGCACTTTCGTGCCGTTTTTATTATTTACAGAAATTAAATCAAAAGCTAACTCCCACACGTAGTACTAAACTAAACTTTGGGTGAATTATTCTAAACTACCACACTGGACGGCTAAGCTGTTTACCAGTCATAAACTCTGTTACACACACAACGGTTTCACCCAGCCCCTTTCCTTTCACCAACAGCCTCTTGCCTACACACAGACTGCAGACCTCTGTTATATACCTGCCTGCTAATCACAGGCAGGTGTCCCTTGTTCACGCAGAGCCAGGTGCACCTCGTCCTGGCTTACTCCCGCAGCATTCTGGGGAATGTAGTTTTTTAGCCCCTCCTGTACTACATTCTTCCTCATCCTCCTCCTCCACCTCCTCCTCCTCCTCGTCTGCCACACTTATTTTAGTCACACCTGTTTTCACAATGTTTGCATTAAACGGAAGCATTCCTCTGGGTCGGTTGATCTAAGAAAACTGTACAGAGTGTTTTAGTGCGGTTAAACTTATCAGCTCAGATTACCCCCTCTGCCCCGAACTGGAAGAGTGTTTTCAGAAAGGAGCTCAGAGGAGTTACTGCACGCAGCTGTAAACTCACTGATAGAATTAGCTTTAGCAGGCCCAACAGAAGGGGCTAGCATACTTGCTTCAGAAATACAAAGTAAAGGGGTAGTTCCACTGTTTCTTAGCTGCAGCTATCTGTAACACTGCAAGTAGAGGTGACTCTATAACACAAGAATGCAACTGGGAATGCTCGATCACCAGCTGCTGCTCTCTGCATGTGGTATAAATGCATACAACAACTTTTTGATCTCTGAAACAATGAAATACCAGATGTTTAAAAGCAATAGTAAAATGGGCCAGCAATTTCAAGAAATAAACTACATTCTCAGCTTACAGACAGTAAGAAAGCACAATTGCTCTCTGGTGAAAAATATCATAACACAAATAATAAGAAAAAAGGTACAATTATGTATATATATTTTTTTGCACAAAAAAAAAACATAATAAATGCTGCATCTCAATATTTGTTTTGAGTGGGCAATTATCAGGTTGTTACACTTCTGGGTCCGATTTTTTAAAAACTTTATTATATTGCGTGAATCTCCAGTTATTATTTTTTTAATCGTACACATATACCATAAATTCACTGTGCAAAAAGGTACTTTAAATTAAATGTGAAATACAATTATTATTATTATTATTATTATTATTATTATTATTATTATTATGATGTTTTAATTGAGTAAATGTCCTGCACTTAGGTTCAAGAAGTCTATATGCTGAACTTAGTTCAAGCGAATCAGAAAGGCTCCAGGAGTACAAGGCAGGTCTGAGATACGACTGGCATTTGGCTGTGTATCTTGCTTACCTTGCGGTAGATCTTAGATCTTTTATTTATGATCATGTAATCAAAGAAAACTAAAAGATGATATCGCACAAGTCTACCAGAAGCCATAATAGTAGTACAGTATTTTACATTTGATTTTGAAATGTCACAGTTTTCAATTTGTCAGTTTTTCGTTAAGTATATGGAAAACTTTGAAGCAGTATGTAATTCAATATGTTAAAGTAACATTATTCAGCAGGTTTCATTCGACTTTATGAAGCAAGAATAATTAATTCTATACAGGGGGATGCAAACCTTTTGGCCACAGCTGTAGAAATATCACCGCATGGAGTTTTGAGTGGAACGCAATCACCTCAGGAGTCTTGACTGTTTCACTATTCAGTGCAGAGGGTTGTTACTGGAAAGCTTGTCTGAGTTACAGTGCTGGCAGAAACTACCCTGGAAGATCAAGCTAATGATATGGAGGCAGGACTGGCTCTTAAGGCTACAGGTATAGGAGCAGATTATATGCAATGTTACAGTGGTCTAAAAGGAGCTGTGTTACCAGTAAAACTTCCTATTGTCTCCAGACATTGTGTTGTGTTTTGTGAGCCAACGATTTCCAATTCATTTTTTAAAATAAATTCCCTCGAAGGAATTGGAATTCATATTTCAAAGCAATAATTGGTGTGACGGTTCAGGTCCTTTCATTTGAACCCAATTGAATTGACTAACAAACAGTGAATTCAGTTTAAGTAATTTGTTGCCACTGTGAGAAGCTCACTTTAACAGAATACTGCTAATAGCAATGGTGATCAATGCTGTGTTGGAACTGATGGAAAAGGGGGTGGGAATTGGGAATTGATTTTTAAAAAGGAACTGGAATTGAAAAACAGGCACTGATCCCAACTCTGAATAGCATCTCATAGTCTCAAGCAGCAGAGCTTAAATAACAGTACAGTCCTGAGGACCAGCTAGCACGCTGACTGCAGAATTGAAATGCCCACACTGGATAGAACAACAGCAAACGCGTTAGGAACTGAACAGGTTATATAATCAAATAGTAAAGCCTGTACTAATAAAGGCCATACTGAAGATGGCTTTTGTGGTTTAAACAAAGGGCTCCTCTTTCACAGTCCATGTGTGCTAGTGCAGAATTAGTGCTACCAGTCTGTAAAACTAGCTAAACGTAGTAAGCAAATAAATAAATAAATAAATAAAAACTGTAAAACAAAAGTGTATGTGAACTGCTTGCAAAAAGATCACTTTTATTTTAAATGCTACTGGGCTGTAAAACAATTCTATTTTAGACCAGCCCCTTCCAGATCTGTCACAGAGAGAAAGCAACAGATCACCCACCACTGCAAAAAGTCATAACTAATGCAAAATGGGGCAAAACATTCACCAGCAAAAATCTATGCGAATCTGTACACAGATTCAGTACTACAACAAAACCAGAATCTGCCCACGCACAAGGTGCACGGATTCTGTGGGTCGGAAGTATGACAGACAGCAAACTCCCCACTGAACACGATGACTGCGGTCAATCTGGCAATACAGCAGCAACCCGAATGGTAGTATTACCTGCGTATCTATAGCAAAAAATCACTCATTTGCATTGTTCTTGTGTTGCGTTTCGCGTCTAACACAGTACTGTTATACTGTGTATTAATCTATACAGTCACTGCCCCATGTCTGAAAATACCCCACAAAGGGGAGTTAATTTCATTTGAATTCATGTTTAAATAACGTAATGCAAGTGTATACTGTTCACGTAAACATGAATTAGCATTATGCATAAGAATATTCATTGGCTAAACTATATACAATTAAACATCTTTGCATAACTAAAAATACATAAACAATTAACAACAAGTTACTTGGTTTGTATTTTAAGGTGCATATATATATATATATATATATATATATATATATATATATATATATATATATATATATATATGACTGCGCTCTATCTGTGAAACAGGAATAATAATAATAAAAAGCAGCCTAATTCACGATAATAACAGCAAGGTGTACCTGCAGTCCATCGTCTACGAACGATAGCATTGTTTGTATATGTGTATAGTGCAAGAGTTGTTCAATGAAATATGGTCACAACCTGGCTACGTTTCATGCAGTGGTTTTTTCATCCTAAACGTTATCAGCATGCGATTCTGTGGAACCCTGTCAAATGATTTTGAAGTTCCTCTCCAGTACGTTGTCACAGTAATCGCTGTACTACTTCATTACAAACAACAATACCCAAAGTCTACTGCTTTTTTGTATCTACAATGCTGCAAATGTGTTATGCACGTAATTCTAAAGTAACGGGGCGCTTACCTTCATCCTCCAGCTCAAGTTTCTCCAGCATGCCTTCTGCTAACCCGTGAACCTGTGGAAACAAGTGCAGGGAACACAATCAGCCTCTGTATCTCTCGCACAGGCGCTGCACAGCTCTGTGATGTCGGAAGTAATCCAACGCGCAGGCCTCATAGATTGAAATAGCAAAAAGCTACAGCAGCACCATGGAGCTTGATTTATAATGTCTTACTCGGAATTAGAAAGAGAAAAACAAACAAAAAAAACTCCATCTCCTTCTCCTCTCGGATACTGGTGAGTCAACTCACATAAATGAGACGCTTTTTTGTTTTGCAGCGTAAATAATAATAATAATAATAATAATAATAATAATAATAATAATAATAATAATAATAATGGCTGCGTTTGTATAAAAAAATGTCAGTGCAAATTGATTTTGTTTCGACATGTTCTGTTACCACGTGTGAGTAGTGCGGTTCTGTCTGCCTTTTTAATTTAAAAGTTATAATACACGCCAGACCCCCTCCACCCGCACCTGGGTGAAAGTGGCACGTTCCAGTTCTCTGCAGTCCTAATGAACAATGCCTCTGCTGTAGCTGTGTTACCCAATCCAGCGGAAGGCAATGCCAAAAACCACAACCGTAGTACAAAACAGACCATGCTTAGAATGTAAACTGCATTTGTACGAAATGTTCAAATCTACGAACCGTTCATATGTAGAAGTACACAGCCGCTGGCAGCCTAAAAGCAAGCCCCAATTACTACCTCATAGGTGTAAAATAAACCCCACGGTTTTCTTCTTCTTCCTAAACCCTGGTGGTTGTTAATACAATTTACGAGGTTTTGTTTTTTCAACACACATACTGTTCAAACAGACTGAACCGCTTAGTAAGCAGCGTCCAAATTTAGAATTGGACTTTCTGGTATGCAAGAAAGAATCATATTACGTTTTAACTACGATTTTGCTCAGTCAGTTAATCTACCCTCACTATTACAAATCATTGTATAATAATAATAATAATAATAATAATAATAATAATAATAATAATAATGCAGAATTCTGGCTATAGTCATTTTAAGGCAGCACAGAAATAGTACCATTTCAAGTACCTTAACAGAGTTAAGGAGTCCAAATGCAGTATTAGTGATGAAGTAGTAAGCATATGCAGCTTAGCTAACTCCTTGTTTGCATTGTGGAGTATTTTATTCATTAAACAGAAAACCAGAGCCCCAAAGAGCCCACTTCCCAACGTTTTTATATGTATAAAAAACATGTAATAATGATTTATGGTTTTGCCACCAAATAATACACACCTAACACCATCCAATGCATGAACTCACAAAACAAAGAAACAAACAAAAAAAATGCAGATTCTTTCTTGTAAACAAATTAACTAGCCTCTGGAAGCCATTAGCTGAATGACTGTAGTTAGTTGCTATAAACAGCACGCCTTGCTGGTTTATTCCAAAGCTGAAAGGAGGGAACATTTTTTATACTGCCATAGGGATCTCACCACATCAACTTTGGCTTGAGCTTCTGATTTGGATTAAATGTATCTTTTTGTACTAAAAGCATCAGAAAAGGCTGTCTTCATTAATGATTCAGAGCAGAATCTCCTACATGGTTAAAAAACGCCTCAAGTTCACTTGGAGACGCTTCCACCCTTGTGACTCGATGAGGCCTGTAGTTATCACTTGAGAGTACTGTAGTGCATGCCATGTGCAATTACTTTCATCAATATGTGAATTAGGGGATTCTATATGATGGGAACTGCTAATTCCTGATCCCTGATTGATGTACTGGGTGTCTCTGACCTTCATCATGACTCTCAACAGTGACGTCAGCTCAGTGGTAGACATAGGGTTCACAAAAATGGAAGGCATTTGAATATCTGAAGTAGGCTGTGTCGGGGTGCACCGCCCCTGTGCGGATTTTGTGTTATATGTTGTATGTGGTGTGTTATTGTTGGTGTGTATATAGTGGTGCACGAAGTATAAATTGGGCTATGTAGCACAAGTGATTTAAAATGTATTTTTGTATTTAGGCAAGGGGATTGCACAATCACTTCACATGCAGGTAAAATGTGTATTAGTATGTGGGCACGGGGAGTGCCCAAATTAGTTCACGTGCTGGGATTCAAGTGAATTATGAATTAGTAATTGAGTCCCGGCACAGCTGTGTATATACAGAGGCACGAATCACTCACTGGGGGCTGGTGTGTTCAGAGGCGGAACGAGAGTCAGGAGGTAAAGCAAAGTTTATACCTCGTTTCCACGACTACTACTTCCATACCGTGTCAGCATTGTACTTAAACAGCACAGTAACGGAAGCATGCCAAGTTGTCCCCACGAAATATATAAATCTGTGTACACAACAGAAATGACGCAATACGTACAGTGGTAACCATGGTAACACATGGCATCAAAGACGCGTCAAGATGGATGTGTTAAATCGTTTTCTTTGTTTAGTTTTGTTTTTTAAGCAATGTTTTTAAATTTTTTTATATTAAAAACACTTAAAAGAAAAAAAAAATCTTAAAAGACAACATAAAGCCCGCTATAGAAGATTTACATTACCACTCAGAACAATATTAAGTTATATAAAGTTATACTGTAAATTCACATTGGTTTTGCATATACACTCTTTGGCAGTAAAGTTTTGTTTAAATTTAAATTAATTATTGATCTTATTTAACTTCATGAACAAAAAATGAAAATGACCGAAAGCAGAATATAAATATCCATGAACTATTTACATAGAAGTCTCACGGACCGTATTGCGTGATAGCAACATTTTCTGCAATTATTAAAACAAGCAAATCTTCAAATAATTGCTGCTTTTCAGCTGCTGCAAATCTGTAACTTTCCCTCTATCTCTCTTCCATTTCAATATAAGCCCAAATGCTTTTCTTTTTTCTTCTTCACAGCACCAGCAAAGTATTTCTATTCCGGTAGGCAGTACGATAAAGTGACACTTTTAGGTTCCTAACAGTAGTATTCAGTTGCTTTTGGATGTTATATTCTCAACATGTTTTTATCAGCATTTTAATTTTAAAATCCTCCCACGGAGTTCTTTGTTTGTTTCCTGACATTTTTTCTGTTTCGTTACACATTCTTGCACACTCCCTCCTGGCTCTGGGAAGCTACCGTGCCGTGCCAGTATCAGGTATGAAAGGATGCTGGCATGCCATGGTGCTGACATGCCAGGGCACGGAATGGGTTTTTACAAAAATCATGGAAACAATGTGGCACACTTTCATAACAGTGACAGAACAATGCCAGCACGGTGCTGGTTTCGTGGAAACAAGGTAATAGATAACAATTGCTACGCATGCTAGTTTAGGCTAGCACGATACTTGTTGTGTTCCATGTCTGTTTGTTTTGGCCATCGTGCCTTTTGTTTTGTTTCCTGTTTGGTATAAACCTTTTATTTTGCAATAACTCTGTTCAAATTCATTCATTACCCCATTTTGGTGTGGACATTCATTAATTTCCTGGCCTGACGTCACACTGCAAAGCCAGCCTGTTCACATAAGCAAATTATATGTGGGGGTCCAAGGGCCGCTTAGGCAAACAAAATGGTGTACTCTTACGTATCTGGACACAGAAATAAGGCAGTGTTCATTTTGTACATGACCAGCCACATGTTAGCTGTGGCCTTTGTGGACCACTTTCTTTTGAGCCAAGGTCAGAAAGATTGATCTTTCAGTGGAAAACATGAAGGATTGGTTCTGGGATTCAGCTGAGTAACACTTTCACTGGCTCCTACCAGGGATGGAAACAAGACTCTGTTACAGAAATACAATGGTTATTGGTAGTAAATCCCCCGACCTGTGAGGTTGCTAAGCAGTGAGAACAGAGTACCTTGGACGGGCTGGCCCGACAGTTCTTTCCCAGGGTCAAGGGAAGTCGGCCAGCTAGAAAGGGGCGGAACTCCATTGCATTAACTCATCGACCGAAAGGAAACGACGTGGCAGTCGCGATTGGAGGGCGGCTGCAAGGGTCATGTGTAATGGCATAAAAGGGGACGGAGAGACACAATCTGTTCCTTCGCTTTGGTTTACGAGTTGAACCTGAAAGGACCCGTGAGAGAACCAGTGATGAAGTATCGTGAGTGTTTGTTTGTTTTGTCTATATTTGTTCTTGTTTGTTATTATTAGACGGCTAACACGTTCCGGAGCTTTCGCCAAGGGCCAGCACAAAACCCGGAACAACACTGCACAATTGTCACTTATAAACCTGTACCACCCACCACGAGCACTACTGCACGCACCCAGGACTGGTGGCCGTGTTAGTATATTGTGGGACGGATATTTGTGTTTATTATTTGGGACTGCAACCACGTTGTTATTTATTCCGTGCACTACACACTGTTGTATGTTGCCGGGGATTATTTTTTGGTCACCAGACCTGGATATAAAAAAATAAAACCTTTTCCAAACTGGATTACAAACCTCTATGTCTGCTTAATTACACACTGCATCACTCCTGCACCTGTACCCAATCAACCACTTTGCCACAAGTGCTTTGCGATACTTTTGTATAAAAAACACTATATAACTGCAATAAATAAATAAAAGCCGAGGATGCATTGCAAATCCACAATCACCTACGGAAACTTTATTGTAATATCAAGTATGCCGTTTTCCATACCAAGATTTCATTACTCACTCTTAGGTTTGTATTTGTATAATTCAAATAAAATCTACAGTAGAGGTCTGCTGTCATATAATGTACGTATCCAGAGTTCAGATAGGCTACAGTTGCATTGATAATTTCTTGGTATTAACATTACACTTAAATAATGGTATATCATTTCAGCAATACAACAAACATTCAGTAAGATTACAAATGGTTAAAACAAGTGAATAAATCTCCTTCTTAACCACAAGCATAGAAAAGGCAAAAATATTTTCATAACTACAAATATTGAACTATCTTGGTTGTCTGTAAGAAATTAACTCTGGTCTTGTAAACTCTCTCTCTGTATCTTCGGCGTCACAGCCGTGGTCTGTTAAATTTCTGTTTCAAGGTGAGTTATACTCTTTCACTAATTAAAACCCTCCTTTTCCAAGTGCAAATTACCTCCTGATAAATTATGACAATTAACACGGATTTGCTTTTAAATTCCCACGCAAACAAAAGAAATAGTCGCAAAAAGCACTGCTCGTTAAGATATTTTGTAAATCAACCTAATTTTGTAAATCACATTAGCACGATTATTCAATAACGACCGCTTGAAAATGCCAAAATCAATGCTACATACCGATTTGTTGATTAACACTGAAGTTATCATTTACGACCTTTTGAAAATGCTGCCCATGATGTCATAATGAAATCATTGCTGACAGCAGCTGTAGACTCTGTGATACAATGTATATAACATGTTCAGCTCTCTGTACAAGGTGTGGTTAACAAGTCCGTAAGTCACTGAGCGTTGCATTAACATAAATTGTGGAGTAAAGACCAAAATCCTTTGATACAATTGATTTGTACCTCTGATCATTAATTGAAATTCAACAAGAAATGTACTGTGCACCAAAACACCCCAAAAATGCATTTATCTAGGGGATCTGCGAGACTTGACAATGTTAGCTGTTTATTTTGCATTTCAGAAATAGTTTTCTCTCAGGAGACATCTGTAAAAATAAAATAAAGTCACAATGTTTAGAAAGTCAACTTCTGCATTGATTAAAAGAATCTGCAGGTATGTGGCGTTTTAATCAATTTATTTCAAACAAAATAAAGGACACCCTTATGTTTGTACAGAAAAGTGTTGCATTGCAGACCTACACTTCAGGCATTGCCAGAGCTCAGCATTTTTATGGCTTAATGGACAGGGTGTATCAGTTCCCTGAAAGCGTGTTGAGTTTTCTTCACAATAGTTCCTGGTTTCCTGCAAACCAATTCTATTGCACTTGAACCCTGAAAGCATCCTGTAAACTCTCACTGAGGCTCTAATACGCTCCACCATGGGACCTGCCATTAAATCACCCTTTCTGAAGCAAGCCTACTATTACAAGATAATCCAATTCCCAGTGCAAGTACCTGGGGCTAAAGCGAACACAACCGCTGCAGATGAAAAATCGAAAATTAGATTTCAAGGTTTGCAGCAGTGTGGGGATAAGAGAAAGCAACACTATAACTATCGTGTGCATGTCGACACCACAAATCCATAAGAGACGACTCAACCTGTGCATTGAAACATCTGCATTTCATTCTGTCCAACGACGAAAGCTGGCAAAGTCGATGGAAACATTATCAGCCTTCAGGGCTATTCATGGGTAAACTTTTCAAAAAATGTTTATGCTAGTTGCAGAAAAGCACAGCCAAACATTATGTAAACATCTGTTTAGTATTTACCAGTTCTTCTACGACAACTGTAAGACCAAACAGCTTTTAATGATATTTTAACCAGGCCTTCCCAGCCACTGTGCTATATTAAATGGCAGATATTTACACAGAGTGTTTTCTGTCAAATGACAGATCCATATTCATGTCTCATTTAGTACAATATGTGGCACCTAATTTAACCCTTCTAATGGCTTAGCTTATTAAAACCAGGTTAACATTAGACCACAAGATGCTATCCAGACAGTCAGCGGGTAACGACCCCTGTTAGAATGTAATGGGTTATTAACTACACTAACCAAACGTCTCCCCTCTTAAAAGCTTAGCAAAGGGTAGTACAGCTGAGTAAAAGCACAGATAAGAACATTCATGGTAAATAATTGTAAGACAAAACATTAATAAGATACACTAAATACAAATACATGAAGAGAATAGTAAACCACACAATGTCTTTGAAAATGTACCTTTAGAAGGGTCATAACAAAGATGTTTGAATCAGTGTTACGGAAACCACAAGCGCATTATTTACCCAGAATATTGCCACTGATCTAATTTTTAATGGGCTTCCCTTGCATAGGTTTGTCACTGTATATACACAGTATTGGTTCCCACGTATTTACTGTGCTGTTTTACTGAACTATACTAGACTTTTACCATGTTTCACTGCAGTAAATGTTTTGACATAATTAATCACTTAATTATGATTTGATCAGTCATATTTGAAAATTTTTATCAATATATAAAAAAAAGCAATTCAGGCTAGGCAAGACTTCCATTAATTGAGCTATTATCTACATTTTTGAACACAATGAATCAAGAGACCTCACATAGCTTACAGTTTTTGTTTTCCCAGTGGCCACATTGGTATTTGTAATTAGAAACCTCAGAACTTTCTACTAAAGCACAGTACCGGAACTTTCATCCACCAACCAGAAAGCTCCACTGAAGCACAGTAATAAAACTTTCATCCACCAACCAGGAAGCTCCAGTGAAGCACAGTACCGGAACTTTCATCAACCAACTAGGAAGCTCCACTGAAGCACAGTACCGGAACTTTCATCCACCAACCAGGAAGCTCCACTGAAGCACAGTACCGGAACTTTCATCCACCAACCAGGAAGCTCCACTGAAGCACAGTACCGGAACTTTCATCCACCAACCAGAAATAAGGGAGCAGCGGTAAAAAAAATGCTACAATAATAAAGCTAATACAACTTTGGTGACCTGGGTCTATGGTCAACCTGATGCACTGAAATGTGGTGATTGATTGGATATTATATTATATTCAAACCTGGGATATTTTGCTCTTAACAGCGAAAACAAAAATAAGATCCTTTTTATCATGAAATCCAGCCTGAGCCCTGTTATAAAAGGATTGAGAGGGACAATAAAAATAGAACAAATTGATTTAGCAGTGGAAAAAATCAAAGGTTCCCTGACATACTGTAGTGTACTGGACCCCTTGAGCCATCTCGATCCCAGTGTCAGTAGCTCTTACTCTCTTGTGACACACAAGCCCTTTGGAACGATGTTACTGTTTCTATGTGGTGTTTAAAATAGTCCTAAAAACAAACAGGCAATAATCAATATCTTGTCAGTATTTATTGATTGGGCACAATTAACCCTTTCAGTCCTGAATTATTTTTGTTGAGTTGAAGTATAAACCCTTTTACTGAGTATAAATGAGACGGGACCTTTTTTTACCTACATATATTTATACACCATATGTTAACACATGCTGTTGGAAATCACATTGGAACCTCAAGGGACTCCTCGTTCCCAGACTCAGCTAGTGTAGAAACAATGTAATAAAAATAAATGTTTCTTTCCTGTTCTCATGTATACGCAATAAAGGAGTCCCTTGTTTAGCTGGACAAAACTAATTCAGGACTGAAAGGGTTACTCTTGTGTGGTACCACGTATCATTTTTACATTCTTTCAAGATTTATGGAATTATGTCATTTATCCTTTTAACCCAGGAATACTGTTTTCTGAAACGAGAATCAATAACATTTAAAAAAAAAAAATGTTTATTCAAAATTCATGCCAGCGAAACAAATGTTAACTGGATGCCTTCATTGAACCCATGAACTCTGGCTTACTTTGGGCTGGTACTGTTGTGCAGTGTCATACTCACAGGTGCTGAGGTAGCAATGGGGGCCGGGGAGGGTGTGGGCGGCTTGGCTGAGACCACAGTCTGGCCCGTGTGGAGGGAGAAACGCTGGCCAGTGTCCGGGGGGGAGGAGTAAGAGCGGAGACGTGCCGCTAACCGTTCTGGCTCATTCTTGTATGCCTCCAGGGGAAAGGAGGGCTGTTTGGTCACTTGGGTTGGAGTAGAAGGTGGAGAGGGGGGTCCTGAGGCTGCAGGGAAAGGGAGCAGGGATTTGAAATACATATTTGAATTGTGAGCTCTGCTATAAACATTTACTGTATTGCATACTGTAACATTTGAAAAATCACGTTATTTATTGACTGCTGTTGTAGCGAGTTCATGGCTTGCTGCAATAGCAGTTAATCAGCAGGATATTTTTGGAGCTTATTTTGAAAATAAGTTAGATATTGGTTTGAAATAATGAGTATTGAAAAATGCTTACGATAGTGTTTCATATTAATCAACCCTAAAATTGGCAAAAAGCAGAGGTTGTCTTAAAACCTGCTTTGACTGGATTTTGTATGAACAGTGAAGAAGGTCAGACTTATTTCAGTCACTATAACACTAGAGCATTCTAATATATTAATGCTAGCCTGTATTTAGACATAAATAAATGGGCCTTCCATTAAAAGCTTAAAAGATTTATCAATGGAGTAAAATAATATTACAATTTCTAGGAGCAACTGTTATACTGAAGTAACTTAATTAGAAATACATCTTATAATGCCATTTAAAGATAAACTGTTGAAAGAACATATTAAAAGTTTATTATAACAGAAGAATGGCGTTGACATTGTTGTAAACATATTGTTAAGACACATTTGAGTTAATCTTCATTTAATTTAAGAATTAGTTCAGTTTCTCCAACTAAACAAAAAGTCTTTTAGACATTATCAATTACACTAAAGAAATATAAATGTTAGGTTTATATAAAGGTTTTTACTGCAGTAAGAAACAAAGGTATTTATTTGCAGGGAAACTGTAAAGTGAAATATTTAGATGTTTGTCTCAGACACACAGTATAATTCTGGAAGGGCATTAGACCTTCAAAAAATAAAGCTTAGTCTTTGGCACCTCAAAGCAGGATTCGGTGTTGGCTCTTAAAGGCAGGATTTGCCAACCTTGAATGATAACCAACGGAAGGTGCTTTAAGAAAGACAGGAGTATGTATCTCATTATATTATAAGAAAATAATGCAAGCTTGGTTATAAAAGGTTAGGATGTACGTTTTTTTTTTTTGTATTATCTGAAAAGATACCGGTCCCTGTGTCTCTTGAATTGGACAAAAAATGACTTAATGCAGTAAATTTGGAAAAGTGCTTACAGTGGAGAGAGGTCAGGCTTGGTCCAAGCATGGTACAAGTTAATATAAGGCTATTATATTTAACATGTTTATTATAGCCTGAATTTAAAAGAAAATAACTGGACTTGCCCCTGTATGCTTAGTGGTCTTATTCAAAGGCTTATGATAAACCCCTACACTCTCTGTCAAATACTTTGTTAACACACATTTGTATATGAAGTTAAACTGACCCATTGACAACACACTGAATAGGTAACATAATATGCAGCTAAGAGGGACATATATTTTCTTGACCCAGGTTAATATAATTACATAGATCTGGTGTTACATATTAAAACATCTCTCATATATGCACATATACTTGTATTGTATTTGGAAGCAATGACCCTGTGAACTCCAGTTCACCTAATTTTTAGGGAAAGGAGGGGTGGAAGATAGTGAACCATGAGCTCACATGCAGTTAATTTTGAAAACAGAGTTGACCGGATCCGAATGTCAAGGCGGATGGATGATTAGACCGAATGTCAAGGCAGATTGATGATCAGATTTAACTGGGACTCCTGATGTATTCAATGGAGGGACAATCCTATAAAAACCAAGGTAAAACCCCAGTCAAGTATCGCGCGACTTGCTAACTACAAGTTGTGTGGTCCATGCTCTGAAGATCTCTGAAAAACGGATTGCTGTTTGGTCGAAGTTAGTCTCTGCCTTTTGAAGACATTTCTTATTTTTCAATATATCCTACACTACACTTCCATATACTGGAAGGTAAGCATATATTTGATGCATTGCTATAAGGTACAGGATTTATATTTTAGCTGTTGAAAGTGATATATTGAATGTTCTAGAACGTAGCAGTGGGTGCTTTAGCTTTTTGCATTTCATAGCCTGAAGGCTAAGCATATGATAAGCATTTTATAGCCTGAAGGCTAAGCATATGATAACCATTTGTATTACTGTATTGAAGTACTAATGCTGTTAAACCTGTAAAGGCACTGGAAACAGTCAGGCTGCCTATTAGCAGGGATCCAAAGTGGCTTGCAACCACTTGATGAATTTTTAAAGCATTTAATAAACTGAAAAGAGCACTACTACTGCTCTGATTCGTTAAAACTTCAAATTAAATGAGCCTGTGTGATTTTCTTGAATATTAGTTGTCTGGACATATAGCACGCCCAGTGCACGACAAAAACCACTTACAGGAGTTTAAAACATTTCTGTCCTCCTTGAACGTCTCCCCTGAGTTTAAGAGTGTGCTCAGAGCATATATATAAATAAAAAGAGTATGTGCAAAATTACTGACAACTCAGAATATTATACAGTACACTCCTAAACAAAGGCATCTCCAGACTCCACACGGAGTTCTCAACATATAGCTACAATGTAAGTCTGATGTACAGTAGGTAGTTCATATGCAAGAGTCATTTGACTATATGCCAGAGCTTTTCTTTACCAGAGTGGAGAAAAAATGGAAAAGATTTCTACTGGGTTTTTTTTTGGTTATACAGCATTCATTAAATCCTACTTGTTTACTGGAGCGTTGGATAACGAATGTGAACCAGTGTAGAATAGGAGGCCTTCTAGTTTCTTATGATTTTGTGCATTGTGTTTTAGTGCCTCTCATCCACTACTGAGGTTTTGTAAACTGCACCCCGTGGGCCACACAGGAGACTTTCTGTGCCTTTAACAGAAGCATGACTGCATGAACCATTACCTTTGAAACTTCTTTGTCTGCCTGCATCTAAACTGATTACACAAATGAGTATGAAATGCTGAGAGACCCGGGTGAATGAGACCACATCGGTGTATCCCTTATGATGCAGGAAGGGACAACGAAGGCATTAACACGAAGCCAGGCTGAAAGCAATATATCACTTGCTACTTAGAATGTATTAGCTTGGTTCAGCTTTCCCAGGGAAAGAAATACAAATGTTTTTTATTTTTTTATTTCAGAATCTGTAGCTGTAAGATCTCCAAACTGTTTAATCAGCAGGCCTGCCATTTTCCTTCGCTGAAGCAGCCCAATGAAAAAGGCTTTATTCATAACTGCCTCATAAATCTGCCAGCTCTTACCCTCCGTCTCACCTGCCCATGCCATCATTAGATGGCTCCAGAATATAAAGTAGGGTCCCCCAGACAACCCCCCCTCCCTTGATTCCTGGCAGGGTTCAGTGTAGCTGAGTCACTCCTGAATTAGCATACTGTATTCCATTTCAGTACTTCGGCCTATGGAATGCACATTATGTCAATACACAAACACAAACAGCTGTCTAACGACTGCAGAAATGAAGCCTTCACAAGCCTGTTTTAAATGAAGCCGACACAAGCCAGTTTTAAATGAAGCCTTCACAAGCCAGTTTTAAATGAAGCCTTCACAAGCCAGTTTTATGACTTTATGTGACAACAACATTCATGGCACAGACGTTAAAGCGCCTAGTGTCGAAGAAATCAGTGAATCCACAGGGTCCATAAGGGGGGTGAGTTACATACAAAAAAGGGTTAGTCCTGTAAAGATGTAATCATGTAAAAAGAAGCTAAGAGAATCACAGACATACAGTACAGTCAATCTGCTAGTGGTTGAGTTGATTCCCTGCCCAGGGTTACCAGACATCCTGGGAAAACTGGGATGCTTCGGCTAACACGTTCTGGAGCTGTCACCAAGGCCCAGCACAAAACCTGGAACAGCACTTCACTTCTGTCACGAATAAACTTGTATCACCCAACACGAGCACTACAGCACGCACCCAGGACTGGTGACCGTGTTTTGTACATTGTGAGAAAGATACGTGTGTTTATTATTTGGGACTGGAACCTGTATATTTACTTCCAGTCCATTACACATTGTTGTGTATTGCCTGGAGTTATTGTTTGGTCACCACACCAGGATTAATCAATAAAACCTGTTTCCAACTGGATTACAATTCTCTGTTTGTTCATTGCGCACTGCATCACTCCTGCACCTGTACACAATAAGCCACTTTGCCACAAGACCCAATACATTCTGCTCATTTGTTTTCATGTGAACCCCTGTCCTGTGTATTTCATTAGTATGCTGTTATGTTTTCATGTGAACCCCTGTCCTGTGTATTACACTAGCATCCTGCTATGTTGCGTGTGGATCTGTTTTCACATACAGCTGTAGATTAAAGGAACACAAAAGGATTATTCCTGAGCTGTAACCACTTCCTTTCTGTAGGCTGAGTGCCTGCAATCTGAACATGTGCCCTGAGCAGCAGCAGCTCCTCACACTCTTTTATTATAATCTGCACACACCAGACATGGAGACAGAGCCTTGACAGCTTGTCTACTGACAGGGGGGCGGAGTCCCCTTCACTTCTTAAAGACCTCATCAATCACCCTTTAAAACAAAGAATGGGAGGAGCTGGAGCCTGAACTTACTGCTCTACTGGCTTGAACCACAACTGCCTTGCTGAGCAATACTGTAAAAGAAATTGGCACTGTAACATATACAGAACCGCTAGGTACCTAAAGGTAGCTCCCACTCAGCAGCAGTGAAAGGGTTAAACAAACTGTGCAACATTTCAGCACCTGGCCATACGCTCTCATAACCCTGTGTTTTATTACCACGCAGTGACCCACAGCAACAGGCACCTGATAAGCAGACAAGCTCAATCTACAGTCCCGTGTGTCACAGCTGACTGCTGACACTAAACCTCATGAGCCCCACTGACTGCTCTATGCTTCTCACACACTGCAGCCAACATCACATGGCAGGGAGCTTGTGCTTCCCAGTGTGTTACCGGTCAGAGCTGGCTGCGAATGAGAAACAGGGCCGCAGGCAGCACAGTGCTATGCTTTTAAATATAGGGGTTTTAATGTTTGCTCACATCCTTCTGTAAGTGCCAGTGGGCTTACAATTAGCTACAGATTGTTGGGTTTGCTAATCATACTTTTAAAGCAGTTACTTCCAGTGGCACAGTATTGTCTGAGTGATTTAGAATTCAAAACTCAAGTGTCTTTTGACTCGTCTTTTTCTCTTCCTCTCTTTTGTCACTCAGTTGTTTTGCTTTTTCGATCTAAAAGGCATTTGCTTGTGGCAATGCCATTCAAAACAACGAGGGCTGCCCCTAGGGGTATGTTAAATGAGCTAACATAGGCTAACACTATGATATTTTTCTCCTGATTTGGAATGGCCAATTATTTTTTAGGCTCAGCTCACCGCTACCACCCCTGCGCTGACTCGGGAGCGGCGAAGACGAACATACGCTCTCCTCCGAAGCGTGTGCCTTCATCCGACTGCTTTTTTTTCACACTGCAGACTCACCATGCAGCCACCCAAGAGCTACAGCGTCGGAGGACAACGCAGCTCTCAGGCAGCTTACAGGCAAGCCCGCAGGCGCCCGGCTCACCCTGGCCGACCTAAACCCTCCCCCCCCCCGGGGCGATGCTCGGCCAATTATGCGCCGCCCCCTGGGAGCTCCAGTCCACGGTCGGCTGTGGAATACCCTGGACTCGAACCAGCGACGTCCAGGAACTATGATATTCTTAATAAAAACAAATAGCCTTTCAATGTAATCTATAGGGAATGGAAGTGCTAACCCTGTAATTTGCAGTTCAGTGGAAAATATGAATTGAATAAAGAGCAACTTGTTATGAAATCTCAGTCTTGTGAGGTATTGTTGTTGTTTAGAGTCACTTTGTATCACTTTCTGTTTCTGTCATCACATCCTCTTGACTTTTTAAAACATAGAAGTTGAAAGAACCTGATAGAGCTAACTTACACACACATCTGATACAGTAGAGTGTAACCATAAACTTGTCCTCTTACTGATTTCTTACTGGTGTACTTCCTGCAGCAGTGAGAAACACCACACTATGAAATATCCATGAGTGCTGCAGGGGGACAGGTTTATGGTTACACTCTGGGAGGACAGAGTGTTGCAGGGGGGACAGGTTTATGGTTACACTCTGGGAGGACAGTGTTGCAAGGGGACAGGTTTATGGTTACACTCTGGGAGGACAGAGTGTTGCAAGGGGGACAGGTTTATGGTTACACTCTGGGAGGACAGACTGCACAGACTCTTGAAGTGACACTGCACAGACTCTTGAAGTGACACTGCACGGACTCTTGAAGTGACACTGAACAGACTCTTGAAGTGACACTGCAGACTCTTGAAGTCATACTGCAGACTCTTGCAGTGTCACTGCACAGAATCTTGAAGTGACACTGCAGACTCTTGAAGTGACACTGCAGAGACTCGAAGTGTCACTGCACAGACTCTTGAAGTGACTGCACAGACTCTTGAAGTGACACTGCACGGACTCTTGAAGTCACACTGCACAGACTCTTGAAGTGACACTGCACAGAATCTTGAAATGACACTGCACAGACTCTTGAAGTGACACTGCAGACTCTTGAAGTCACACTGCACATACCCTTGAAGTGACACTGCACAGACTCTTGAAGTCACACTGCACAGACTCTTGAAGTGACACTGCACAGACTCTTGAAGTCACACTGCAGACTCTTGAAGTGACACTGCACACTCTTGAAGTGACACTGCAGACTCTTGAAGTGACACTGCACAGACTCGAAGTCGCACTGCAGACTCTTGAAGTGACTTTTCACTTTCCTTAGCATACATTCATTGCCTGTTGTTATTCTGTAGTTCTATACCCTAAAGATATTACTATCCTGACACTGCCTTTATAAAAGTGTACTATAATAAAAGCACAGCATGAGCATAGGTAAGCATTGTAAATAATAGGTAGGTATCACAAAGCTTATTAATAAACATGGCAAACCAGAGTAATTTGGCTGTTACAAGGGTTCCAACACGTACATGAGAATTATCTTTTACATATCAACTCCCGACGAAGTGGGATTGTTTCCATCATACAGAAGTATGAAGATGGAATCTGACAATCTTCCCTTTTCTGATTTTAAAGATCGTATTGAGGAATTGCTTAGAACCTCCTGCCAATGCTTCTCCCTCAGTCCACATTCACAAATAGATACATGTCTTATTTATACGAGTCTTAGATCTCTGTGTGCTGCTGATGAAGTTTGAACCACACATGTTTGTATTTTGTTGTTTGTACATTGTAATTGTGTTTTATACAAGGCAATGCTCTTTTGTGTTGTTTTCCAGGACCCCTTGTAAATGAGGACTTGGTCTCAATGGGTAAAAAAAAATATATCTGAATATTTCATTTGGCTAAATAGGAGGCTTTGTTACCAACACATATATACATATAATAACAAGCCAGGCAACCCTGTGAAAAAACACTTGAATTGTGTTAGTGTGGATAACCAGGCACCCAGTCACTGATTGTAAAGTAAACCTCTGTCGCTAGTGTAGCACGTTGTTTCTGCACATCTCAAGAGCATAATACTTATCACAGTGTCACACAAATACTAGCTATGAAGGCTTACTATTTTATTCCCCCAGCTTAATCAAATTACTTCCCTTCTGGGTTACATAAACTATTACAAACAAACCATTTCAAGATGCTATATTTGGATCAGGTCCTAAACTATGCAGTTTGGCCTACAGCCAATTTGCTATCTGCTGTCGGGTTTCCACAAGCAAGAATCGTAACTTGAAAAAAGAAAAAGAAAAGAAGAAATGTTGATAAATTAGCGCCTTTACTGGAAGTGTCTGAATTTAAGTATGTTATCACCCCTTTTGATTTGAATCCCATAGTGCTAAGAGACAGTATAAGCAGAACATCACCAATTAGAGGTGTCGATTTCAGATCCGGACTGTTGCAGGCTTTTTTGTTCATCATCAACACTGAATTTTTTTTTGCTAATCATGAGCTACTGCTCTAAGCAGAATTATACACGTCTTAAAAATATGAGCGAACAGAATCTTCAGACATTTCAGAGCCCATGGGTCTCCTGAAGTACCCTGTCAGGAAGTTAAACACATGGATAAAAGCACGGCTCGTAACAGCAGCAAATATACAATATTAAGGGGTTTTAGGACACTACAATATTTCGTTAGGAGCGGATTGGCCTAAATATGTAATTATAAAAAGGAATGTTAGAATGCTGGCCGCTGATTGGTCAATCAGCATTCCAAGTCGTTACAATATCCAGCACGATGATGAACTCATTAGAGACAGAAGCAAATACAGAGGCCATTATGAAGCCTAAAAGGCGATGGTGTGAATGTGAAATAAGTCAAATACAGAACAGAGAGAAAAATAAACTCCAACCCCAAGCTATTGATATTTTTATGGCTAAATAACAGAATTATTTATAGACCCAGACCTACGGTAGTGTTCTAAAGTTTGGAAACCACAAATGATTGACAGCAAGACTAGGGGTGGGGATTGTACTGCCCCCTCACTTACTAAACACCTGGGTATCTCTGAATAGATAATCGTCTGTTCTTTAATAATATGCTAAGGATTGTAATTTATTAACAATGCTGAATGACTGGGTGGAGCATTTGTTCTCTATTTTACCCCAAAAACAATTTTCCTGAGTGGTGAGTGCTAAGACTGGTACAATATTCAATGTAGTGTTGTCTTGGCATACCCAGTCATTCCACATTGGTAGAAAGTGGATCCCTCCAGACCTATCCCCAAGGATGTGATAAGTGCTAGATCTGGGAGAACACAGTCAAGCTTTGATTTCAATGCCATGTGGTAGGATGGGGCCAGATGGGGCTATAGAATTAGAGGTTTTACTTCAAAACTCACTATTCAGTTTTCAGAGTTATGGATTCCAGCCCTTCTGAGGTCCTACTGTAATGGTCTTTCCTAAAGCACATACAAACACCACCACACAACTGTGGACCTGAAAACACAGCAGAGTTTACGAGTGTTTAAAGTGTCTTCACTGGTATGGTGTTGTTCTAGATCCTGTAATGTGAACTGAGCCATGGACATTCTTCAAACTCTGTGTGCCTGTTTTGGATTCTTCAGTTTTTGTCTGTCCCCTCTATCCTACAGCATCCTTCAGAAAACCTACTGGGAGGCTAATTAGTGAACAGAATTCTCCTCCGACAGTTGAGTAACACTTTTTAATTGTCTCTGTTTGAGACGAACCATCAGAAGCCAAGGGCAGATAAGGCGTGAAAGCTGTGGTGCAAAAATAAAAAAAAAATAATAGAAGTGAAACAATTATATAGGCAAGAAAATGTCCATTAACCTAGTATACAGTAGTAGTACAAATTATATATAAACAGGGCAGCTGGCTCTTTGAGCTATATATATATATATATATATATATATATATATATATATATATATATATATATATATATATATATATATATATATATATTAAGTTGTATTAAAATATTGTAAACATAAGAAGTGTCGTTTCCAGTTTTTATCCTTACAATTGTGCTATACGTTACATGCAAGGGTGACATCTGTATACAGGATAGGATTTACTGAAATGTATAACCGGCAACGTCCAGACTATAGGGCGCATTTTACTGGATGCGCCACTCAGGAGCCCCTAATATAACAGATTTCTAATATAAAAAGCAAGTATATGATTAATGATTAAATTAATCAACTTGTTACACTTACAGTATTATGTTCTGAACTTGTATCATAATCTCATATCCTACCTTCAGGATTAATTTGAGTGGAATCAAATTAATTGCAGTATTAAACCCTTCTGATTGATCGCCATATTAAAGAAATCCCTGTTGCACACTGAGAATGCCAAACCATCCAGCATGGCTATAATCCTATTGCTCTCAAAGTTGTGAAAACCTCTGATTTCAAAGAAGCATCTGGGATGGACTGAATCAAAAATATCAAACTAATGTAAGGTTTGCATGAGTTCAAAATGACAGAACACAGGGAGGACACACCAGAAAGATTGCTTGTACCATGCAACTCACACAGCTGAGCTGACTTTGAATTGCTCTCACAAACCTGACAGTCCATCAGAGCTGAACTAGCAGGAGGTGCTTGTCTTCAGAAATATTCCTGACACAGCACCATGGTAACTGTACAACAGAGTCAGTGTGTGGCAACTGCTGCCCCAAGGTGCAAACAAGCCGGCACTCGGAGGTGGAGAGTGGCTTATGTGTGATTGTGGGTGGTGTGGAGGAGGGCACGGTAACAATGTACTGCCATTTCTAATACAGTGTCCTAATGTCAGCGCACTGTCTTGCTACGGGCACTGTGTCTTACTACGGGTGCTATGTCTTGCTATAAGTGCTATGAGTGCTATGTCTTGCTACTTGAATATTTACTACATGTTAGATGTTGCAGCGTGTGTTTGAAAACAAGCAGTTGAGGTGTTTGTTTGAATATTTACTACATGTTAGATGTTGCAGCGTGTGTTTGAAAACAAGCAGTTGAGGTGTTTATTTGAATATTTACTGCATGTTAGATGTTGCACAGTTGGGTTGAGACTTGGGAATCTTCTTGTAATATTTCCAGGGGGTGGAGAACAGTAAATTATACAAATGGCAATGGAACTCAGTGCAGTGGATCTCAATCTAGTGGGTCACAATCTAACAGATCTAGTACACTACTTGCAATGCAGCATTAACAAAGCTCTAATTGTGAAAACATGTTAAAAATAAACATGTTATAAAATAAACAAATCCCCTGGGCCGGATGAGATCCTCCCAATAGTACTCAAAGAAATTAAAGAAGTTATTTACAAACTGCTAACCAAGATCATGCAACAGTCTTTTGATACAGGGGTTGTACTGACAGACTGGAGAATTGCAAACTTAATACCGATCCACAAAAAGGGAGACAAAACCGAACCAGGTAACTACAGACCAATAAGCCTGACTTCTATTGTATGTAAACTTATGGAAACTATAATAAGATCCAAAATGGAAAATTACCTATATGGTAACAGTATCCTGGGAGACAGTCAGCATGGTTTTAGCAAAGGGAGATCATGTCTAACTAACCTGCTTGATTTTTTTGAGGATGCAGCATCGACAATGGATAATTGCAAAGCATATGATATGGTTTATTTAGATTACCAAAAGCTTTTGACAAAGTCCTGCATAAACGATTAATTCTCCAACTGAGCGCAGTAGGGATTCAAGGAAATGCATGCACATGGATTAGGGAGTGGTTAACATGTAGAAAACAGAAAGTACTGATTAGAGGAGAAACCTCAAAATGGCGCGAGGTAACCAGTGGAGTACCACAGGGATCAGTATTAGGTCCTCTGCTCTTCCTAATCTACATTAATGACTTAGATTCTGGTATAGTAAGCAAACTTGTTAAATTTGCACACGACACCAAAATAGGTGGAGTGGCAAACACCGTTGCAGCAGCAAAGGTCATTCAAAATGATCTAGACAGCATTCAGAACTGGGCAGACACATGGCAAATTACATTTAATATAGACAAGTAAAAGGTACTGCACGCAGGCCATAAAAATGTCTATTATAAATACCAAATGGGAAATACTGAAATTGAAGAAGGAATCTATGAAAAAGACCTAGGAGTAAAAAAGGCCAACAAAATGCTCAGATATATAGTGAAAAGTGTTGAATTCAAATCAAGGAAGAAAAGTTAAAACTTTACAATGTATTAGTAAAACCTCATCTAAAATATTGCATTCAGTTCTGGTCACCTTGCTACAAAAAGGGTATTGCTGCTCTAGAAAGAGTGCAAAGAAGAGCGACCAGAATTATTCTGGGTTTATTATTATTATTTATTTATTAGCAGACGCCCTTGTCCAGGGTGACTTACAATTGTTACAAGATATTACATTATTTTTACATACAATTACATTAAAAGGCATATCAAAAAAAAGGCTAAAAGAATTTAATCTGTTCAGTCTTGAACAAAGAAGACTACGCGGCGATCTGATTCAAGCATTCAAAATTCTAAAAGGTATTGACAATGTCGACCCAAGGGACTTTTTCAACCTGAAAAAAGAAGCAAGGGCCAGGGGTCACAAATGGAGATTAGATAAAGGGGCATTCAGAACAGAAAATAGGAGGCACTTTTTTACACAGAGAATTGTGGAAGTCTGGAACCAACTCCCCAGTAATGTTGTTGAAGCTGACACTCTGGGATCCTTCAAGAAGCTGCCTGATGAGATTCTGGGATCAATAAGCTACTAACAGCGAAACGAGCAAGATGGGCCGAATGTCCTCCTCTCGTTTATTTTGTTCTTCTCATGTTCTTATGTTAAAGGTTCCCCCTTGGGACAGGGGCTGAAGTTCACCAAACAAGCCACAGGGAGGTCTTATGAACCTTTGTCAGGATCAAGTAGCTGTCATCTAATGATAAGTATTGATGCTTGCAGCTCTGCTCCAGAAAAGTCTGCTCTCTAGTCTTTGTGAGTCTAAAAACAAGTGTGTGTGTTAATTTATAGAAAAGACACTATGTTACATTGCCTCTGATGCATGCAGCATAGGCCATCTATTTTCTCTCACATGAAAGGCTTTTGACATCTAGCCCACCCGACAGGTCTACGATACAGCAGCCTGCATAGTTTGCTGTCCCAAAGAGATGCTATTTCTAGGGCCCCTAAATTCTCGGCTTAAAGGGTAAAGTCTAATGTTATATTTCAAGAGTAGGTTGAATTTTGAAGATAAAATGTATTCTATTAAAACAATCCCTTTTCAACTACACAATACAAAATTATTAACAAGCAGGGATTATGGACTGGTTTGGCCTTACTGCCCCTGTTTGATCTTGTGCCTGTTACAGTATTTGTCAAACTGGCCTTGAACATGTTCTGACTCCTTCTGTTTGGGGTCGTACTGCTTAGATAACCCATAGGGGCTCGGTTGGGATGTATGTGCCATACAAGGGCCAATCCAGTAATTACATATCATACATTGCAGTCTGACACATTCTTAAAATCGTGAATGCAGATGTGTACTAACACACATATTGCCACATGTCTGTGTAAATAAAAGCCCTCATCTGTTCTGGCTATTGTTGAAACAGAAAAAAAACAGCAACACAAAAGCATGCTGAAATATGGCAATCCTAAGGAGCAATGGGGAGTGGTGGAAAGTGAACTGCTTCAGGAGCAATTCGACAGTTAATCGATTGTCATGACATACGTCAACATGAAGCAACAGTAAATAGGGTGAATATTATATAAAGTCTTCGGCTGCAAACACCTGAATGCTTTGTAAGCTGATGTATAAACCGTGTGAGACCTGACAGGTGTACCTTCTACTGCTACCTGAAAACAGTGAAGTGCTCTATTCAGGATGGCAGCTCTGAAAATGGGGCTTCAGGGAGGTAAGCGCTACCAGGGGCTCATAATTCTGAAATCTACTGCAACAGTATTTCAAGTAAATTGCTACATTGTAGAATATTTCGGCTTTATGTCCACGTTTTAAATACATAAAAACATAAATAAATGTTAAAATAACAACTGACACGTGAAATGTCCCCTTTTTTTGCTCTGGACAGAACTATCTTTAGCAGAACTATTTCTGATCTTTGATGCAGCTGGTGTCTTTTTTGTTGAGGATATTTAGAAGAATTGTGCAGCTCTATGCAGTGTGTTCAATCATTTACCGGAAGCAAACTAAACCGGCTGCCAGGTTCCTAATGCAGTGTAACAGGTACTGCATCAATAAGGGAAACGTTCGCTGTATTTATTTTTAAGTGATAAAAAATATGTAGAGTTACACTATTTCTTCAGAAAGGGGAATTTTCACAGGGGAACTACATATTACATGGCAATGGGTACATTACACGGAAATTGTGAAATCTGAGATAACTGAGAAGAAAATACAGCCTTGCTCATGATGTGAAGAGGTATCTCTGAATTCACAAAAAAAGATACACTGTTGGTTATCCATCTTTGTACTTTTTGAGGCAAACCTTCCCTTGGATCAATGGCATACTACCCCTGTGTGTGGAGGGGGGGAGGGGGTGGGGGGCTTCAGTGTGGGCTTATTAACAGAAGAAAGGGGATTAGCAGCCCTTGCATCTTCAGTAAACAGAGTGCATAGTAATGTTCCTCGAATCTTTCTTGGCACAGCTCATCGACGCACTAAATCAGAAAACAGCTGCAGCCGACCTCAGTATATGACCACTGCAAATGTGGAGCATTAAAGGTCACAGAGCAGTCTCCTGGAAGTAATTCACTCCACCCCCAGATTGCCTAAAACAATGTCTCTTTCACACTGCTAGGATCTCTATGCAGTATCAACTGTGATAAAACAGCAATTTCCACCTCGCCTCATCAATTGTATCCCAATCGTCTTAACACTTGCTTATGCCTTTCACAGCGCACTGTAACATAACTGTTTTAAAAGCAGGATTCTAAGAATGGTTACTGAAAAGTCAAAAATACAGTTTCAGCATTCTACGTTCCCCTTTGATGGTCTGCTGTTTGTAATCCTTCTCAGTGGTACTCAGTTATGTTCCAATTGATATAGTGATCCCCCAACAGTTATCTTAATATAACAGCCAACTAACTTCGCTGCAGACTGCTGACTTCCAAGTTACATACAAGTTTATTGTTTCCTTGTTCCAAAACTTCTTGATGCTTTGACCTTTCAAATATATTGGTTCCACCAATGGACTTACAATGAAATGACTGGATCTTGCCTTCCCCGTTAAATGTTCAAAAGGAATGTAGAGCAATCAGGACCCTGCTCTTTGTCCATAGATGATGCTACAGTAAGTACTTCCGCAGATCACCTTTTCCACAGAGGTCATTTTTTTAAATATATAAGTCCATGGACTGAGCAAACAGAACAGAAAGGCCTCAGCATAACATGACATTTTGGAATGAGGGAGTTGAAGACCAAATCAGTCAAATCCTTTAGTCAACTATGCAGGATCAACTGAGAACAGATTCTCATTAAAACTGGAGTCCTAGAACAGCAGAGGGAACCTGCCCTGGAATTTAGCCACAGAAGTTTAAAGCACCAGTGTGGCCTCAAAATGTCTTTCGAAAACTATCAGCTGGTACACCAGAGTGTTACCCTTAACCTGCCCCCCTGCAACACTGCCCCCTAGCAGAGGTAAGAAATGCCGCACAGACTTGTTTGAGAGCCCTACTGATGTCACTTGGGTTTTAACAAGTCACCAGTATGTGATGACCAAAACAGAATCTAATCAACAAGAACGCATGAGTTAACTGTGATACTTCATACTCCGAGCAAGGTGTTTTCCAGACAGAGCCTATAGAGGACCCCCTGACACCATGCTCATCCCGGCTTTGAGGAAGGTGTCCTGGGATTTCAATATGCCTTCCCGGGACACTAAACGATCACGTGTTTCTAAATGCTTCCACGTCCATGTAGAGTACTACAACAACACCACAATGTCAGCACCCCACGTTGAGCACAGGTCAGATAAAGACACAAAATCACTGCAGACTGCGTGAGTGCCCCTGCTGAGCCACCAGCACCACATCCAGCAGCACCAACTCTGCTTAGCTGTGCGAACTAATGCAATCAGGGTGAAACGTTTCACTGCTCCAGTCTTATCTCAAAGTAAGACAACTATTGGAAAAATGACATTTAAAGCCATTAAAATGATGCCAGAACAAAATCAGGTTTAACCCAGCATTTCCATTATCTCTTGACATTGCAGTTCTCTATCTGGGCTCTCTTGCCAGCTAAATTCAAGCATCAGCTTCTTATAATAGCGCTGCTGTTGACATGCACTCCTGTAGATAAGATAAAGGTTGAGGAATTTCCTGTTAAACCAACAACTTCGTCTCTCTGTTGAAACCAATCAGCAGCCTGTTTAGTAAGCCAGGCCCTGGCAAGCCGCAAACTGGTTCCTCACATGCCATGAAGACAATGTGATAACATGCTCTGTATGTGTCACGAAAAGTGACCCCTCAGGAGCACACATTGTATCCCACTTAAAATTCTTGTTGATTTTAAAATTCCGTTTCCATAGCCGCTAACACAGCTATAATAAACCACACCGTTATATTTGGCCGTGCCTTAAGGTCAGTACGTTCAAGCAAACCGCTGCACTGCGGCTTGCCTGCTTCAAAACTGTAACTGTAACTGTAACAGTGCAACAGTTTGTAGATCAGGGGCACCAGCAATCTGCTTTACAGAATAACTGCTGTGTAGAATAACTACTGTAGGACATCTAGGGTTACCAGGCATCCTGGGAAAACTGGGATTGTACCAGTTTGCAGCCTTAATTTTTTGACCCGGTCAGAAACAGTAAAATTGTTCAATTGTCCTGGTTTTGCTATGCTGTATTCAGTACAAAACTGTAACAGTGTGCTCAAACATTCTATTTAACTTCCTAGACAATGGCAAGGTTTTTTTTATTTTATTTTATCTTGGATGTGCCACCAGCCAAGTTAGTCTTTTAATCTATTCATTGTTATAATGGATAAATATATATATATATATATATATATATATATATATATATATATATATATATATATATATATATATATATTATGATTGTGTTATTATATACTTATTTTAACTGTGTTAGAGTTAAATTAAAGAACAGAATAAGTTCCCTGTTTTTCACTCTAGAAGCCCTAAGGAAGCCCCAATCAGTGATTGATTAACGGGTGTTCAAGAAGTTTTCTGTATTCAATATGTATGCATGACACAGTGAGAGATTTCGTATAATCTTAGTTTAAAGGAACAGCTTGGATCAATACCACAATACTGTGCAGAAGACCATTGCTGGGGTATCGACATCTCCTCTGAAAGTGATAATAACAGCCAAACACATTCTTTTTTTAAAAGAATGTACAGTAATAAAACAGATGTTAAAAAGGTTAGTAAAGCGTTTATTAATTATTTTTAGAATATTTTATTTATATAACAAAATTATCTAAAATGTTCTATATTTTCACATTTCTTCCACATTATTTTGATTTCTTATTTGCTTGGCTGTATTTTTTTTCATGGTAAAAAAATGACTTAATTCATGCTACATCATGGTCTAAAAATAGATATTTCACAATTAAACATAATAATTATTAAAGCAGAAAAAATCACCTAAAATAAATAATTTTTGTAACATCTAAAATAAATAATTTTTCCTAAGAGCTATTATACAACATATGTTTTTAAATACTGAAATCCTGACCTGAACACCAGTACATTCTACATTGCTGAATACTACGTTTTATATGAAATCCTGACCTGAACACCAGTACATTCTACATTGCTGAATACTACGTTTCATATGAAATCCTGACCTGAACACCAGTACATTCTACATTGCTGAATACTACGTTTCATATGAAATGCTGACCTGAACACCAGTACATTCTACATTGCTGAATACTACGTTTTATATGAAATCCTGACCTGAACACCAGTACATTCTACATTGCTGAATACTACGTTTTATATGAAATCCTGACCTGAACACCAGTACATTCTACATTGCTGAATACTACGTTTTATATGAAATGCTGACCTGAACACCAGTACATTCTACATTGCTGAATACTACGTTTCATATGAAATCCTGACCTGAACACCAGTACATTCTACATTGCTGAATACTACGTTTTATATGAAATGCTGACCTGAACACCAGTACATTCTACATTGCTGAATACTACGTTTTATATGTCCACCTTTTAAAGGCATTCTATTTTCACCATTAGTGAATTCCCAAACAAAATAAAAATAAATACATGTAATAAGTAAAAAAAAAAGAAGTATTTGCATTTATATTTCATATTTAGAAGAACTATCGCCGATCTTTGATGCAGCTGGTGTCTTTTTCGTTGAAGGCAGCTCTATTCAAAGTGTTCAATCATTTACTGGAGCCTAACTAAACCGGCTGCCAGGTTCCTAAATGTGACAGGCACTGTACTGCAGCAGTAAAACAAATGTTTGCTGTATTGTTTTAAGTGCTGAAAATATCTGTATACTTACACTATTCATTCAGGGGAACTACATATTATACAGCAACGGGTACATTTTATGAAATTGTGAAATCTGTGATAACCGGGGAAAACAATGCAGCCCTACTTATCAGGACTAGGACACACAAGAATACATTTTGACTACTGTGTCACTTTTTACTATCAAAAGGTAGGTCTGGTATAAGAAAAAATGATATAGAGAGAAAATAAGCATGCTCCAGTAACCAGCATTTTCACACTCCCCCAGTCCAGTGCTCTGCCAAGCTGATTCTCAATCTGAATGACCTAAACAGTGATAGGCTCTTGGTGTCCCAATGGAAACATTTCAAACGTACCATGTTACTCTCTCTCTCTCGTGTGTATTTGAGTGTGGAAATGGAAGTACTTTAAAAATGTATTTTTAGCAGTGGTGGAATACCGTAGCAAAAATGGTGGAAAACATGGCCAAAATATTCTTAATTATGAAAAATGATAACAATTTAAAGTTAATCAATTTTAACAGGTGTACCAGAAAAATTATACTGCAGCACTGCAGTGAGTGGCACACAACATCAACAGAAACATACACAAAAACAGTAATAAAATCAACAGAAACATACACAAAAACAATAATAAAATCAACAGGAACATACACAAAAACTATAATAAAATCAACAGGAACGTACATCAACAAAAACAACAACAAAATCAACAGGAACGTACATCAACAAAAACACTAACAAAATCAACAGGAACGTACACAAGAACAACAATAAAATCAACAGGAACGTACATTAACAAAAACACTAACAAAATCAACAGGAACAGGAACGTACACTACCGGTCAAAAGTTTTAGAACACCTCCATTTTTCCAGTTTTTATTGAAATTTACGCAGTTTAATGTCTCAATGTACTCTGAAATTAAAGCATAGAACAAATAAACAATTGGAGATAAAAAAATAAATCATGGAATCGTTTTGTTTAACAAAATTTAATCTAGATTTTTGACTCATCAAAGTAGCCACCTTTTGCACATACAACAGCTGAACACACTTGTGGCATTCTTTCTACAATGGAAATCAAATATTGTTCAGAAAGTTCTTCCCAACACTGTTGCAGAAGTTCCCACAAATGTGTTGCACTTGTAGGTTGCTTTGCTTTCACCCTTCTGTCCAGTTCATCCCAAACCAGCTCGATGGGGTTTAAGTCTGGAGACTGTGCTGGCCATTCCATGATTTGAAGCCTACCGTCTTGTTCTTTTCTTCTAAGGTAGTTCTGACATAGCCTGGAGGTATGTTTTGGGTCATTATCTTGCTGTAGGATGAACCCCTGACCAACTAGGGCGTATACCAGAGGGTATTGCATGGCGCTGCAAAATGCTGTGGTAGCCGCTTTGGTTCAGGGTGCCACTCACTCTGTGCAAGTCGCCACTCTGGATCCAGCAAAGAGCCCCAGACCATCACGCTTCCTCCTCCATGTTTGACAGTTGGTGTCACACACCGAGGAACCATCCTTTCGCCTACTCGACGGCGCATAAAAACCCTGCGTGATGAACCAAGATTTCAAATTTTGATTCATCGGTCCATAAGACCTTCTTCCAGTCTTCAGTAGTCCTCTGGCGGTGCTTCATGGCCCAGGCAAGCCTCTTTTTCTTATTTTGTCATCTCAGCAATGGCTTTCTTACTGCCACTGACCTGTCAAACCTGCAGCTCAAAGTCTTCTTCACAGTTGAAACTGAGACTTGCTTACTTTGACCAGTGTTAAGTTGTGCTTGAAGCTGTTGTCCTGTGAGCCGCCTATCACGCAAGCTGCTGACTCTCAGAAACTTGTCTTCTGATTCTGTTGTGGCTTTGGGTCTGCCAGACCTCTTCCTGTCAGAGTTTCCTCCAGTTTCCAAGTGCCTTTTGATGGTGTAGGAAACTGTACTCACTGACACCTTGGCTTTCTTTGCAATTTCTCTAAAGGAAAGACCTACACTTTTAAGGGTTATAATGGTCTGTCTGTCTTCCTTTGTTAATAGCCTTTTTCTCGCCATTATGATAGCAATATACTACTTCCTGCAGTACAATACTGTCCAAATAATGCTTAAGAGGGTGTAGTAACACAGTCTGTTCCAACACTGCTTTTATAGACAGAGGGTTTGTAAGTAATCAACAAAAGTTGGGACACCTGTAGGAATTGTTAGCATCAACTTTCAAGGCTTAATTTACTTCCATTGCTGCAGAACAGCTGTAAGTTGTTAACTCATTACTTGTTCCCTGAAAAAGGCCTTTCTGTATAACTCTGAAATGTACATTATTTTACAGTTTTTGGTAACCTAAGCTTTTTTTTAACCTCTGGCAGTTTACCGCTTACCTTTGTACCATTTCAGGTTATTCACTGGACTTGAACTGCTTAAATTTCAATAAAAACTGGAAAAATGGGGGTGTTCTAAAACTTTTGACCGGTAGTGTACATCAACAAAAACACTAACAAAATCAACAGGAACATACACAAAACAAAATAAAACAACAGGAACGCATACACAAAACAATAATAAAATCAACAGGAACGTACAAAATGCTGGATTGGGGGGCTCTGCTTTCTCCTCTCCGCTTGAGATCACCCACAATGCATTGCCAACGCTGCCTCAGTTGATATCAACTGCTATATAATGAATGTCAACACAGCTGTAAGTCTGTACAGAGTGATTACTAAAAACAAAGCAGGGTAGGGCACTGAAGTTTACACCACTTAAATGAAGAAGCATTGCTGAAATCCCATGAATACAATAAGAATAAACCCTTCAGGCCTGTAGGGTTGTACCATTAATTCTTCATTTACATTTTCTTAAGAAAGCCAAACACTGTCAACCTATGTCCTGAGTTAGCCTGGCCCTGTTTTGAGGATCCTCAAAACAGGGCTTGTAACCTTAACTCACCCCAGAAAAACTGTAGCTAAGCAAACATATTGAACAGTGGGGGCTCATGCTGGTCCCAGGTAAAAAATTGATTCAGGTGTCAATAAATTGTAATAGAAAATCTGCTGGTTCACCATCTGCTACGGGTGTAATGCTGCCTCCTGTCGTGCTTTTAAAAATTGCATATGGATCAGGGCAGAGGCTACCTCCTTAGCCTTTCAGTGACATATTTTTCCACTTACAAATATACTGCTTACAACTTTGTCTCTTCAACGAAAGCAATCGGTGAGATTAGCTTTGGATGGGCGACCTCGCACACCACAAGCAGGTGTCTTAACCACACCAAAGAGCCGGGCTCGTCTGCATTTGTGGTTTTAGAGCTTTTAACCTCCTCTCATCTCACTGACAGGGGACAGAACCCGTAGCAGCAGTGTATCACACAACAGTGCCCGGTACACATGAAATGTGATGAAATCTATCACTCAGATTACCTAGATATAAAAACTAAGCCCAGAAACTCCAAATTCTTTCTCCATTGTCATGAGAATTCCTCACACATTTAGGAAGTGCACAGCCAAAATTTGTTACTGCTTAAAAAGGAAGGTAATCCCCTTCTCATGATAATAAGCAGGATTTTTTTGCCTAGCAAACAGTCCAAAAGATGTATATGTTACCAAGACTTCTGCAGTGAAGATCTTGTTTGTGACGTAACTCTTTCACACCTTTCTAGTAACAAAAACAGGCAGCACCATGACATTTTCTCTTAACTGCAAAGAGTTCTGAAAACCGCTTCTGTTGGGATATTTTTGGGCGATATACAGGACATTTGGTCTATTAATGTTGTATCCACCTTAACTCATTTTCCCACATTCTGTTTTTCTTTTCAAACCCACGTAGTTGTCTGTAAACCCCATATTTGATTAACCCATTAATTACCAAATACATTTTTCTTTGAATCAGAACACAATGTGTATTTCTGTAATTTGATACATTCTAAATCAATATTTTTTCTCAGAAAAAAAAAAAAAATCTTTGTTTTGCCTACAAACTGCTGCATCCTATTATGAGGACAGTCAAGTTAGATGTGCCCGTAATCAGAGCAGTGAAATTTCACGCCGGCTATGAAGCTCAACGCATAGAAAATGGAGCTTTGTCATCATTGTGGGTAGGAAAACGCCAAGAAATTGATCATTTTTAGGCTTCAGTTTCTTATTTTATATTGAGGAGTCACAAAAGCATCTGAACGGCTATATTTGCAGAATTAACAGTTACATTTAGACATAACATTTGCGGATAATAAAATTTAATACAAAAGTTATCTTAACAATATAGTTAAAAGAGAAAATATAAATAATGGTTAGATGCCAGTTAAAAATGCTCCAAAAAATGACAAAGCAGCCTGTCCTGAAATGAGGACAACGTGAGGTGAGGGTTGTGTTTTCTTTCTCAGGTTGCTGCACGTCCCTCAACACAATCTGAAATCTTCTAGTAAACCCACTTCCAGAACGCTGGATATCAATAGTCATGAGAGGCCACACTGAAACGCAGACAGACACATTTAAACATACCCTCCTGTGTATTAATACCAGGGGTTCATCTGTAAAAGAAAAGGTACCAGATCTTATCATTAAGAAAGAGGGATAGCATTTTTGGTTCTAGACCTGATATCCTGAGCTTGATTTACAGTACCTGTTGCTTCTATATAAGCTTCATGTTTTTATCTGCTCAGGGTTTCATGTCTTATTGTTGGTGTCAGTAGTTGCATGCCTACCTTTGCCAAGCTGTGTTTTAAAATATTCTTCAGGTTTGAACAATACCAGCGGCAGAGCGAATAATCTGATTAACAGGAGCGACGACACTGTTGTTGTTAAGAGCGCTAGTTTTTTGCCGTTTTGCCGTTTGAGTTGTAAAAAAAGAATTGTCATTTTCTTACGCATAAACATCACAACCTACAATATACTGTTAAAGTACACTTTGTCATTCATTTATATAGGGTTATTTTTTCAACAAAAAAAAGTTTTGTTTTCATACAGTTCAGGATTTGCAAACTATCATTCTCACCTGTCAGACAAAAAGGTACCGGATCTGGGATCCGTTCCCATCCGGCACAAATGAACCCCTAATTATTTATAATGGGTCACTTGAATTTTGAAGGAGTTTCTTTCCCTAAAATAAAACTACACCTCATAGCTGAAATATACGACTAAAATAATGTGGTAAAAATATTCATTTTTATTCTTGCACGTGAACTTTTACTATATTGAAAAGCTGCAAGTCATTACAGTAACTTCCCTTAAACTTGCAACATTGTCTTCAAAACATTTTGATCCTTCTAGGTTTATGTTACATTAGGAATATAGAACTTGACATAGCCTTCAATTACTATTCAGTACTCTTTGCAAAATCTACACTAAAGCAGTTTTCACTGTCCTTTAAATCCAGACTGATTTTCTTCTCAAAAGCACAAATCTTGATTGATAAGCCATTAGGAATTACTGCACCAGCAAACAGATTTCAAGCTGCTCTTGGAAGGGCAGGTATCATTTTTGCCCCTCCCTGCATTACAATCAATCTAAGAGTCTGTCACTGAACTGCAAAATAGTTAGACAAAGGTTTCGGTTCGTGCCTTCATTAGTGTAACGTGCTATTCGAAACATCTGTCTACTTGACTTCGTTCCTCGCTAAGTTTTGAATGTTTTGCCACTTTCTATCATTGCTGTCTCTTGGCACAACCAGAGCAAAAGTGACTGCCCTACCTGGCAGGCCATGGGGTTCGGACTGCCGTCTCCCGTTGCTCCCAGTCTGGTCCTTGCGTTTCTTGCTCCCTCTAAAGCTGCCAAACCGCTTCATGAGCTGCAGTGGGCAACGATGCGGCTAGCAGATTGAATCATGCCCGGCTTCGGGTTTATGAGCAAAAAAAAATCCACCTTGAGTTCAGTAATCGGGGGGAAAGAAGAAATCACATCAGCAGATCAAAACCATTCTTCAGGAATACATAAAAAAAAAGAAAACAAAAGAAGACCAGTATGTTCTTTTGAAAAAAGCAGTTGGCTCAACAAATGATATGTTTCAAGTAGGTCAAATCTTAGGAAGTTTGAAAGCTCAACTTGTTGCCCTTAGTTCCCAGTTTCTATAAAGCCACATGCTCAGTGAGTTAGGTCTCCTTGCCCCAGCTGTACAGTAAGAAATTGTTTCGATTGTCAGGCTAGTCTGTTTATTGGAAAAGACAGAAATAACTAGTCACTGTACGAAAGTTACCTCAGATCAGCAAAAAAAGGTACGCCAACACGTAACTGTGTGTGCACAGTTTGTATATCTTGCTACACTATACTTGGAATAGCCCAAGCAGAGCTCTTGCAGGGAATTGTCAAGTGCAGCTGTGCACAGGATGTCTCTTTAAAACAGCCTGCATGGCAAGAGGCTGTAAAAGGAAAGCGCTCTGTGCACAAACAGTCCCTGGCAGGAATTGGTTCACGGCCCCTTTTTTTCTCATATGACACACACAGCATCACATGCTCGTTCTGATTAACTTCTCTCCAGGTCTAATGCTCTGGGGTCTGGTTACTGCCAAGCAGCCAAGTCTCCCCGAGCAGGAGTGAGCAGCTTGGACGGGGGCTGGGGAGGGGCTGGTGGGGGGGCTGGGGCTGAGAGCCATGGAATTTACCCACACATTCGCTACACCTGCCCCTGTTCCACAGCAGAGCAGTCACTGGCTGCATCCCCTGCTTCTGGAACAACCTGTGAGCGTCTCTATATAGCACAGGTATTTTAACACACAGCTAGAGCCTTGTAGCCTTTTGATTTTGGAATAAATACACTGTGGGATAAACATTACCAGTAATAACATTGCCTCAGTAGTTTATTTATATGCTGTGTTTCTTTGTATTAACCAGGTGTACAGGTTATTTCTTTATGCAACATTACAATACCTTTACTAACTGCTGTATAGGGCTGCAGTACTTGTTTGTGTTAAAACATGTTTTAGTAATTTTCATAGTAAACAATAACCGTTAGTGTTCTATGAAAAACACAATGTTCTAATAACACCCCCCTCCAAATATATTTAGGATATTTAAAAACAAATCTAAACCAAATACTGTTCCAAATTCCAGTTTTCCTAAAATACAGCATGTCTAAAAGTAATAAAAGATATTATCTAAAAGTAATAAAAGTTACTGTCTAAAAGTAATAAAAGTTACTGTCTAAAGGTAATAAAAGTTACTGTCTAAAAGTAATACAAGTTACTGTATAAAAGTAATACAAGTTAATGTATAAAAGTAATACAATTTACTGTACAAAAGTAATAGTTTTCAAGATCTGCCGACTCCATGCATTTGATGCTTTTCTCTTGAACTCTGAGATCCGTAATGTTATCCTTTATCAAAAATCAAAAATCGCCAAAAAAAACCTTGAATTGAGTGTTCTGGAGACAATGCACTTTGTTTCTCCTTTAAACAATGCCCTGCGTCTTCACCATTCATTAACAGCTCTGTAATTACCACTGGCTGTGCTGCAGCATGCATATGAGGCTGACATGGAAATGGAATGGGATAAATGACCTGAATTCCCTTTTCTTGAATATCGCAAAGATAACAAATAAACAAAGACATTAATGCTCAGTTAGTTTTTATAGATATATCGCTGAACTATCACCTCAAGTTACATTGTTTTTATAAAATCTCCCCTTGACGGCACTAATCTAAATTCTAAGCTGGCAGAACATGCTTTCATATCCGTGCAAAGTGAACAGGATAATCCCTTCTAAAACTTCAAAGGAGGAAGGTTGCAGGGTGGAAAAGGAGCAAGAAGTTTGGAATTGAGAAGCAATTAAGAGAAAATAAAACACAGGCCAGGCTAAGGGCTATGAGAATTGTCCTTGAAGAAATAGTTTTCACCTTCAGGAAACAGTGCCTGCAGCACTGAAGTAAGCTTACCAGATTTCCACATTTCTCTTCAATTTACTGAAGCTGCAGCAACTCTGAAGCAGTTAAAATAACCGTATATAACACAATCCTAATTACAAAATTCAACATTGGGGTTAGATATATTTTTTTAAATCAGTTATAAAAATGACTGTGTTGATCAAAACAAAACAGGCACTAATTTAAAAGGCTAACTTGGCTTTTGAGCACACTGCTACAGTTTTACATGTTTATATGTGAATATAATTTTACTGTTTCTGACTGGGACACACAATTAAGACTGGGACAATCCCAGTTTCTCCGGGAGGTCTAGGAACCGTACTCAAGTCAAATACTGGCTGTGTTTGTGCTGCTGCTTTAAACTAAAATATCTACAACATTAAAAAGAAAAGTAATTGTAGCAACATGTCCCCAGATCAGGGGCGTGTCCTCTGACCACTGCCGGAGCAATTAGAAAGAAAACAAAAACTACAAGGGCTCTGGCTTTTGTGTCGTTATTGCTGTGTTATCTGTTTGGCAATGTGGGCAATAATCCTTACACTATCAGCTATAACAACAACAACAACAACAACAACAACAACAACAACAACAACAACAACAACAACAACAGCAACAACAACAACAACAATAATAATAATATTAGTAGTATTATTAGTATTTAGGGGTGTGCTGATACTCATACTCATACTGGTATAAACTGCCATTAAGACGTATTTATCGGAAGCTCATTTCCCTCTCATCTCGGGTGCTCACATTGTTACTGCCTTACTGTCACGGGCTTGATACGGCAGTAAAGACATCAGCACCCTGGATGAGAGGAAACGTCACTTCCAAGGGGCTAAGAACTATAAACAAATCCAATAAAAGTCCAAGGAGGAAATTCAGTGAGCAGGACCATCCAACAAGCCTGAAGGCTGCAGCTAAACCCTGGCAGCAGCACTCGCTTGTCATGAGCTCCAACATCCAGCAAGCTGCTCGCTCAGGCACCACGGAGCCGGGAGGAGTGACCTTTCAGTGTTGCTAGAATCCTGACAGCAGCAGTACGTGGAAGCAGGGCAGTGAGTTCAGGCAGGATCAGGTGATGGGCTTCTTTACTGTGTTCTGCGATGACTGCTATGTCAATATTGAAAGCATAGTTTTCATTTCATTTCATTATTTTTGAATGACTTGTTATCATAGATGTTTTTTAAAAAGCATGAATTCAAATGAAATACAAACACAGGGAGCATAGCATGGCATTGCCCCTCCTGACTTCTAGGAACTAGCAAAAGGTCTGCTGATCTCCAGGTCCATCTAGGAGCATAAGGCACACACACCTGTAAATATACAGGTTCAAAACATTGAAGGGCCTCATAAGCAGTAAGCAGAATTGTTGTACTCAATCCTGAATTGAACAGGAAGCCAGCGCAGTTATGTAAGAACCGGAGTAATGTGCTGTGAAGGACGTTCCAACCTCACATTGTTTAGGTCAATATACTAATCATTTTCATATAAACCCTTGCACTTAATTTAAACCTCTTCTCAGGTTCTGCAAATCAGGTGCATCTACCTGACAGTAATCAATAAAGCGTCAGCATTTCGGATGCTAACAGCTAACAGTTTACATCAAAATCCATTAAGATGGGAAGCTGCTTGTCCTTTGCACTCTTGTGGGTCCTGTGCAGTAAAACCAGGGAATAGTTCACGTTTCAATGCTGCTTCCTGTACAGCAGCCACAGATTCAAACCAGTTTCTCCCAATACTCCTCCCTTCACTGTAAACAATATCACAGCCTCAGCAGCTGCAGGGCAAACAACAATAACAGAAAAACCTTGGTTTCAAAACAGGGTTTTAAAACAACACTGCGTGTGCTTTGAGAATAAATAAGAAATACCTGTGCTTTAGGCAAAGCATGACATGAATGATAAGAACAGAAACCTTTTACCTCTAAGGCATGTAATGTGACTAATGAAGCTTGTTAGTACTTTTAAGCATGCCCTAGACAACATTGAACAACTGGTATTTTAATTTTTTTAGCATTTAGTCCCACAGCAAAACAGATGTTATTAAGACACAACAATCAGCTGTTGATACTAATTTCTATAACTACCCCCTTAGCCTTTTAGTGACATATTTTTCCACCTAAAAATATACTTAGGCTCTTCAATTTTTGAGATTAGTTTTGGATGGGCGACCTTGCACACCACAAGCAGGTGTCTTAACCACACCAAAGAGCCGGGCCCGTCAGCATTTGTGGTTTTAGAGCTTTTAACCTCCTCTCATCTCACCGACAGGGGACAGAACCCGTAGCAGCAGTGTATCACACAACAGTGCCCGTTACACATGAAATGTGATGAAATCTATGCAGCAGAATGTAATAAAAGCAATGTAAAGCCTTAGCAAGCTTGGTAAATTGCAGATCGCAATCGTAGAGCTTTGTAAACACAATGGTTATACAGCAGGGCTCTACATTTACATTTTTAACTACTGGCCCCTTGGGCCACTGAGCTAGTTTTTTTTACTGGCCCGGATGCAATTTTATCTGGCCCAATATATTTATATATTTTTTAATGATGGTTTTTATTTTCAGTATGTTTCTAACTGTGTATGGTAACTAAAGAGAGCCCACGTCCCAAAAGAAAGTGGCTAAACGAAGCCTTTCAATATATGTTACTTCAGCCATTCAATATATGTTACTTCAGCCATTTAACATGCACACATTTGTGTGCTTGTCAGAAAATGAAAATAATGTATTCAAGATTTGAAAATGTATGTGTGCAAATGATACTCATTTTTTCAAAAGCAAATCCGCAACCGAGCTGTTAACATCGTCACAGAAACGCTGAAACTGAATTTTAATAATCCACAAAAGCTACGTCTTAGTTGGTGCTTCTTGGCGAGAGCCAAGTTCAAATCAGCATGAAGTTTTAACATCTACTCTCATGTAATGGAAATCATTAGTAAAATACACGATTATACAAAAATAAAAAACCTATTCAAATAGCATATTACATATTTGAGTACACATAAACACATTTACATTACCTACTAGTAGAAACAAACATGTCTTTCTTTTATTTTTTTGATGCTGACGCTTAACAAGTGTTAAGTCAGTCTAAACCCGTTGTTATTTGCACATTAAACGTAAGGACACTAATTAATTATGCAATGCTTGTAATAGCAACATTCTACAGCAATTGTATTCTGCTTGAAAATGTTGCCAATGTTATTGCCTTGTTTTTAGCTAATGTTAACAGATCCCTGCATGAGTTCCGCTGTAATGACTGTACACAGCAGCTTCTGCAGCTGTTGCTAGCCAGTTGTGAAACAGCTTCTAGGAGCATGGCACCGGCGAACTTTGAATGTGTGAACTGAAATAAAATAATGTATATAGCAAGTGCTAAAAGAAGTAGTCCAAACTTGGGTAACATTGAAATTAGAAAGGTAATGTAACGTTATGATGAATATAAAGACATACTAAATGTTAAGCAGAACAATGCAGTGACTAATAAGAAAAGGCAAAATACTTGGAGTTGGAAAGGAGTTATTTTTTTTAACTCTGGACTGCAGTTCAATGTAAAACATCTACTGCTGACTTTCTATGAATGGATGGAGTAACGCCAACATTTGCACTGACCATTAAAAGTACAACCAGGTATCCTTGTTTTGAATTATTTACAAGTTATTGAAAACAAAGTAACTTGACTTAGATTCATCTGATGTCAGTACTTGATGGCTAGTTGTAATTAGTAATGTTAAACTATGTTGGAATGTATTTTCTATTGTTTTGGCCAGGTTACAATATTTATACTATTAAGATTATTTTATAAATATTATTTGTTAGAATTAAACAGATGTAGAATATTTAGGTTGCTATATGATAGGTGTTTTATTCTGAATACACTACAGCAAAAATTATTATTTGGTGGTTTGCGCAATATTATGCTACTGTTGCTTTAATTGGAAGAGATTCACGCTTTACCGGCTTACACTGTTATGCTCTCTGCTTGTACACATGCATTTGCCTTTTATTCTTGGTAGCCTAAGGGACCAGAGTTTGGGTAATCGAATACACAAAAATGTTGCACAATGTGTATTCAAATAGGAAACTATTCAAAATTCCCATCCCTTATCCTAATAAACACTATTAAAACAATATTCACAATGCAAAATAATAACAAACTCCTCAGAGCATTGTCGCTTGAGTAGCCTCTCCCAAGTCAGCGCCAATCTTGCTGAGTAATACCAACGAGTCCTGGAAAGATTGTGCATGGCATTTTTGACCTGAACACATAAGATCCCAAATAAAAAAGTTAGTCAATTCGATCGCGTATCTGGGTATCCATCGGGAACGAAAATGCTGAATTCACAACAAATAAAGCTGCTGTTTAATCTGTAAGTCTGGGAAACTGACACCAAAAGGCAGAACGTTACTTTTTTTTCACTGCATAATGAAGCCAGATGAAGCCTCCACTCTAAATGTTAATCTTCATTTTTTTTCCATAATTACTTTCTTTATGATTTATTGATTTCAGCGCTTTCCTTTTGGTTGATTGCTTGCTTAGTTGTAGAAAACCCGATTTGCAGAAGATGTTACGGGAACGAGTACCATCAATACAGCACTTTGGTACTGACTGTACAACAAATATGACGTGCACTGGGAAAGTTAGGTTTAGTTAGTAGTTATGTTTTAGTAGTTATGGTTTGTAAATTAATTTTCAGCTTTTTGGCACACTAGCCATTTTCATGAAACGGAAGCCATGTGCACTATATATATATATATATATATATATATATATATATATATATATATATATATATATATATTATACTAGTTAAATGTTACCGGTCCAGTTGGGCCTGTGGTGCTTCATAACTACCGGCCAAACTGTGATCTCTACTGGCCCTGGGCCGCCGGGCCATGTTTAATGTCGAACCCTGCCCAGGTAAATTCATAGCACAAGCACAGCTGCTAACAGTATTACTTTTTTAACAGAAACTATTGGGGAATTTGGAAAGCTTAACAATTCAGACTGTAAGCCGCTCAAACCACGTGGCTGTGGTAGGCCACACTGCCCCTCTTTAGTCACATCCCAGCAAGTCCTAGCCAGACTGAGGTTATCACAGTGTTTCTCGTAATAAATATTAAACCACACTGGTACATCAAGTCCTAGCCAGACTGAGGTTATCAGTGTTTCTCGTAATAAATATTAAACCACACTGGTTCTCTTTTTCATTTGGGTTAATGAGTCTGGTAGCCTGCAGGAATTGCATCCCACTCTAAATTTGCCTGTTTTCTGGATGCTTCAGATTGCATTGTCACTTTATTTTGTTTTCTTTCATCTACTTCACCATAATGTGTGCCTCCAATGATCTATTTTATTCTGTAACAATTCCTGTCTCCACAAATGACTGTTTCCATTTGGATATTACTAGACACAGGGAAGCTGTTTGGACTTGCTGTTACAGATATGAGCTGCTGTCTCATTGAGTTTCTGGAATTGTTTTCTCCACAAAATGTGTGTCAGCTGACACTGTGTCACTGGCCTGCCCCGAGTGGCCAGCTGGGAAGGAAGAATGGAGGACAATGAAATCTGACAAATGAAATGTACGAGAGACTGATTATTTTGGGCACACTGGGCAACAGTAATCTTAACTAATATATTCTTCTTTTTGTTTATAGTCATGGGGGCCTCAATAGGACTCTTAAGCTGAGGGAACACGAAGCCACTTTGTGGCTTGGATGTTGGTTTCAGGAGACTGTGTTTCAGGCCTCTGCACGGCACACCAGGGGAGACTTGGGGTTTGATATAGCAAAGTTGCCTCAGACTAATCTATTTCTTCATTCTGTGTTGTTGAGTTGAGCTGCAGGTGCACTGGTTAATGATTACTCTGTGTTATACAAGCAACAAAAAATAGAACATTTCCACTTGCTAAAGCATTTATTTAAAACTCTGAGGACCTTTAGAAAATAGGTACAGTAAACCACAAGCACTCCACCCTTATTGAAAGTGTACTGTGGGAAACAGGTTGCCGTACACAAGAAATGACAGCATTGGATGTCAACTTATGCCTTATATAGGGTATTATACTGTATTATTACAGGCACTTTAGCAGCTGGAGGGGGGCAATTTAGGAACGTGATCTGTGTCATCGTGTCAGTTTGAAGAAGACGTGATTTGTGTCATTGCGTCAGTTTGAAGAAGAAGTGATTTGTGTTGTTGTGTCAGTTTGAAGAGGATGTGATTTGTGTCGTCGTGTCAGTTTGAGAACGTGATTTGTGTCATTGTGTCAGTGGGGATTGATTTTATTCTTAATACAAGGGTGGTAAAACACGACTGACGTGTATCTGGGTAACGGATATCCGAGTGCTGACTATCAATCATCATCCACAGTCTGGAGACAAATGTTGTTGTTACTAAAGTATCTACTGCCACCTTGTGGTACAAAAATGTTGACTTTACTCCAATAAAAGTGTCCTTTTTTCATGGTGTATTTACTTTAATGCTCTTGCAGTGCTTTCCCAACACAAGGGGGCGCTCTCTCCTCAGCGCTGTGTTGAAGCTCACCGTGTTGTGGGTGAGCATGACTCTCCCTTGAATTGCATCAGTAATCTCGGTATACTGTAGACAGGGTTAATACTGTATCCCAGCAGAAATGCACAGAGCAGCCTGCCCCCCTTACACACCTACATGAAAACAAACTATCTGTCTGAAAAACAAGACCCATGACACAACATAATACACAGCCTTCCTGTGCAGCCCTAACTACGCCCACTGCACATTCCTGCAAAACACACTGACATGCCAGCGAAAACAAAAGCAACTTCACTGCAAGCCAGGAGGAAGTGACAGACTGCCTAGCACTCTGCTTCCTAACCTTTATTGTGCAACAGCAGAGCTGCTGAAACACAAAGTGTATCAAGAACTGTGCCCACCCCTCAGTTCAAACGCTAAGCTGACAGTGTCACACTTTAACTGTTAATCCTACAGACGCTGCCTTCCAATACCTCCACAGCCTCGTCTTTAGATACAAGTGGAATTAAAAGAAGCAGATGTTACCCATAGACTGGCTGCTGCCTGCAATCTTGTGTTCAGTTTGTATTTATTTATTTAACCAGGAGACTTACCCATTGAGAGCCAGGCCTCATATACAAGGAGGCTGTGTGGTCCAGTGGTTAAAGAAAAGGGCTTGTAACCAGGAGGTCCCCGGTTCAAATCCCACCTCAGCCACTGACTCATTGTGTGACCCTGAGCAAGTCACTTAACCTCCTTGTGCTCCGTCTTTCGGGTGAGATGTAATTGTAAGTGACTCTGCAGCTGATGCATAGTTCACACACCCTAGTCTCTGTAAGTCACCTTGGATAAAGGCGTCTGCTAAATAAACAAATAATAATAATAAATCAAGGGGGTCCTATAAAACAATAAAAAAAAAACAATTACAATGTACAAACAACACCATAGATCTAAGACTAGTATAAATAAGACCTGTATCTATTTGTGAATGTGGACTGAGGGAGAAGCATTGGCAGGAAGTTCTAAGCAATTCCTCAATACGATCTTTAAAATCAGAAAAGGAATTATCAGATTCCATCTTCATACTTCTGTATGATGGAAACAATCCCCCTTCGTCGGGAGTTGATATGTAAAAGATGATTCTCCTGTAAGTGTTCAAACCCCTGGAACAGGCAAATGAACAGAATCCTAAGTGTAAACGATAGCCAACGCTTCTCACAAAAACCTTAATTTATGTAGCCTTAGATAACAAAGTTCCAAGTTCCACAAGTTCTGATGTCTGTAATGGTTTATATATTGAGTGGTATATGAAACTGTAAATGTATATGTATTTATACTTTTAAAAAAGCCTTCTCTTGGAGCTTCTTCAAGTACACAAATAATAATAAAAAACACAGAGAGACCATTTCTATAGCATGAATTACACATTCACAGCAGCTTCAGGTATTGAGAGTTTTAAATTATTGATTATCCAACGTAAATGAGAGCCGTGGCAAAGAAAAAAACAAAAAACAGGATAAACTGTAGATTTTGTTTGATATCTGTTCTATCTGTAAACAACATGAGACACATCAGAGACACTTAGCTTAGAAAGGTAGACTGCCATTGAAAAGGCGGTGGGCAGAGATTGAGAGAGATCCAATCCGTTACCGTTAATTTCGTTACCATGGGAACTTTGCATATAGGTTTTGTTTATTGCACTATTGCCTCCCACATGTTTAGCACATATTTTTCCAGATAACATTGAAATTAAGATTTTTTTTCTTTCTATAAGCAATAAATGATGTGTTGCCAGGCAGATCTTTGCCTTTGCATTCATTATACACAACGAGGTCTAGCTTTTCTATATTAAACTATACAGAATTAAACAATATTTTTCAAATATAGGTCCATATTTTCAAAGTGTTTCCTCCATTCTTTAAATAACCTGTTTTTTGAAAGGAGAAAAAATGATGTTAATGTTACAAAATGAAAACATAACATTGACCTAGTATTATAAAATGAATATGAGTTAATAAAGACTGGAGGAAACGCTTTGAAAATATGACCCATACTGTCTTAACAACTATTAATTCTACATGAAGGACAATTCACCTTATACACTGTGTTACTTGGTCTGTGTTGGCCTTCTCTCAGATTCATATCAAGCTGTGGGTTCCACCAGTTATCAATATCATCTAGGAGGGTGAGGGACCACTCTTGAGCTGTGCTACATGTAGGAGGTCAAAGGTCATTGCACTAGCTCATCCTATATCATGTTCCTTTGGGCCACTGAAGATGTGTCACGACTCCCTGTCTGGTACTGAGTACCATTTCCTTCTCAAAGTATGCCAAGCCAGCCTTTATCATCTTTGAATATGAGATAGTCACTGTTATTCCAGGTCAAACCTGACTTGCCTTGAGGAGAGCTTGCATGATTCAGTTAACAGCCTTGTCACTTGGACACTACTTGATCATTGGTGTTCTTCCATTTGGTTAGAATGAATTGGTTAGGAGCCCAACAAGTGTTCTTTATACAGCATGCCTTTCAGCATCTTTCATTGAATTCTTTGACATTTTAAAACAGTTTGTGTGAACTCTATGGAGTTCGAGAAGTTGACCTGCCATAACTTAGAAAAAATATGTATGCAATATAAAATAGATACATAGATAGAATTGTGCACACAGTGATCGCAGGGTTATACAGAAAACTATATTCATTAGACAGCTTGTGCTTTCTTGCAGAAGAAAACAAGCCTTTTTATGCAATTTTTAGCAAACTAACAGCAGACTGTTTGCTCGTGCATAACTCCTGACTCCTGGCCTTTTGATTCATTATGTGTTGCTGGTTTGGCTGCTTACAGACATGATTTAGATGACTGTAATTCAATACCCTACAATTCCTCAAGCGCTCCAGCACTTCACCTGTTTAATGAATGTCTGCATGGAGCGATGCACACACAGCCTCTCGAGGTGTCGGCTGCAGGGATGACGTGACAAGCGGTCGGCTGCCTTGACAAAGACAAATCATGCATCGGTTTTCTAACCCTGAGAGGCAATATGAATCTGCTGATTAAACTGCCTGCTCACTGTAATTCAGTAATGCAGCATGACTCATTTCTCACTCATGTAACAATCAAAATGAGCCAGCACATCATTATTATAACAGGGTTTCAGCTAATGCAAATGGCTTATTTTCTTTTCTAAAACAATTTCCTGAATAAAGGTCTACCTCGATTATAATGAAGAGTTATGGATAAGGTTTTTGGGACCTCTATGACACATTTGGAAGTCGTAACAAACATCTAAGCAGAAGGAGTGCGTTGTTTATATGACCAGCAGGTAAGGAGGGCCTCTACTGAGATAGCAATATTATTATTATTATTATTTATTTATTTATTTATTTATTTATTTTTATAAATTTAGTCGTTGCCAATTATTTTTTATTATTTTCTCCCCAATTTGGAAATGACCAATTATTTTTAGGCTCAGCTCACCGCTACCACCCCTGCGCTGACTTGGGAGGGCGAAGACGAACACACACTGTCCTCCGAAGCGTGTGCCGTCAGCCGACCGCTTTTTTCACACTGTGGACTCACCATGCAGCCACCCAAGAGCTACAGCGTCGGAGGACAACGCAGCTCTTTGGCAGCATACAAAAAAGCCCGCAGGCGCCCGGACTACAGGGGTCACTGGTGCACGGTGAGCCGAGGACACCCTGGCCGACCTAACCCTCCCTCCCCCTGGGCGGCGCTCAGCCAATTGAGCGCCGCCCCCTGGAATCTCTCGTCCTCGGTCGGCAAAGGAATATCCTGGACTCGAACTCGTGAGATCCAGACTATAGAGCGCATCCTGCACTCCACGTGGAGCGCCTTTATTGGATGCACCACTCGGAAGCCCAAGAGACACCAATATTTTATAGTGTACCATACAAGTAGTGACCAGGCCTCGCCCCTTGCACAGCATGAGATAACGAGAAACAGGGGTTTTGAGATTGGATTTCTGCACCGTGGGTTTGATTCTCAAAACAAAAACAAAATACAAAGTATTATGGGACAGAATGTTTAACTATTTGAAAGATTTTTCTCATCCAATTTGAACAGATAAAGAGAAACGCCACAGTACAGTAAGTCTACACATAAAAAGAAACGCCACAGTACAGTAAGTCTACCTCCTTATTCCCCTCAACAATGAATAGATAAGAGAGGCTGAGTGCAGTGCTCAGCCACACAAGGACAAAGAGCATGACTGGTCTCCACTACAGCACAGATCTGGAATAATAAAGGCAGGATCCGCCCGAGAGAATTTCTGATCTAAATAATGTAGGAGCAAATGAGTGCTGGGAGTGAACAGGGACAGATGTGACCAGCAAGACAATAACAGTCTTTGAAGCACAGCAAACAATTACAAGCAGAGAGTAAGCAATAATGTGCAGACCCTCTGGGATCTGTCCAACATCCTATAGAGAAACAGTCCCCACTTTTCACTGATGAAGCAATTACCCTAACCCAGTATAATCCAGCAAAGGACAAAACAAAACGAGAAAACGGCACATGTTTGGAAGTCAGCTGTAACCCTTAACAAAAATACGTATTTCACATGTTTGGAAGTCAGCTGTAACCCTTAACAGAAAAATACGTATTTCACATGTTTCTTCGACTGCATGTTTGTCCACATGAGATGGGGTTAAAGCCACAACAGTGGTGCGGCAGGACGGGTCTGTCTGTTTAATGGGAAGCTTGAGGCATGTTGGTTCCACTGAACTCCACGTGCAGGAGGGGTATGGTGCTATCACTTCTCTTGAGGCATGTTGGTTCCACTGCACTCCACGTGCAGGAGGGGTACGGTGCTGTCACTTCTCTTGAGGCATGTTGGTTCCACTGAACTCCACGTGCAGGAGGGGTACGGTGCTGTCACTTCTCTTGAGGCATGTTGGTTCCACTGCACTCAACATGTAGGAGGGGTATGGTGCTGTCACTTCTCTTGAGGCATGTTGGTTCCACTGAACTCCACATGCAGGAGGGGTACGGTGCAGTCACTTCTATTGAGGCATGTTGGTTCCACTGAACTCCACGTGCAGGAGGGGTACAGAGCAGTCAATTCTCTTGAGGCATGTTGGTTCCACTGCACTCAAAATGCAGGAGGGGTACGGTGCTGTCACTTCTCTTGTTGGGACTGCTCTACAGTACTGCATCTATTTTCTTTTCGCAAGCAGTCTGGCACTGACCAACCGGCTGTACTAAAGAGTGCGGTTCCACTAGGATGCCCAGCGAGCTGTGCTGAAACTGCTAAATATATGCTCTACTTTCATCTCCTGGGATAGGAGCTGAACAGGCAACCCTCTGGACACAGAAGCCACACTTTATATTCATTATGGTATTTAAGTCTCGTTTACAGGGTATTTTATTTTTTAAGACCTGTACTGGGAAATTTGTTTCTGATTCCTGTAACCCTGTTCTATGTGTGGCTGCTTGCTGAATAAACACCACCAAAGGGTAGTTGCTATTGTAGACAGTAACATTGGTGCAAGGGGTTTTGTTTCTGATTCAATGTTATAGTTGTATGGTACTGCAAATCTCAAACCTTTCAGCAGGTAAAATAACAAATACCAGCCTTCTGTTATTGTGGTAGAAATAAAAAGAAAGAAAGGACTGTAAGAAAAAATCACATACAATATACCTCAAAATATACTTTTGTACCAGCGTCTAAGATTATATTAACCACACATTACATAGAATGTTTGTGTTATTTAGAGCACTAACAATTATTCTGAATTAGCCTACATTCACCAATACCTTATATGCTTACAGACATGTTGTGTGTTCACTAAAACATACAAACACAATAACACATCACAATCTAAAACAAGCTTTAAACACATTTTCAACTTACTTTAAAAATGGGCCCTATCTCAAACGCATCCTGCCAGCAGCCTGCTATTAGAGACAGCTAACAGGAAATGAGGACAACTTCTTGAAATCACATTAAAAGAAAAGCATAAATTATGTCTGGTCTTGTGGTTACCCTTTTTGTTATCCTTTTGTGCAGCAAATAGTAAGAATAAAAAAAACAAACAATGACAATTGAAATGAAAGTGCAAATTATAAAACATGCAGCTTCTGAAGTCCCGTATTTACGTGACTGAGATTTAACTTTTGCAGTTAACAAAATGAAAGTAACCACAACAATATCGTTAAAGAGAAAATAAAAAATAACAGACAGAGATGCCAGTTAGAAAATGCAACAAACAAATTACAAAGCGGCCTGTCCCCAAACAGTATTGTGTTAATGGAAACACATTCCCAGCTGCACCCACCCCTGCCTTGTGCTTACCCTTCCTGGACCTCGAGAAGAACTTGATGCTGACAGGGGACGTGGAGGTGCTGGAGGAGGACTCCTTCGAGGAGGAGCGGAACATTCCACTGAAGCTCATGCGGCGGGGGGTTTTGGGTGGGGACTCCTGGTAGGAGTAGGGGAAGAGGGTTTTGGGGGAGCCCGGGCTTTGTTTGGACCGGGCCGGTGCTGACATGGGGCTGGAGGGCCGGCAGGGAGGCGCCCTTGAGAAGAAGCCTTTGGTGGGGCTGCTTGAGGGTCGGCTGCTTTCTGCCTGTCAAACAAAATGAAAGGGTCTCCATTACTCAGAGCCAGGTGGGGATACAGTAGCAATAGCGAAACAAAAATTAATACATCTCAATATCAGGACAGCAGTTATCAGAACCACTCTGAATGATTGCAGATATCATGGGTTTATAAAATAGATACATCTCACTATTAGGACAGCAGTTATCAGAGCCAGACTGACCCCTTGCCTTGTGTTTGACTCTCCTGATAATGAAAGTAAGAGCCTCAGTCTTATAAGAGTTCAATAAAAGTGCTCTGGGAGCATGAGGAGCCAGACTGACCTCTTGCCTTGTGTTTGACTCTCCTGATAATGAAAGTAAGAGCCTCAGTCTTATAAGAGTTCAATAAAAGTGCTCTGGGAGCATGAGGAGCCAGACTGACCTCTTGCCTTGTGTTTGACTCTCTTGATAATGAAAGTAAGAGCCTCAGTCTTATAAGAGTTCAATAAAAGTGCCCTGGGAGCATGAGGAGCCAGACTGACCCCTTGCCTTGTGTTTGACTCTCCTGATAATAAAAGTAAGAGCCTCAGTCTTATAAGAGTTCAATAAAAGTGCTCTGGGAGCATGAGGAGTCAGACTGACCCCTTGCTTTGTGTTGGACTCTCCTGATTCAGCTAATTGCTACTCAGCACAATGCAAAAAACAACCTGGAGCCACCTATTGATTGTAACTTCAGACCCTTGCCAGCTCATTAAGTGCAATGGTGACTAGAGAACAAAAACATAATGATAAGAATCAGATAAACCAATTCAAGTTTCCTTTAGAGCTTTAGAAGTCGACCGCAGTGGCTTCCTTTATTTTTTGTATGTTCCTGTCTTCTCCTCTGCAGTTACACTAATTGACTTCGCGGCCACAGGAAGTATAAACAGCCAAAGTGTTAACCAGGTACTTCACCCTGTACAGCTGAGAGAAACTTCTCAGCAGCCCATTTGCAAATGGATGCCTGGGTTGCTTTGATTGCAGCTGTCTACACACCCTGCAGAGATTTCAGCCCTTAAACAAGATTCAAATTGAGTAGCAGGGTCATTCAGGACGAAGTGCGATAATCAATATAATCAACATTCACTATTTTGAAATTCTCTTCTTGTACCACAAAAGGTCAAAATCATATCCGTCCCAGATGATTTGATTCTTATAAGCGGTTGATTCTTAAAAGCGGACCGATATGATTACAATTAGCAAAAGCGTGCCTCCGCGCATCAGCAGTTTAAATACAGTATACAAATGTCAATGGTGCTCAATCACTGAGGACAATACATCAAAACAATCCAAACAAGTCCTTGTGGGTAAGCAGCTTGTTATATGATCACGATTATGTTTACTCAAGGCTGCAGAATCCTATTTTACTACAGTATACTTGAGAAGCGATCATCTCGTGAGGGTGTCTAGTTTAACTGCTGTGTGGTGTTACATGTAATGGCTTTTGAATTAAAATGACATTACAGTACAGTATTTTACTGTCAGGACTACCACTGTATTTAAGCATCTGTGGCTTGCTTTTTTTCAGCTGCGATGCAAATCTCAGTTTTTCACTAAGCAGAGATGCAAAGCTCCCTCTAAATACATATCACACAATAACAGTGCTGTAGTCAGTATGTATTCAATGACTGTGTATTCACTTTATTAAAACACATTTTCACTAACATAGTACAAAATACAAAAAATAACCTGTACAATGCAGTCGCGCGTCTTTCTTTTTCCTGCCATGTCGACACACATAAACTGCACAACTTGCTTTTTTTCTACTGGGGTGGTTTTGTGCTGGGTTGTGTTCTTTTTTGTTGTTGTTGTAATTGGTGGTTTTGTGCTGGGGTGCGTTCTTTTTTGTTGTTGTAATTGGTGGTTTTGTGCTGGGTTGTATTCTTTTTTGTTGTTGTTGTAATTGGTGGTTTTGTGCTGGGTTGTGTTCTTTTTTGTTGTTGTAATTGGTGGTTTTGTGCTGGGTTGCGTTCTTTTTTGTTGTTGTTGTAATTGGTGGTTTTGTGCTGGGTTGTGTTCTTTTTTGTTGTTGTAATTGGTGGTTTTGTGCTGGGTTGTGTTCTTTTTTGTTGTTGTAATTGGTGGTTTTGTGCTGGGTTGTGTTCTTTTTTGTTGTTGTTGTAATTGGTGGTTTTGTGCTGGCTTGCTTTGTTTTTTTGTTGTTGTAATTGGTGGTTTTGTGCTGGGTTGTGTTCTTTTTTGTTGTTGTTGTAATTGGTGGTTTTGTGCTGGTTTGCTTTGTTTTTGTTGTTGTAATTTGTGGTTTTGTGCTGGGTTGTGTTCTTTTTTGTTGTTGTAATTGGTGGTTTTGTGCTGGGTTGTGTTCTTTTTTGTTGTTGTAATTTGTGGTTTTGTGCTGGGTTGCATTCTTTTTTGTTGTTGTTGTAATTGGTGGTTTTGTGCTGGGTTGTGTTCTTTTTTGTTGTTGTAATTGGTGGTTTTGTGCTGGGTTGTGTTCTTTTTTGTTGTTGTAATTGGTGGTTTTGTGCTGGGTTGTGTTCTTTTTTGTTGTTGTTGTAATTGGTGGTTTTGTGCTGGGTTGTGTTCTTTTTTGTTGTTGTAATTGGTGGTTTTGTGCTGGGTTGTGTTCTTTTTGTTGTTGTAATTGGTGGTTTTGTGCTGGGTTGTGTTCTTTTTGTTGTTGTTGTAATTGGTGGTTTTGTGCTGGGTTGTGTTCTTTTGTTGTTGTTGTAATTGGTGGTTTTGTGCTGGGTTGTGTTCTTTTTGTTGTTGTAATTGGTGGTTTTGTGCTGGGTTGTGTTCTTTTTGTTGTTGTAATTGGTGGTTTTGTGCTGGGTTGTGTTCTTTTTGTTGTTGTAATTGGTGGTTTTGTGCTGGGTTGTGTTCTTTTTGTTGTTGTAATTGGTGGTTTTGTGCTGGTTTGCTTTGTTTTTTTTGTTGTTGTAATTGGTGGTTTTGTGCTGGGTTGTGTTCTTTTTTGTTGTTGTAATTGGTGGTTTTGTGCTGGGTTGTGTTCTTTTTTGTTGTTGTAATTGGTGGTTTTGTGCTGGGTTGTGTTCTTTTTTGTTGTTGTAATTGGTGGTTTTGTGCTGGGTTGTGTTCTTTTTTGTTGTTGTAATTGGTGGTTTTGTGCTGGGTTGTGTTCTTTTTTGTTGTTGTTGTAATTGGTGGTTTTGTGCTGGGTTGCTTTGTTTTTTTGTTGTTGTAATTGGTGGTTTTGTGCTGGGTTGTGTTCTTTTTTGTTGTTGTTGTAATTGGTGGTTTTGTGCTGGGTTGCTTTGTTTTTTTTGTTGTTGTAATTTGTGGTTTTGTGCTGGGTTGTGTTCTTTTTGTTGTTGTAATTGGTGGTTTTGTGCTGGGTTGTGTTCTTTTTGTTGTTGTAATTGGTGGTTTTGTGCTGGGTTGTGTTCTTTTTGTTGTTGTTGTAATTGGTGGTTTTGTGCTGGGTTGTGTTCTTTTTGTTGTTGTAATTGGTGGTTTTGTGCTGGGTTGTGTTCTTTTTGTTGTTGTAATTGGTGGTTTTGTGCTGGGTTGTGTTCTTTTTGTTGTTGTAATATGGTGGTTTTGTGCTGGGTTGTGTTCTTTTTGTTGTTGTAATATGGTGGTTTTGTGCTGGGTTGTGTTCTTTTTGTTGTTGTAATTGGTGGTTTTGTGCTGGGTTGTGTTCTTTTTGTTGTTGTTGTAATTGGTGGTTTTGTGCTGGGTTGTGTTCTTTTTTGTTGTTGTAATTGGTGGTTTTGTGCTGGGTTGTGTTCTTTTTGTTGTTGTAATTGGTGGTTTTGTGCTGGGTTGTGTTCTTTTTGTTGTTGTAATTGGTGGTTTTGTGCTGGGTTGTGTTCTTTTTTGTTGTTGTAATTGGTGGTTTTGTGCTGGGTTGTGTTCGTTTTTGTTGTTGTAATTGGTGGTTTTGTGCTGGGTTGTGTTCTTTTTTGTTGTTGTAATTGGTGGTTTTGTGCTGGGTTGCGTTCTTTTTTGTTGTTGTAATTGGTGGTTTTGTGCTGGGTTGTGTTCTTTTTTGTTGTTGTTGTAATTGGTGGTTTTGTGCTGGGTTGTGTTCTTTTTTGTTGTTGTAATTGGTGGTTTTGTGCTGGGTTGTGTTCTTTTTTGTTGTTGTAATTGGTGGTTTTGTGCTGGGTTGTGTTCTTTTTTGTTGTTGTTGTAATTGGTGGTTTTGTGCTGGGTTGTGTTCTTTTTTGTTGTTGTAATTGGTGGTTTTGTGCTGGGTTGTGTTCGTTTTTGTTGTTGTAATTGGTGGTTTTGTGCTGGGTTGTGTTCTTTTTGTTGTTGTAATTGGTGGTTTTGTGCTGGGTTGTGTTCTTTTTTGTTGTTGTAATTGGTGGTTTTGTGCTGGGTTGTGTTCTTTTTTGTTGTTGTAATTGGTGGTTTTGTGCTGGGTTGTGTTCTTTTGTTGTTGTTGTAATTGGTGGTTTTGTGCTGGGTTGTGTTCTTTTTGTTGTTGTAATTGGTGGTTTTGTGCTGGGTTGTGTTCTTTTTGTTGTTGTAATTGGTGGTTTTGTGCTGGGTTGTGTTCTTTTTTGTTGTTGTAATTGGTGGTTTTGTGCTGGGTTGTGTTCTTTTTTGTTGTTGTAATTGGTGGTTTTGTGCTGGGTTGTGTTCTTTTTTGTTGTTGTAATTGGTGGTTTTGTGCTGGGTTGTGTTCTTTTTGTTGTTGTAATTGGTGGTTTTGTGCTGGGTTGCGTTCTTTTTTGTTGTTGTTGTAATTGGTGGTTTTGTGCTGGGTTGTGTTCTTTTTTGTTGTTGTTGTAATTGGTGGTTTTGTGCTGGGTTGTGTTCTTTTTTGTTGTAATTGGTGGTTTTGTGCTGGGTTGTGTTCTTTTTTGTTGTTGTTGTAATTGGTGGTTTTGTGCTGGGTTGTGTTCTTTTTTGTTGTTGTAATTGGTGGTTTTGTGCTGGGTTGTGTTCTTTTTTGTTGTTGTAATTGGTGGTTTTGTGCTGGGTTGTGTTCTTTTTTGTTGTTGTAATTGGTGGTTTTGTGCTGGGTTGTGTTCTTTTTTGTTGTTGTAATTGGTGGTTTTGTGCTGGGTTGTGTTCTTTTTTGTTGTTGTAATTGGTGGTTTTGTGCTGGGTTGTGTTCTTTTGTTGTTGTTGTAATTGGTGGTTTTGTGCTGGGTTGTGTTCTTTTTGTTGTTGTAATTGGTGGTTTTGTGCTGGGTTGTGTTCTTTTTTGTTGTTGTAATTGGTGGTTTTGTGCTGGGTTGTGTTCTTTTTTGTTGTTGTAATTGGTGGTTTTGTGCTGGGTTGTGTTCTTTTTGTTGTTGTTGTTGTTGTAATTGGTGGTTTTGTGCTGAGTTGCATTCGTTTTGTTGTTGTTGTTGTTGTAATTGCTGGTTTTGTGCTAGGTTGCGTTCTACAGCCACTGTTTAAATGGGTTTAGCTCTTGAATGTCTTCAGATTTTAGTCTATAAGACTGAATTGAAGCACTGGATTAATACTTAAAAGAATTGCGCACAATAGAAAGGGATCAAGGGTTTAGCATCCTGTTAAAATGTTTAGTTTAACAGACCATAGAAACATGCACCGCAACGGGCAGCAGTGTGGAGTAGTGGTTAGGGCTCTGGACTCTTGACCAGAGGGTTGTGGGTTCAATCCTAGGTGGGGGACACTTTTGCTGTACCCTTGAGCAAGGTACTTTACCCAGATTGCTCCAGTAAAAACCCAAGTGTATAAATGGGTAACTGTATGTAAAAAATAATGTGATAACTTGTAATATTGTGATATAATGTGATAACTTGTAACAATTGTAAGTCGCCCTGGATAAGGGTGTCTGCTAAGAAATAAATAAATAAATAATAATAACAACCAGACAAACTCAATTCTACTGCGCTTCTGTCAGACATCATGCCATGAAACACCCTCAGCGGTTCTGTTTTGAGATCAACACTTAGGGCAGAGTAAACAAGCTTAATCCTTTAAGGACCAGAATCGTGTTAACACCATCATACTGAAGTGGGCTTCTAGGACCGCTATCATGTAAACACGATAAAAGAAGGACTTTGTTTTGATGACTTACAGGTCCACCGTGCTTTGCAGTACAGGCTTGAAACACACATCAATGGATTGGGGAGGGACTGACGTTCACTTCCTGATATATATTTTTTGTGTGACGTCACTAAGAGGAGCATTTAGTGTCTAAAGGGCGGAGACTGTTTACAGTAGCCAGAAAGAGACAAAAGCAGAAACAAAACATCACAGAAACTTGTTAAAGCTAATAAAAAAGGGGAAACAGTGTAAATCTGATGTATTTGACTTATAATTATATTAGAACATTTATTCTTTCTCATGTTTTTTAATATAAATGTTTTTACAACATTTATAAATATCAAGAAAAGAGTGGATATAAGCATATACTATTTCATAAACTAAATGCATCAGGTATGTTTTTTTTTTCTTATTACTGACTAATGAAATAAGTAACTATTATTTTATTTATAAATATTTATTTTGAGAAAATAAATCGAGAGTAGTGTCCATTATTGCTTATTAAGACCCTGAGAATAAACGTGTATTATGTCATTGCAATCACTCAGGTGAAACAATGTCTTGTAATTTGCCCCAACATCAATATTTTTCAACAAAACTTTTTAGGAAGTATTGTAAGGTCCCAAAAAACACCTGGTCCTGGGGGAGCATCTCACTGAAAAATAATTGGTCCTGAAAGGGTTAATGTTCTAATCCAGGGTGTGGCAGGACAGCGTCAGGAATGAGGCATATCTGAGAATACTGCACACAACAGCTTCTCATTTATTTTACATTTTCACTTTTGGAACAAATGAGTCAGCAAGGCCGTGTGTACCATAAACCATGAGCAGAAATCTACATCTATTCCACTATGATTCATAGTCCCCTAGCCTGGGATTCAGTGTGTATGCTATTCTTGGAAAGGAATTCAACAGTTATGTAAACAGTGGTAGAAAATGTTCACACTGTTTTGCTTTGGTGATCAGGCTGGTGGTAGTTGTGTTTTGTTTTAGCTGAATGAGAACGAGGACGAGGAGGGTCTCTCTCAGCCAATCAGCACAGGCACTCTCTATGCCACAGTTTGGCTCTTACAGATTCACAGAGGAGTTTTGCTTTGGTAGAGGGGGACAAGCTATAATGCAATGTGATTGTATGACAGTGTTGTCGATCTGCATTGAAATCAAAACAAAGCTGGGTACTCCAGTGTGGCTGTGGAATGAAAATGAAAATGGGAAAAGTAAAGGCAGAGTATGGACTCTAGTGTGGACTCTAGTGTGGAGTCTAGTATGGACTCTAGTGTGGACACTAGTATGGACTCTAGTGTGGACATTAGTATGGACTCAAGAGTGGACTCTAGAATGGACTCTAGTATGGACACTAGTATGGACTCTAGTGTGGACTCTAGTGTGAAGTCTAGTATGGACTCTAGTGTGGACTCTAGTATGGACTCTAGTGTGGACACTAGTATGGACTCTAGTGTGGACACTAGTATGGACTCTAGTGTGGACATTAGTATGGACTGAAGAGTGGACTCTAGAATGGACTCTAGTGTGGACATTAGTATGGACTCTAGTATGGACACTAGTATGGACTCTAGTATAGACTCTAGTGTGGACTCTAGTATGGACTCTAGTATGAACACTAGTATGGACTCTTAGTGTGGACTCTAGTATAGACTCTAGTGTGGACTCTAGTATGGACTCTAGTATGAACACTAGTATGGACTCTTAGTGTGGACTCTAGTGTGGACACTAGTATGGACTCTAGTATGGACTCTAGTGTGGACTCTAGTATGGACTAGTGTGGACTCTAGTGTTCATCTAACACGACTCATTACTGGGGTTGTTTTCCTTCCACAAAAAAGGAGGCCGTTTCCAAAACAAATATCATTCCCTTCCAAAACTCCCAATCGCCTGAAAAAGCACAAAGTCTGTCTACATCTATGCTTAAATAACAACACTATGCTGCTTCAGAAATGTAAAGCAAAACCTACAGCCGGGTTGCCCAATCACGGTTCTGGAAGGCCGGTCCACTCCAGGTTTAACAGGTCAAATGCTATATTGAAATACTTCAGGGTTTGGATGGAGTTTTAATTGGTCCAATTAAACAATTTAGAACTGGTTTAGAACAAAGACCAGGAGTGAAAGGGCCAACCTTAGCCAGCCTTGACCTACAGTGAGTATTTGTTTTTCTTTGCCCACACTACTTTATATAAAAGTCCCAGAGAGTCACGACCGTGCGGTGTGCAGGGTAAGTCATGCAGTCAGGGGAGCACAGGCACATTCCCTCTATCTTAGTAGGGAGGCAAAATTCATCAGGGACTGTTTCACATCACTGTGCTACAGCGGCCCTTACTGGCCAGGCACCCAGTAAGCTCAGGCAGGACACATGCAGGACTGGCGCTTGCCCTCCAGGGGCTGGTAGCTCGCAGACATCCGCTGTTGAGCGCCCGGGTGTAAAGAGCTGATTGGCTTGGCGGTAGGATCGAAGATGCACACTAAGCTTCATTTCTCCTGAGCTGCTGTGGGGAATGGCTGTGGTGATGGAGCATACTTGGGGAGCCGATCAAGATGAAGTAGCAAAACTGTAACCTCAGCGGTACGTACAATTAAAGCGAGCAATTCTGGTGAAGTATCTTGAGAGTTTCTGTAAAATTGTTAAAATGTAATCGCTACAGTGAGAAACTGGAACTCGTTTTCCACAAAACTGTTTGTTCTACAGAAGAACTTGGAACATAATAACAAGGTTACTGATTGGATCTCTCTGCTGTCTTTTTTTCCAGGTTATTGTCCATGCACAAATCTTGACCTTTGTGCACATGAGTGTCTGTTTGTTTGGAATACTTTTATAGGATTTTCGCTAAGTTTGATATTCTTTACAAATTACTTTGATCAACTATGACAACAATTTCTACACTGAAACCTGAAGCTGCTGTTAGCTGTATTATGATTTCTGTAGTGGCATTCTGGATACTGGAGTATTTGGAATTCAGATGCTGAAAAAGTTTCCATGACAGCAGATTCTGTGCAAGCTATCACACTCAGAAAGCACATGCTAATTTAATCAACACTCCTCCGTCCAGGGGAGCAACCTCCAAGAAAAGGTATTAAAACCAAAACTCATCTAGGACAACTGGAAGCAGAGACGTGAAAATGCTGGCAGATGTTGGACAACAGCTTATTTTCCCACCTGAGATTGCTACCACTAACCTTTGACATGATATTGTCTTCTGCTCTGCATCAGCATGCCTTGTTCACCTGGTAGAGTTAACAGTGCCACAGGAGGATGCTGTGGATGAGGCGTACGAAACGAAGAAACTTCGGTATGCTCAATTAGCTGCTGAAGCGGAACAGTGAGGATGGAGAGTCCAGGTACACCCAGTGGAGGTGGGTTGTCGAGGATTTCGAATTCAGTTGTCAAATGTTGTGACAAATAGTGAAGAACTTATCTGAAGAGGAGCAGCAACTGGCTCTGGTTGACGAAAAGATCTGGTTGGGGATCTCAAGCACAGTAGAAATAAAAAAAATGTTGATGTAAAGGAAGGTAAGAAAGCTGGGCTTAGCTGAGTGGGGGACGGAGGAGGGTGGTGCTGGGACGCCAGAATCACTGTTGAGCCCTCTTACGGCATCGTGGGCTAGTCGACGAAACACCAAGGATGTAAGGTGTCCACTTGAACACCCCAGAGAAGTACCCTACTCAGCTCAGTCCAGACGGTTGTCATGCTGATGCGCTAGGGAGGCCGCACTGGTTGATCCCTGCAGCCAACATTGCAGCAGCTGTGTGTGCTGATGCGCCAAGGAGGCAAAATAGGCTGATCCCTGGAGTCAGCATTACACTTCAGCCATCAACACCAGGCAGAAGGATATCTACATCATCAGATGGAAGGAAACACAGATGGATCACATTAGCTGGTTCTTGTCTTGGAGTCCAATATCAGCATGAAGTTTTAACACCTACTCTCATGTAATGGAAATCATGTTGCAGCAAACCGGGTTTATTATCTGGCTTCAGTCAATGATTTCATGATCAGTGGTGTAATGCTGTTCCAGTGCTATTTCTATAGGCAGCAGTGGTGTAGTCGAGCTGGAACTCACATAACCGTGTAGCCAAGTCACATGACTCGCATCTCCTGAACTGTCTGATTCAGTCAGCAGTCCTCGTGATGCAATGAATGAGGAACTTTTTTTACAAACAGCTCCTTTAAGAAGGCTGAAAATGCTGACGAAGACGACAGCAACAGTGCATCGACTACGACTGTGGACACAAACCCAAACGAAGCTGGAGAAAGACACTGTGGAAATACTTGTAGAAATGAGATAAATGCATTACCTATAATATGTGTTACTAGAAGTTCAGTATACAAATAAAATGTGAATTGGTATAATATTTCTTGTTTAAGAAAATCAGTATTTTAGTGGCGTTCCAGTACCTTTAGATTTAGGACTACACAACTGGTTGCGATACAGTGTCGGGCATCAGGCTTCATTCCTATATTATACATGTCATATTCCCCTATCCCTCCCAGCATGACCAGTACATGAACAAGAGAATTGAGGCTCCTATGGTGCAGAGGCAAGTAAAGAAAGTTCTGCCATTAAGTCACATTTGTACTTTTCTTCAGCGCTGGTTATAAGTTTGTAGGCCTGACTTGTGAATTCCCTGTCTGCAGTGCAATGTGGGGCTATTCTTAGCCACTGCGTTTCTATTGCAACACTGTGACATGCTTTTCTGCAGCACTACATGAACTGAATAAACATCCTGAAATTCCTTAACTGGGTTACTGATAATGTTTCATCTGTTATTTAATGTACACCACAAAGTGTACTATATCTGTAACTTCCCACTGAATCAGAATATATATTGACTTTTTGTTTGGATGTACACACAAGGATTAAATGATTAAAAAATCCTTCATTTCAGGATGTTTTGTACAAAAGCCATTCTTCAGCTGTGTAGAAGAAATAAAGTGTAACAGTTTACTGTTGTGTTTCTTTTGTACTTTGTGCACCTTTATTGACAGTTTTTGTTTGCCAAAATACCAACTATGATAATATTACACTAGTTTTTCTTTATTTCTTTTTTAGAAAACTGTTTTTTCCATAATAATTAGCATAAAAAAGCTAGATTTTGTATTATTGTATTTACCTTGTTGTTAGCATTATTCTGGGACTTTCATTCACCTTGATAAGAATTTGTAATTCAAGAATTCTACACCATGAGCAGATCACTGAATAAAGATGTATGACCCCAAAGGAACCCAGCGCTCATACCACTGTGGTACAAATGGAATGTCAATATGCCTCTACCCTGTTACACTGGCTCCCTGACCCGGAGCTCATAGACACCATGACATTTTTGCAATTCGTGTACTGGACAGGAATATCAATCAGGAGAGGACACGAAAGCTACAATTGAAAGGACTCACTGTTCAATCTTCTTAATGGCACAGAGTGATGGTTTACCCAGTGATGGTAACCACTGACTGCACAGTCTGACACTGGGTAACACCACCCCCTCAATGACTCATCTGCACTGCTTCCAGCAAGTTGTTTGCTCAGGTCAGCACCCTACAACCAAAACTGTGCTGAAATCACAAGCTACTGTAGAGCAAAGAGGGATAAGAGCCCTGTTTCAATAGGTGTATTAGTGTATTAGTTAGTCTTGTTCATTTAAATCCAGCTATAACTAATGCATCCTCCAAGGTTAAGGGGGGTTTACAACTTTATACCTAAAGAGATTTTTAGTATTAAATTTAATTGTTTTTACCTAATGTCTTATTTACTGAGTTTTTTTTTTGTTTTTTTTTGCATTTTAAGTATGTTTCTTTGATAGGGCAGTTGATTAATTGATAAGGCAATTGGTTTAGTTGATAGGGTAATTGGTTTTGTTGATAGGGTAATTGCTTTAGTTGATAGGGCAATTGGTTTTGTTAATAGGGCAATTGGTTTAGTTGATAGGGTAATTGGTTTTGTTAATAGGGTAATTGGTTTAGTTGATAGGGCAATTGGTTTAGTTGATAGGGTAATTGGTTTTGTTAATAGGGTAATTGGTTTAGTTGATAGGGCAATTGGTTTTGTTAATATGGAAATTGTCTGTGTTAATAGGGTAATTGGTTTAGTTGATAGGGCAATTGGCTTAGTTGATAGGGTAATTGGTTTTGTTAATAGGGTAATTGGTTTAGTTGATAGGGCAATTGGCTTAGTTGATAGGGTAATTGGTTTTGTTAATAGGGTAATTGGTTTAGTTGATAGGGCAATTGGTTTAGTTGATAGGGTAATTGGTTTTGTTAATAGGGTAATTGGTTTAGTTGATAGGGAAATTGGTTTTGTTAATATGGTAATTGGTTTAGTTGATAGGGCAATTGGTTTAGTTGATAGGGTAATTGGTTTAGTTGATAGGGTAATTGGTTTAGTTGATAGGGCAATTGGTTGCTTCTTGATTGATTGTGAAGTAATTGAGAGGCAGGTGTTGAGGAGGGGCTCAATACAAGGTATCAGCAATGTTCGGTGTGTGGGCTTCTATCATTCTGAGCAGTATGGAGAAACGCAACATCCATTATTTTAGCGGCATTGAAGCAGGAAGATGTCAGCTTGTTGGACATTTCTGTTTTTTTCTTAATATTAAAAAAAAAAACAATCATAAAGTGACAATGGAGATTAGTTTACCTTTCGTATGCCATCCTTTTCTGAACTGTCAATATCCCCATCAAGGAAAGGCATTGCAAACGCGCTGAGGTCCTGCAACAGACAAGCGGCTTTGTGTTAATCCCAGCTGGACTCAAACTGCAACTTCAGACACATGGGAGTACCTGTCATACTGTAGATAAAATGCACAGAAACCTAATACATGCATGTCACCAAGCACCTTGCTGCCTCACCTGCTACCTGCTAAGAATATACATGTGCAGGAGAATTGTCACAATTAATTAAAGTATAGTGCACTACTTAGCACATAGTGCCTTTTTTTAGTGATTGTCGCTTGCAGATAATTCCATAAATCTTGCCTGCCATGCAACTCTATTTAGCTCTATATTACACTCTGTTAAACACAGCTCTGCTTCCCAGACTTGCTTTCAGGAGCTCTTTCCATTGGATTGTGAAATTGGATTCTCTATATTACACTTTGTTAAACACAGCTCTGCTTCCCAGACTTGCTTTCAGGAGCTCTTTCCATTGGATTGTGAAATTGGATTTCCTGTCATTAACCAACCGACTGCTTCCCCTTTTTACTGACTATGAATAATCAAGTGAAACAGAAACAGACTTCCTGAAAATAAGGTCAGTAAACTGAGTGTAGATACTGACTGTATAATGTTTTCAAATGAAAGCACATCACTGCTTTGAGAAACGAATGCAACCGGAACCACTGTTTGCACTGTCAACAACTGACCCCACTGAGATTCTGCAACCATTTAGCAATGCTTTCCCTTTCACCATTTCCCACCTTACCTTCCACCAGAACTGGGGCCAATTACAGTTACAATTACAATTACAGCAGCATTGTTTGTTGAGACTGCATACAATTACAATGCTGTTTTGTTTGATTGGAATTACTATTACAATGATGCTGAAGTAATTACAATTACTATGACACTAAAAACTTACATAAACTACACATGTTAACATGTTTAATCTATTAATTCTAAATAACCCAGTAATAATTGCAGGTACAAATACAGAAACATACTATATAACTTTTATTCTTTTCAAACAAATGGTGTCACCAAAAGTGGATTAAAATACATGACTAATAATCGAATGACAAATAAATGCGTAACTGAACTGTAATCGATCAATGATATGACATAATTCCAATTCCAATTCCAATTCCAATTCCAATTCAGCAATCTGCCAAGGCTCAATTCTGAATTACACAATTACAATTGGAATCGCAATGAATTCCGAATTGTCCAATTAGAACTGTAATTAACCCCAGGTCTGCGAGCAGGCCTATGTGTCAGTGCTGTAGAAGCAGCTCCAGCAGGAACGCAGTGGTATGTCAGAGCTGTGGAGAAACGGAAGCCCTTGTTGCTGCTGGGGCTCTGTAGATTAGCATACATGAAGACATTACATCTGGTTCATGACCATCTTCCCTCAGGAGAACATCGGATTGCTTTTCGTCAGACATGTTTTAACCTTTGCAATCTCTGCAGTCAGAATATTCCTCATGTTTGTTATTCTCACAGTAGCAAAGTGCTTTTCAGCATCTGTTCTGAATTTGTTTTAGTTTCTTTCACTTTTTTATGTATTGCCCCAGGTCTAATTTTCTGAGCAGCGAGTTTGAAGCAGCAAGTTGACAATGTACTGTACAACTTTGTTTTTTAGATTGCATGGAAGTATTTATCACCATGAAGCTGTTAATCTCACTTCATACCTTCTCAAGAGGCTTTGAAACACAACAATGGAACAATGGAATGCATATTATAACAGTTTGGCAGAGGAGGAAGAATTGTGAGGCGAGAACAGCGAAACTACATCAGCTAACCAATCCCAAACCAGGAGTGGAATATTCCTCCAGGGCTGAATTACTCCTTTACCCCTCCCCCCCCCATCCCCTTGTCTAAAGAGGCCGTGGTATCACAAGGGCATTTCTTGGCACAATGTTTGTTTGGTTGAAAAACAGAAGGCTTGAGGGTCCAAAGCTGTCATTGTCACGCTTTTGAAAGAGCTGAAAATAAAGTGTCAATCTTCCTGACAGAGGGCCCAGGGGCCCTTTATCTGTGTGCAGACACTTTTATTCGCAGCCTTTTTAAAAATGTGCTGGCAGACTGATTCCTGTAGTGGGTATGCTGGACTGCAGATTGAGGGAACTGACTCCTGTTGTGGGTATCCTGGACTGCAGATTGAGGGAACTGACTCCTGTTGTGGGTATCCCGGACTGCAGATTGAGGGAACTGACTCCTGTAGTGGGTATGCTGGACTGCAGATTGAGGGAACCAGATGCCGCTCTTCCTGGGCTGTTAGCAATGCTAAGTGTCTGCTATGACTGCTCTGCTGGAAGTGGATATGGTTGCCATGGCCGTTTCCAATGAGGCATTTGCTATTCGACCTTCAGCGTCTCTTTTCCCTGTGGCATTCCAAAACACAAGCAGGTTCAGATCTCTGCCCCTCTGTGAACATGCTTTTGGTTTTATCACATATTGCCGTGCATGCAAATGTCCACCCACGTTTTCTTTTTTTTTACATTGTTTTCACAAGCTGTGAAAACACATAATTCGTTTTAATGTATTTTTGTTGTACTTTTCTGTTTCTTGTTAAAATGTTGTTGACTTGTCAGAATTAATATGTACACTGTAATCAAAAAGCAAACAAAAAAATCACTGAACTACCCCCTGATCATCAGGTAATACACAATACATGTTGACAGAGATCACTGAACTACCTCCTGATCATCAGGATACACAATACATATTGACAGAGATCACTGGGCCAGCCTGTCATGCATCTTTACATAGAAGGGTCACTGTCTACTGCACACTTCCCTGGTTATACAGCTTGCAGCCATAGAGTTCTAGCTCTGTGCTGTGTGAGACTCATTGCAAAGGTAACCCTAATGACTCACTCTACAGCATGCACAGGCACATAACATCAGCACAACTACACTTCTAATGTCATGCACTGGCATACAAATATGAATATGAATTGTCCTGAAACCTCAACCCAAATCCACAGACACTTCAATAAGCACAGCAACACTAAACTCTGCACACAGGAGCCTGCAACATGCAGGACCTGTGCAAAGTAACCTAGCAGAGTAAAGCAACCAGGCACTTTCTTCTGGCAGAGATTTCTGTAACCTATTCTTGGTTTTGCTTGAGATGGCTATATTTAAAACCTTAAAAGGTTATATATATTTTTCTGTAGTTCAAACCAGCTGTTACAAAACTACCTATACCACTACTATTGCTGTATAATAAGAAAGAAGAAACTTACTACAGCTGACAACTGGACAACATCTCTGGATTTGCCTCAGGACTAAATGTGCAGCAACAGATGGAATGGGAAGGGGAGGGGAGGGGAGGGGGGTGTTTCAAGACAGGGTGTGATTCTAATTCCCTGATAGCCTCCACAGAAGCCTAGGTCAGTCTGCTAAGGGTGGTCTGCACTGAATATCCCTCGGATATTACAGGCCAGAGTTTCAGCTAACAGGCAGTGTACTGAGAATGCACCGGAGACATTTAGAGATCTGATTCCAAGTCTAAAGAAGCTCCCTGTTCTGTTAACTCCTTGTGTGCTGCCACACACTCTTTAGCCTCTCTTTAACCCTCCAGCTTCCCACACGGCTGTCTGGTGTTTTCAAACAATGCTGGGTGCTGTTTCTGAGATGCGTGTTAGCAGTTCCTGAAAGCAGGTGTACAAGAATGATCTCTGTGTAAAAACAGGCTGGTCTAGATTCTCTCCTGCGGCTTCCGCATATTACACACTAGACACCGATATGAGTAGATACCTATCCTATTTTTGATATATGTGTATATCAGGATTGAGTACAACTGCATTCAAAAGCAAATGAAATTACTTGTAATTACTTAAATACAAATACGTGCATCTCAGTTGCATTTAAATGCAAATGCAAATGCAACAGACTTGTAATTAGTCAGACTCGTGTAATTAGTTATGTGTTCTCAAATTACTTCAAACACTTGTACATTCTCAATTAACCCTGCAATTACTTATCAATATATCACCGATAGCTGTATCATTGATTGCACTTGGAGTTGGTTAAATAGCACCACTTGCTAAATTATTTGAAATCGATCACATACATTTTGTCAAATGCAAATGCAAATGAGGTATATATTTCTTGATTGCATTTAAATGCACATACACTTGCACTTGAACCCAACTCTGGAGTACTATTAGTAACATACAATCCCCAGTCAAGGATACTGTAGCAGTTTATGGTCGTTTCAGGACCCCCTGAAACATTTCCAGGCTTTATTTATTTGTTTTTTAGATACAGTTTTACTACCCAATTTCAAATGCCCAATTCAAATGTCGCCTCCTCGAGACAGCCACATACCACACAGTGATGCACAGAGGAAAAAGAGAGGCTTGTCAATCTGAAATCTTAATGACTGGATACATTAACATCCTTCAAGACACCTTTCTGTGATCAGGCTGTAATCAGGGCAGAGATTGGCCCAACCCAATACTACTGTAGATGCAGATCCTAATAATATGGCCAGACAGTGTTCTATCCCTAGTCAAGTACACTGCAGTGTGCCCTCCTCCCTGTGTTAACAGAGCCACAGGGACCGGCTTGGATGCCTGGGAAGTGCCTCTAGTGCAGGGACTGGCAGCAATATGAGGATGCTGCAAAAGCTCTGAGGATGTGACTTCATTAAGGAAACAAGCCCAGTGGGGGAGTAGCTAGCGGGAGGGAGCCAGTTTGGGGGCCCACCTGACGCTTTCATTTAATAAAGAGAGGTGTCAGCAGGCACCATGTGAAAATACGGGAAGCAGGACCCTGTAGCTGGTGATCTTCTCCTTCCTGTTTTACTGCAGACGTTAGAAACGAGAACAGGACTTCATTCCGAAACCAAAAAAAAAACCTCCCATCAGCTGCTTGAAATCCAATCCCCTTGTGTCACTCTTTGTACTCTATAAAAGGGTTTTTAACAGATGGCTCTTGGTGCCATGAAGGTCTCCTCCTGGCAGGGAATGAGTCTTGGAAGTGTCATTGGAAGTGTACAGTAACTTCAAGAGCGGTGTGCATTGTGGGAGTCAGTCGGCTTGGAAGCCAGGGTGAGAACAAAAAGTATTAGTACATTAGAGTGCAGCAGAAAGCTGATTACTGCTGCAACAAGGTAATAAAAAGAAGAAGAAATAGAGGCAGTGGATACACAGTATGTAACTTTAATAACATTGTTATACTCACAGTACATTGAGGCCAAAAAACATAAGATTGCTTGTGGATTTGGATACAGACCAGTAACCCCATACCAGTAACCCGACACGACTGTGACCTGGACATAGCACTGCTTTAGTGAGAGGTTAGGTACATGTCAATCCAAATGATGGAATAGTGCATAGTTTAGTACACATAATGCGATGACATCTGAGGCTCCTCACTCTTTAAGCTTTCTTGTACAGAGCTTTATTTTTCAACTCTTAAACATAACATTGGATGTGGGAAGCAAACAAACAAGTGAGGCTAGTGCAGGCATGGAGCGCTGAATCTGCTCAGAGGAGAGCAGAGATACGAAGTGCACATTCTGCAGGCAGTAGGCGAAAGTGTGTCACACAGTCGAGACATCACTGCTTAAGGTACAAAATCAGGGCGTGGATAGCTCTAAGCAGCAATCAAAGGGCCTCATAGGGAGTTTTTCTTTTAACATCTTACTCAGGAAGCATTCTTTTTTTTCCTATGAGTACATTCTCCTGTTGCAAGGGTGTCACAAAGACAAGGCGCTGTTTATTACTTTCTCCTGTTGCAAGGGTGTCACATCAAAGACAACGCGCTGTTCTCTACCAAGTACTGTCTATATCTATTCACAACCCCTTCCACGCAGCGAGATTAACAGCGTGATTAACAGCGTCATGCCACTGCTGTGCCAGGACCAAAAAGCTCCAGTGGAATACAGAATCTGGCTCAAACGCTTGTGTAAAATAGCTGATCTCCACATTATTCCTCTGAAACAAAAACTAGAAGCTGATCTCAACCCTGCAAACTGCAGCACCATCAGGGTTGGTCAGAGAACGCTGTCATTGGTGTGGCGGGTCACGGCAGGAAGTACAATACAGTGCTTGGCTCGCAGTACCAGTATTTGTGTCTTTTATGCCGATCACAATATATTAGAAGCCTGCAATAAATGAGACTGTCTGTTTGGGGCTTTCCCATTAATTTCATACAATTCTGCGTTTCTTGGGCCTTTGAGTCAGATAACGCCAGCCAATAATACATAGGCTTATATACATGCAGTATAGTCTCTAGCATACAAGCTTTCACATTTCAAACTGCAGTTTCCACAAAAATGGACATAATAATCTTGAGAAGAAAATCATTCAGAATATCAGTTGTATAATCTGTTGGATTTTCTGTTAAGTTTCTGAAATTAGTATGACTGCTGCATTTTATTGCAAAAAAATATATTGTAGCAATCTCGGTTAACGCAGGCAGGCGCATCACACAGGGCGAGGCAATCCACACACAGGCGGAGGGTGGGAGCGAACCTGGGGCCTCTCGCACTAAAGAACAGCGCCGATACCGCTGTACAAAAGAGCTGGCTCCCTCTCAAGGAGCGTATATCGGGCTCATGTCTTCGTGTGTGATTACGTCACCTACCACCCCTACTGCTGCCTTCCCCCTGTGCACGCTACAATATTTTTAAATAAAAATGCATTTCAAGGTAAGATTGTCTTTTAAAACATTTTTCTAGAATGATAACTACATTGCATTCATGACTGCAATTGTAACAGGCAGTGTTGAGTGATACTGTACACTGCCGTAACAGATTCTGTCCCGTCCCGTCGGTGAGATGAGATGAGGTTAAAGCTCTAACACCATGAATGCAGCCGAGCCTGATTCTTTTGCATTGTGGTTAAGATGCTCGCTTGCGGTGCGCGGGGTCGCCGGTTCACACCAAGCCTCTGACCTGTAACACAACGTTAAGTGATCTCTGTGAGGACAACGATGACCCCTGATGGTAAGATGATGTAATGGGTTGCAACATAAAGTCTTGAAAACAGGTCGTATAGCACAGAGGTTAAGAGCCTGGTTTGGGGAATGGGGGTAATTCGGTTAGGCCCATTCACTGCCTGTTACATTGGGTCCTTGACACTAAGCACCAATCAGAAAAGAGATTTCATTCCCAAGCACAAAGTAACATCAGCACTGTGCTGACCTGTCCTTGGTGTTTGTATAGCAGCACTGAGAGCACTTGAGTCCAGTGCCAAAGCTGGTACTGTTTAATGACTAATCTAATCTGCAGTCTATCAAAACCTTGATGATATTCTGCAATAACCTTGTAGATAGTGAGGCAAGAAAAAACACAAAGCTGTCCTCCTCTCAGAAACACTTGGGCCAAAATATACTTGAAGAGTTTGGGCTCTGCGAGCTACAAATCCAACAACAGAGTAGTGCTGCTGGATAATTACACTTTTGGTTTTCAATAATGGTCTAAAGATGAAAACAAAAAATAAAACTTCTCCATGTGTCCAGATTTAAAATACCTCATTAACAAATCTTTATTATTCTGAAAGTTGTTTTTAACAAGTCAACCAAACAACATTTCTTGCCATTGACCTGCTGTATATATGTGCTGTCAATATGCACACTTAATTTAGATCCTGCTCCACCTGCGCCATCCTTTTATTTGTAACTTATATTTTAATCGTAACTGTTTTCTAAAGCAACATTAATCATATTCATTCCCTGTTTATTATTATTATTATTAGTAGTAGTAGTAGTAGTAGTAGTAGTAGTAGTAGTAGTAGTAGTAGTAGTAGTAGTAGTAGTAGTAGTTATCAAAAGCTTGTTTACATGCTGTGACAAAGTGGCTGAGTGGGAGCAGGTGCAGGAGTGATGCAGTGTGTGAAAGAAGCAGACAGAGATAACTGTAATCCGGTTTGGAAATGTTTTATTTTGGAGATTTCAGATCTGGCGATAATTCCCCGGCAATATACAACAATGTGTACAGCACGGGGTACTTAACAAGAACAGCCAGTCCCAAATAATAAACGATATCCGCTGCACAATAATACAAACATGGTCACCAGTCCTGGGTACGTGCAGTAGTGCTCGTGGTAGGGGGTTAAAGTTTATATATGTGACAATTGTGAAGCGTTGTCCGGTTTTGTGCTGGCCCTTGGCGACAGCTCCAGAACTGTGTTAGCTGTCTAGTAACGTACAAGACAAGACAAGACAATTACAAACAAACGAAACACGACACTCACAATTTCAGTTTCTGTATTACTTTCACTGTCCTTCTCGGTTCTACTCACATTAAACCAAAGCGAAGGAACACATTACGATTCTCTGTCCCCTTATATGCTGTCACACATGACCCCTCTCCAATCCGCGGCTGCCACGTCGTTTCCCTTCCGGGTCAATGTGTTATTGCAAATGAGTCTCGCCCCCTTCCTGGCTGGCTGACTTCCCTTGAACCCTGGGAAAGAACTGTCAGCCCAGCTCGTCTAAGGAACTCTGTTCTCACTGCTTAGCACCCTCACAGGTTGGGAGGGTGATTTACAACCAAGAATCATTGTATTTCTGTCACACATGCTTACAAAGTTTCCTTTCTAGGAACACTCTTACAGGGAGTGTACACTCATGCATACTAAACTGTATTATCAGGAAGGCTTTTTTTAACTTGGTTCATCCTGTTTAGAATTTGCTTTGCATCTTTACTATAGCTTGGTAAATTCTCACATGTGACTGAAGCTGTTTGTCAGCTACAGTATTTCTGCCTGTATGCATTAGACTGCGCTGGCTATGGTTGGATTAGTTCACTTTGTATTACTTATTACAATGCCTGAACCTTTATGTGCAGGTCTTATAGTTGTTCTGTCATATTTTAATAATATCATTGCTTCTTCCTCGTTATTAAATGAGTATGTTTTCAATACTCAATCAATCTCAATAAGCAATTACAACGTTGTGTTATGAAGCTCTGATTGAATAAATTCTAACTAAAATGTCACAGAAAAGACCATTTCACCTGTACTTAGTTCTACTATTATTTGAAGCAATGGTTTACAAATCTGATCCCCTGGGACCCCCAACTGCCAAGGTATTTGTTTCTGGTCCTGGTATAGTGCATTGCTTTTGGATGACATACTGAGCATATAAAACTGACCCATAATAAATGTACATGTCATGGTCGTTTAGCACTTTTATTATGTTTTACCTGCTATGCGTGATCCACACCATTGTGCATGGTACAGTAAACCAAAGTCAAATTCACAGAATAGTTACTACAGGTGCTGTTTAATGCACGCATGGAAAACAGCAGCATGCACAAACCCCTGAATATAGAAAATAGCATCTCTTAATAAAAACTCATTATAAATGCATGCACACATTTCAGCGGTTAAGTGTGTAAAAACTATTTTATTGTATTTGCTGTCCCACCCCTTTTAAAGGTTTTCCATAGTCAATTGTAATAAAGCATAGTGAAAGCATGGTCAAGCATTGTAAAGAATAACGAGGTATGGGAAAGCCTATCATTAAACATGGCAAACCAGTGTAAACTATGGTAAATGCATAGTATAACCATGGGAAAAAAGCATGGGAAAACTGCAAAACAATATGGTACAGAATTACAGCGGTAAACTTTTATAAGGGACTGTGGAAGGGTGGTGGGCAATTCACTGACACACATGGGAGACGGAAGTTTTATTTGAAAACACCGCACTGGTGCCCAGTTTTATTACTTTAGCTGTTTTTTTTTTTCTTTTAGCCCGCAGAGGGCGCTGTTGTCCGTGGCCTGAGTACCGGCAACGGTACACAGGACCACAGGAATACCAATACTGGTAATAGTTAAAAGCTGGCGCACTCATAGGTACTCAAAATAATGAAAACAAAAGGCGAAATGAAAAGGGAAAATAAAACACAGTAATAAAACTATAAAACAAAAGTGCTGCTTACGCAGTGCCCCTACTGCCGCTAAGCCGGTCAGTACGGGCCTCCGACCTACACTCAGCTACAGTATTTCTATACACTGGGGTGGCCAGAGTTCCCCGTATACCTACACACGTCCCCTCAGGTACGTAATTATTTCTTTTACTTTGTAAATTATTTTAAGGAAGGCTGTCTCCCTCAGCCGGGCTTGCCTGGTCCTTGTTTTACACAGACGTCTTCTGTCAGTGTCACTGTATATTCCCAAACATGGCCACCCGAATGCACAACCAAGCGCAGTTCTTATGGGCCGAGCAATCCCCCAAGGCCCGCCTCTCAGCCACTCAGAGAGAGGGAAAGCCAACACACCCTCTTCCCCACCTCTCCGTGTCATCGCCATGACTGACAGGCAGATCTTACAAGCCTGCTGCCCTCTTCCTGCAGAACCACATACACCAGATAGTCAGCACAGATCTCCCCTGTTACAGGGACCTTTTGATAAGAACCATAAAGGCAGGGAAATGACATCAGAAACTATTACCGCTTTTAGAATGATTTAGGCTTCAGAGTTTGCTTTGGCCTGAGAATCTGCGCCACCTTATTTACAGGGTGCTGCATTGTTCCAGACTGCAGGTCGGGTTGAATTATGAGAATGATCCACCCCAGAGGATCCTCCTACCGTCACACGAATCAGCCACCACCCCGTCATATTTCACAACAAACTGTGAACACTGAACAAGTCCCAGCACCATTTACTGTCTAGCAGCCAATTTGTACATTCTGCATTCCAGCTTCTGCCACAGGAAGAAAGAGGATCTCCAAGAAGAAATTACACAATGTAATACAAAACCATTCTCAAGACTTATCAACCTGGAAACCTGGCACATGGAATAAGGTGGAACATATTCCATGTGGCAGGTTTCCCTGAAATTACACATAGGTGACCCTTTCATATATTACTAATGCATACCACATACAGTGTAGACTATGCATATTACAAAATAAAGGATTTCTCAGTGATTCATGTACATTTCTAGTTTAAACAGCCAGTGGGCTATGGAGGAACTACATTGAGGAGCATTCGATTATACACGAAAACTGCAGTTAAATAGTGATTGTGTGGGATAATCTTAACTGTTATTTAAACAAAACAGTATGTAACAGACCACCACCAAATGTTACCAAACTATTTTATTCTCCCAACCTTATAAAAAATATAAAACGATGGATTCCTAGATTACTCTGCAGATATGAAACACTTTCAGAACTACTTTCTTCTCTAATATACTGTCACAAGGATGGCTGGTGGATGACATCACAGACCCGGAAGATACAGTCACTGAGACAGCACTGTGGTATGAAATGCGCTGCTTGTGCTTTTATTAAACAAATAAGCAAAAATAAAAGGTTTACACAAAACACAAAAGAAAAAGGCACATTGGCCAAAAGAAACAAACAAACAATACTAACAGCAACAAGTAATATGCTGGTTGCAAAACTTTTTTAAACTATTATTTTCCCTCCTGTCTCCACTCTCGCGTGTAGACTTTCAGTCACGCATTCCCACAAGGTATTTAAAATATAAACAATAACATGACGGATGACACCTTGCTCGTCCTGCCACACAATAATAAAACACAAATAAACACTGGCTTTTCACCATCATATATACAAATCATAACAATAATAATAATAAACAAATATATACATCCTGCCACATATACCTATTAAAAAATTGTACTGAATAGTTGACTGTTTACAGTTTTCTAAGAGGAATAACCTAGTGGGTTAGGCACTGCACCCCCCCCCTCCAGATTTTAACTTTAACCACTGAGCATTGCCTAAGCAAAGCATAATTTAAGGAATGACAGACTGTCACTTTAGAATGTAACAAGATCTTTGCTAATCAATACCTTTGGAAAGGAAACAGACAGAACATGTTATACAGAGCCCTCACATGCCATGCGATTGGAAGAGATTCATATATAAAAAAACATCCCCATCTACCTAACTGCAAACATGTAAAGCCTGGCTGTGTATCCTGTACACATGACCGCAGCATGCAGGGTCAGCCAGCATTCTGCACACATGTTTACTATTTTACACTCTAATGCTTTGTAATGTAAAGGTGATGAGCCCTGCAGACTGTTGTCACGTGTGACCCTAAAAACCCTTCTTTCCTTGTACAAGGTTCGAGCACCTTTTTGAGTGAAAGGTGTATGCGGTGGAGATGCATGGCTCTTTGATAGAACCAGCTTCATTTCTTTGAAGTTTCCCCACTGATGATGGGAATGAGAATGTAGAGATGGGAGCCCCGCTACCAAGGTTTAAGTGTTTTGCAGGTATCAGGCTTTTAAAGACTGTCACCCACACCTGTGATGTACAGAAATGGATAAAGGATCCTGTAGTGGCTTTGACAGACCCACTCAGAGCAGAGCCTGACCAAAGACTGTCACTCCTGCTGTAAGCAGGACGATCTTTGGGATACAAATTGAACATTTGTGAAACTGCAACAATGTTAAAATACTGTAATAACTGTACTGGTTTAAAGAATATAAAGCCAGCAGAAAACTACTGCAGCAAATTATGAGCAGGATAACAGGATTCAAACTAAGAAACAAGTGCTATCTAAGAGCTACCGGTGTCAAGGCCTGTAACCTTGGGAGGAAATGCAGAAATGAGGACCTTACTTAATTAACTTGAAAATGTGTGTGCAGTGAAAGTTTCTTATCAGAAAAAACTTCTTACCACGCTGGACGCCTGCCTTACCTGCCTGAAAGGTGAGGAATGGTGCTTCGCCTTTGGTGAGGCCGGGCACGTAGCACCCGACCAACCCCATCCATGGCAGGAGAGGGAGGAGCCTGAGCATCCAGCGATGGTGGGAGAGGAACTGCGTCCTCCGAGGAGAACTAGTCTACTCTGAGGGGATCTGGGACTGGCTGACGGAGCTTGGGAGGAATGTTGTGGAGGCCCTCCCCGCTGTGATCAACCTCCTGTGGGCCCGAGATGAGGAGCGATGGGAGGCCTGGGAACAGCAGCACTGCTGTCCCTAGACATTGCGGACATGGTAATGGTACTCCGCTACCTGGGTGCAGAGATGGCAGGGCTCCCGCCATCTCCATTCCCATCAGGAGAAGCCCCGCTGCTGTCTCCAGAGCAAGAGGGAGAAGCCCTGCTGTCTCCAGAGCGAGAGGGAGAAGCCCTGCTGTCTCCAGAGCGAGAGGGAGAAGCCCCGCTGCTGTCTCCAGAGCGAGAGGGAGAAGCCCCGCTGTCTCCAGAGCGAGAGGGAGAAGCCCCGCTGCTGTCTCCAGAGCGAGAGGGAGAAGCCCCGCTGTCTCCAGAGTGAGAGGGAGAAGCCCCACTGTCTCCAGAGCGAGAGGGAGAAGCCCCGCTGTCTCCAGAGCGAGAGGGAGAAGCCCCACTGTCTCCAGAGCGAGAGGGAGAAGCCCCGCTGTCTCCAGAGCGAGAGGGAGAAGCCCGCTGCTGTCTCCAGAGCGAGAGGGAAAAGCCCCGCTGTCTCCACAGCGAGAGGGAGAAGCCCCGCTGCTGTCTCCAGAGCGAGAGGGAGAAGCCCCACTGCTGTCTCCAGAGCGAGAGGGAGAAGCCCCGCTGCTGTCTCCAGAGTGAGAGGGAGAAGCCCCGCTGTCTCCAGAGCAAGAGGGAGAAGCCCCGCTGCTGTCTCTAGAGCGAGAGGGAGAAGCCCCGCTGTCTCCACAGCGAGAGGGAGAAGCCCCGCTGTCTCCAGAGTGAGAGGGAGAAGCCCCACTGTCTCCAGAGCGAGAGGGAGAAGCCCTGCTGCTGTCTCCAGAGTGAGAGGGAGAAGCCCCGCTGTCTCCAGAGCGAGAGGGAGAAGCCCCGCTGTCTCCAGAGCGAGAGGGAGAAGCCCGCTGCTGTCTCCAGAGCGAGAGGGAGAAGCCCGCTGTCTCCACAGCGAGAGGGAGAAGCCCCGCTGCTGTCTCCAGAGCGAGAGGGAGAAGCCCCACTGCTGTCTCCAGAGCGAGAGGGAGAAGCCCCGCTGCTGTCTCCAGAGTGAGAGGGAGAAGCCCCGCTGTCTCCAGAGCGAGAGGGAGAAGCCCCGCTGCTGTCTCTAGAGCGAGAGGGAGAAGCCCCGCTGTCTCCAGAGTGAGAGGGAGAAGCCCCGCTGCTGTCTCCAGAGCGAGAGGGAGAAGCCCCGCTGCTGTCTCCAGAGCAAGAGGGAGAAGCCCCGCTGCTGTCTCTAGAGCGAGAGGGAGAAGCCCCGCTGTCTCCACAGCGAGAGGGAGAAGCCCCGCTGCTGTCTCCAGAGCGAGAGGGAGAAGCCCCGCTGTCTCCAGAGTGAGAGGGAGAAGCCCCACTGTCTCCAGAGCGAGAGGGAGAAGCCCCGCTGCTGTCTCCAGAGCGAGAGGGAGAAGCCCCGCTGTCTCCAGAGCGAGAGGGAGAAGCCCCGCTGTCTCCAGAGCGAGAGGGAGAAGCCCGCTGCTGTCTCCAGAGCGAGAGGGAAAAGCCCCGCTGTCTCCACAGCGAGAGGGAGAAGCCCCGCTGCTGTCTCCAGAGCGAGAGGGAGAAGCCCCACTGCTGTCTCCAGAGCGAGAGGGAGAAGCCCCGCTGCTGTCTCCAGAGTGAGAGGGAGAAGCCCCGCTGTCTCCAGAGCGAGAGGGAGAAGCCCCGCTGCTGTCTCTAGAGCGAGAGGGAGAAGCCCCGCTGTCTCCAGAGTGAGAGGGAGAAGCCCCGCTGCTGTCTCCAGAGCGAGAGGGAGAAGCCCCGCTGCTGTCTCCAGAGTGAGAGGGAGAAGCTCCGCTGTCTCCAGAGCGAGAGGGAGAAGCCCCACTGCTGTCTCCAGAGCGAGAGGGAGAAGCCCCGCTGCTGTCTCCAGAGCGAGAGGGAGAAGCCCCGCTGCTGTCTCCAGAGCGAGAGGGAGAAGCCCCACTGTCTCCAGAGCGAGAGGGAGAAGCCCCGCTGCTGTCTCCAGAGCGAGAGGGAGAAGCCCCGCTGTCTCCAGAGCGAGAGGGAGAAGCCCCGCTGTCTCCAGAGCGAGAGGGAGAAGCCCGCTGCTGTCTCCAGAGCGAGAGGGAAAAGCCCCGCTGTCTCCACAGCGAGAGGGAGAAGCCCCGCTACTGTCTCCAGAGCGAGAGGGAGAAGCCCCACTGCTGTCTCCAGAGCGAGAGGGAGAAGCCCGCTGCTGTCTCCAGAGTGAGAGGGAGAAGCCCCGCTGTCTCCAGAGCGAGAGGGAGAAGCCCCGCTGCTGTCTCTAGAGCGAGAGGGAGAAGCCCCGCTGTCTCCAGAGTGAGAGGGAGAAGCCCCGCTGCTGTCTCCAGAGCGAGAGGGAGAAGCCCCGCTGCTGTCTCCAGAGTGAGAGGGAGAAGCTCCGCTGTCTCCAGAGCGAGAGGGAGAAGTCCCACTGCTGTCTCCAGAGTGAGGGGGAGAAGCCCCGCTGCTGTCTCCACAGCGAGAGGGAGAAGCCCCGCTGCTGACTCCAGAGCGAGAGGGAAAAGCCCCGCTGTCTCCAGAGCGAGAGGGAGAAGCCCCGCTGTCTCCAGAGCGAGAGGGAGAAGCCCCGCTGTCTACTGAAAAAGGCCCCTCTGCTTTTGCCTGCTCAAGTAAAGCAGTACTAGTCATTCGAAGACAAGGGGAATATGTTATAACATCCAAACTGAATTTACTGGTGAGCAAGCTGTCTCCAATTCAATGTTCCTTCGCTGCGTATAATCTTGTATGTTAACCAACGGAAGGTACTTTATGGTACAATAAAACAAAGTTAATGGCCTTATTCTCATTACCTCATTATATTATCCATAAGAATAATGAGAGCTTAGTTATAAAATTAAGATGTGGACCTCTTCTTATCTGTAGAGATACCGGTTCGAGCAGTCTTGTGAATCTAAGAAAGTGCTTACAGTCGAAGTTTCCTATTAATTTAAAAGTGGGCCTCTTCGAGTCTTTATCTATAAATTGTCCAAGGACTGCTGACGAAGGGATTTTTAGGCAGAGAGAAGCCAAGTTTGTTGAACACACTGAAAAGTATGTTTTTATGGTTAAGAAGGAAATATATTTTAGATCAAGGCTGGAATAATTAAACAGAGTGGGTGTTATATATTAAAAACATCTCTCTGTATATACTTGTATCTTAGTAATAAGAACTTTGTGGAACCGGAAAATATGTTATCAGTCTGAGGATTACCTCATATATTATAGCTATTAGAAAGGTAGAGAACATGAGATCATATCCAATTAATTTTAAAGGAGTTGCCAGGACTTTTTAAATATATTATTCACTTAAAGATAACAGCTGCCAAAACAGACCAAATGTTTAGATTTAATTCAGTCTTCTGATGCATGAAGTGGAGGAAAAGTTCTATAAAAGCCGAGGCAAGACTCCAGTAAAGTATCATTCAGCTTGGTAACACAAGCTGTTTGACCCATTCTCTGAAGATCTCTGGAGCTGGTTGCTGTTTGGTCGTATTCAGAAGCCTCTGCCTTCGAAGACAGCTCTTGTCTAAACTTATATTCTACACAACACTTCTATATTGGGAGGTAAGCATAATCCTAAATTTATATCTCACTTATATTGAAGCGTGGGTATAGGAATAGGAATTGTATTTTAGCTTAGGATTTTTAGCAGTGGGTGTTTATTAGTGTTACACATGTCTAGACCAAGGGCAAAATATGTTAGAACCATAACTGTTTGAAGTATTAACACTGTTAAGTTTGTACAAGGTACTGGACCTCCCAGATTGCCTATTAGCTGTCATCCGATGTGGTCTATAAACACTCGATCCATTTTTAAGCATTTAATAAATTGAAGGAGTACTGATAATGCTCTGAATCGTTGAAACTTCAAATTGAATGGGTCTGTGTGATTATTCTTGAATAAAGGTTGTCTAAGGCATCATCACACTGTAAGCCAGTACACAAACTATGCACTTCATGGTTTAAACCATCTATATAGCTCCCTGTTATCCTCCCCTGGGTTCACTGATCAAGAACCAAAGTAGTGCTCGAAGTGACATTGTTTTCAAATCAAACACACTGCACTCTAATACTTTGTAATGTAAAGGTGATGAGTCCTGCAGACTTTTCAAAAAGCTTTTTTTTAATGTAATTCTCAAGTCTGCAAACATAAAAGTGCCTAATTTAGGTTTGAAACAGGAAAATGAATGGTTACCATACACAGGCATCATGGAAAATACTGTAAAGTGACTGCATCTGTATTTGCCACCTTCTTTTCTTATCACTCTTTTGTGCAAACTCCATGGCCGAACATGTATTAAAGAAATATAAAACTGTGCTCAGTTCTTCTCAATGCTGTGAAAGAGCAGGCTGGAAATGTCCGCTCTGCACACCGCTCCCCCGCTCCATATACAACTGGCTCACTTTACTCCGATCATGCTTTGCCACAGGACTGCGTGTTCTCTTTGTGTGTGTGTGTGTGTGTGTGTGTGTGTGTGTGTGTATGTGAGTGTTCAGAATGGTTGTTTATGTTCTGTTAATTTTTGTTGTTAGGCACACTGGACCTGTAGGGCGTTGCTAGTAGTCTTCATCCTAGCCCGCCAAAGGACGCTCTCAGAACGGTTCACGTGAAGCGCACCATCGGGTCTGTGACTGTTCACACATGAACAGCACCTGAGAGGGGAAATGACTGTATGGATGGGCTCTGGTTGGCTGAGGGTCAATAACAATGTATCTGTTCATTTTTATCAGTTCAATCTATCTGTTCAACTCCACCAAACAGGCGTTTACCCACTTTTTTATTTACCACTACACCACTGGTGCCAATACGTATGACCAGCAGTGTCAGGTACTGCATATCCACTACTGCAGTGAGACCTATCAGACACTGTCAGGTACTGCACATCCACTACTGCAGTGAGACCTATCAGACACTGTCAGGTACTGCACATCCACTACTGCAGTGAGACCTATCAGACACTGTCAGGTACTGCACATCCACTACTGCAGTGAGACTTATCAGACACTGTCAGGTACTGCACATCCACTACTGCAGTGAGACCTATCAGACACTGTCTGGTACTGCACATCCACTACTGCAGTGAGACCTATCAGACACTGTCAGGTACTGCACATCCACTACTGCAGTGAGACCTATCAGACACTGTCAGGTACTGCATATCCACTACTGCAGTGAGACCTACCAGACACTGTCAGGTACTGCACATCCACTACTGCAGTGAGACTTATCAGACACTGTCAGGTACTGCACATCCACTACTGCAGTGAGACCTATCAGACACTGTCAGGTACTGCACATCCACTACTGCAGTGAGACTTATCAGACACTTTGAAGAGCTGCAAGTGGCTTAGCAAGATTTGTTTTTCTGTACTATTGCGTAACAACAATTCACAGGACTTTATCAGTAAAGAACTGAACAAACAAGGGAAGATAAGTTAAAAAGATAACACAACTGAAAACACAGTACTGTCTGGATTTCATAAGAAGCAGAATTGATCCAAGCATACCATATTAGTACAACTGTCTGCAAAACGTCTCATTTTAGCACAGCGGTCTGCAAAACGTCTCATTTTAGCACAGCGGTCTGCAAAACGTCTCATTTTAGCACAGCGGTCTGCAAAACGTCTCACATTAGCACAGTGGTCTGCAAAACGTCTCATATTAGTGCAGCGGTCTGCAAAACGTCTCATATTAGCACAGCGGTCTGCAAAACGTCTCATATTAGCACAGTGGTCTGCAAAACGTCTCATATTAGTGCAGCGGTCTGCAAAACGTCTCATATTAGCACAGCGGTCTGCAAAACGTCTCATATTAGCACAGCGGTCTGCAAAACGTCTCATATTAGCACAGCGGTCTGCAAAACGTCTCATTTTAGCACAGCGGTCTGCAAAACGTCTCATATTAGCACAGTGGTCTGCAAAACGTCTCATATTAGCACAGTGGTCTGCAAAATGTCTCATATTAGCACAGCGGTCTGCAAAATGTCTCATATTAGCACAGCGGTCTGCAAAACGTCTCATATTAGCACAGTGGTCTGCAAAACGTCTCATATTAGCACACCAGTCTGCAAAACGTCTCATATTAGTGCAGCGTTCTGGAAAACTTCTCAATAAAACTTCATCAAACACACTACTGTCTTTTTCCTACAAAGACTAAGGCATTCAATATGTGTGGTATTCAGCTTTTAAGCAGTGTACAGACTAAAGTGACCACAGACTAACCCATTTCTAACTCTTTTAGCTCTACTACCTATGTGATCTCAGAACTGGTTCCTCTCACAGCAAGGTTTGCTCCGCTACCTTCTGAAGTTCACAGTTCCTTACATTCCTGACAACTGTGTGTTAAATCTTCAAGCAGCTGGACGTTCCTGAGGATGTCAGCCCTGAAACAATCAGAGTATTTTAACCTGAAGTCAGATACCAAGGTCTCACATATTTCATGAAAGTACAGCAGAGCCTCAGAGTTATGAACACCTTGGGAATGCCGGTCTTCTTAACTCTGAAGATATCAGTGGTTTTAATAAATGTGTACACCTGCTATATACAGCCTTAATCTGGTGAATAACATAAGGACACAGCACAGTAATGCAATTATCATATTGTTAGGGTTTGAAAGGCTTTAAAATTGGTTAGTACTGTACATAGAAAAAGGCTACATTTAACTTACCATTGAAATTGTAACTGTAACAAAACAGAGATTTAAACATCCAGGAAAACATGGGTTAACATAGTGCTTGTTTTTATTTTATTTTAAACAAAATACCGGTAAGTACATGAGCTTACTCAGTCATTCAGCTTTTTTGTCTTGAAAGAAAAATCCCTAAGCTTTTTTTAAATCTAAAACCTTCCTTTTAAAATTGCCTGTACTTGCTTTGAAATCTGCCTCATCTATGTCTGGATTTATTTATTGATATAGTAATCTATGAAGTATGGAAACAGGGTGAAATATTTTATCCATTCTCAAAAAAAGACAGGTCTTCTGAAATTCTTGACATTTGAATTGGTGTAGATAAAGTGAGATGGTGTAGCGATCCTGAGTGGTGGCCCTGATAGAAACAAGGAACTCAATTTAGGGGTATTTTGAATATAACCCAAAGTTTTCAATTGTTCATGTCAATTTATTTTTTAGAATAATTACAATGTGACCCACCAGGTTACATCATCTGTACTAAACTAATCATGGAATTAATTGCTAATAAAATGCATGTGCTACAGAGGATACAGACATTATTGCAGAATAAGCCAATCAGAAAACATTTGCGCATTCTAAAGAACATGCTGCTAATAAACCCCAAGTGCTGTGCGGGGCTCTGCACGAGTCTGTTCTGCACGAGTCTGTTCTGCACGAGTCTGTTCTGCACGAGTCTGTTCTGCACGAGTCTGTTCTGCACGAGTCTGTTCTGCACGCGTCTGTTCTGCACGAGTCTGTTCTGCATGAGTCTGTTCTGCACGAGTCTGTTCTGCACAAGTCTGTTTTGCACAAGTCTGTTCTGCACGAGTCTGTTCTGCACTGCACCACTGTCTACACCACTGACTGCAATCTCATTATCAAGGTCCTCTCAGAGTCATAGCAATCGATAGAGACAAATTACAAAGCCACCAGCCACCATTCACACAGGCTGCAACCAACTGAATGGTACTGATGGAAACTGACCAATGCAAATTTTATTAAGGGTCTAAAACAGTACATTCAGCTCTTAGCAGGACAGATTGGATTCAGTTACAGATAGAAAGTAAAGGAAAGAGGATGCATTTGGGAATTCGATTCCCCTTTTTGGATCCTGTCACTTCACCTAAACAAACTCCCCAGTTTAACCATGTTCAATAAAAGAAAACTAGACAGCAAGGGGTTCATATAATTGCAGTACCATTAAAAAGCTGAAACAAGATTTTTTCAGCAACCTCCAAAGCCAGTTTTGCTTGTGTGCACACTTTTCTGTTGTTGATCTTTTTTTAAATGCTGTTTCTGTCTCGGGTTAACATGCATTTATGGGTTCCTTGAATTAACTGAGAAAGCATGTGAAGAACTGTTTTTGGAATGCTGTTTTGTAAATTGCCAAGTACAATATTACAGTGAGTTGTTTTGTGAGTGAGTGACTAGTAAATATTATTCATTTAGATCAAACAACATAAAACAAAATTAAAGTTATTGTTTATATTGCTAGGGTACTAACTGGGACTAACAATACCTTAGGCAACAACTCTACTCACTTGTTGCTAGCCACACATGTTGTCATGCATGCTCATGAAACCACAATCAAGACACTGCCTGCTGCTGCAAAGGATTCTGATGAAAGCTGATGATCCAGCAGATTAGACAGACGGGGTATTCTTACAGATATCCACATTGTGGAGAGACCCGTCTCCTTGCTGGGTGACCTGAGACAATCCTTTGTGCATTTTAGATTTACATCCTGGAAACAAAATCCCAGCCATCACAGTGCAACATTCTACCTGAACCACAAACAGCTGATCCTACACAGAGACTGAAAACTGTAGCGCCAGAGAACTGGAAATAAATGAGCAGATATTTAGTATGTTTAGTTAATAAAATGATGTATTTGACTGATTAATTCAAAGAGATAAATAATCACTTGGGCTCTCTGCCTTTGGTTGATAACCTCAGAGGTTTACAAATCCCAGACCTAATCTCTCCAAGAGTGAATGACCTCTTTTCATTTGGGATTTCATTCAGTCATACAAGCACACCTCTCATGCTGATACCTTGTAGCCCTGCAGCCTGGGATAAAACAAGGACGTCTTGTGTCTGTTGTGTAACTGGCACAGTTGTGTGATACACTGCTGTTATGGATTGTGTCCCCTCGGTGAGATGTCATGTGGTTAAAAGCTCTAAAACCACAAATGCAGATGAGCCCGACTCTTCTGCATTCTGGAACTGTGCTTCAAATAAATTTAAGGGCACATAAGGACCTTTTTATTTTATTGTGTTACATGTTCCCATGTGTTGCTACAACTGTTTATGTAAGGTGTGTGTATTGTTTTATTTTATTTATTTAATTATTTATTTTTATATTTTGACCACTTTTTTAAACTTTTAAATTGCATTCCCTGCTTCAAGATGGCTTCCCATGTACCCGCATGGACATCTCAGAACTACATTTCACATCATCCTCCTGCTCACATATGTAACTGAGATGGATTTTCCAGTGAGCAGGAGGATGATGGGAAATGTAGTTCTGAGGGGTCCATGCGGGTTCATGTGGTTTACTTTCTAGATCTTGAAAGTATGAGACATTTCATTGGCAATATGTTTACCTTACAGTAAATCGTTTAAGTGTATATCCCAATGACAAAATCCAAAACCATTACCAATGCTGCATCAATTAAGTGTAATATTGTAAGTGTATATATATATATATATTCCTGTTTTACTGTATAGTGGTGATACTTTTATACAGTTAACAGGCCAGGTGTCAGGAACGTGAATGCTTTCAGTACATTCCCACACTGAAATGGCTGCAAAAAAGGAAACTGAAAGTCTTTTCATTAAGAGACTGTAAAGGACTATGATGAGCTAAAATGAACACATCATTTGTTATTAACTGTTATACTGTTTAACAAATGTTGTTATACTGTACACTTCAGTGGGTTAGATGGTACCCAAGCAACTGAACCTTTATGGTTGCTAAAGGCTCGATCTGAAATTGCATCTGACTTGATGAATATATTAATAAGAAAGCTGACATGGTATAACCCACACCGATGGGTGAACCAAAAGATAACGTCCTAACTTAAAAGAGTTCCGCTCACACCCGTCTGAGAGTAACCCAAGGATCCAGAACCTGCACCGTGTCACAGACCTTTAGACAACAAATACTATGCAAGGATCCAGAACCTGCAGCGTGTCACAGACCTTTAGACAACAAATACTGTGCAAGGATCCAGAGCCTGCTGGGTGTCACATTGTGAAATCATAACCATTGCACACGATACTTCACACCCACACCTTCCTCACAGGCATTTCCTCCGTTTCCTTTTGCTCTTCTTATCCCATTCGCTTGTGCAGATTTGGGCTCTGGAGGTTAGGATTGATTGCTTTCTTACTGACCCGAATGCATTGCCAATCAAAGAGCAAGGTTATACAGCTGAAGCAGCCCTAAATAAAAGCAAGCACCACGTTGCTTTAATGAACTCACTCTGGATACATGGCTACTTTCTCTGGGACACGGGTTTGCAAGAGAACCTTGAAGAGTCTATTCTGTCGTTCTGCAGTACATGTGTAAAAGTTTCCATAAAGTGAGCGATCCTATACCAATGTGTCATTCTTTGACTTCTTTGGCATACCCTTATAAAAGTTTCCCATAGTAAAAGCATAGCAAAATGTAATAAAGCTTAGTGAAAACATGGTAAAGCACAGGTAAGCATTGTAAAGACCAGCAAGGTATGGTAAAGCATATTAAATAAAACATGGCAAACCAGGGTAAACTATAGTAAATGCAGAGAGGAAGCATGGTAAACTGCAAAAATATCTTGCAAAAATACTGTGGTCAACTTTTATAAGGCATGTCTGTAGTGATGCTGCCCACTTTGACTGCAGTATGTTACCAATTCCCTAGTAAAGAGCACACTGCATGCCGCCACCATTACATATGCAAACTCCTCTTAGTTTACTACTAATAGACATTTAGAAAATCAATAAACGATAAACTAACACTGAGCTGTTGACAAGTCTGTATCATTTATCTCAGGTTTGTTTTTGTTCTGGATTTCGATCTCATATCGACTCAAGCCCCCACAATGCACCTGACCTGTCTCCATCAACTTCCTGTCAAATGAAAACTATAAAAATATGCAAGTGGAATACGGCTTGATGCAGTTGTCAGCATATAAAAGGATGATCGGATACTCATCATGTGAACAGTTGGTGTGTGCTTAACATCCTGATCCATGCAAATTAGCCATGTGTGTTTTTTTTTCCTGTAACCCACCAAACACCTGTATGCAAATAACTTTCTCTGAAGTAAATCATTCAATTTACTGCTGTTTTTTTACATGATAAAAACATACCATATGGCTCCATGTATATTCTGACAGTTAGGGAGTGTTCAGGGTTTTCAACTCACACCCCCAATGCATTCTGGGAAGTGTAGTCCTGCTTTGAAAGGTACCTGAGACAGGTAAAATGTACCAGAATGCATTGGCCTGTGAGCTGAAAAGCCTGAACTGTGGAGTCATATGGTAATCCTAAAAATTACCAACAGCGCTGTAGATCTGACAGAACTGGTATTATCAAATCAACATTTTTATAAAAAAATAAAAAATAAAAAACGTTAAAAAGTCGAGTTGACAAACATTTCTACTGCTGTCTTCATTATTGTTATGAGCTCTCTTTGTGGTGCATCGTCAGATACTACATCTTTTTTTTTTTTTTAAATAGCTTCAGTAACGAGGGCCCTATCTGCTTTCTTTCATTTAAACACACCTTTAACATTGGACCCTTGTACTCTACAGTGGCTCCTTTGAGCCACAGAGCTGCTCACACGATATTAACTGCATCCATTGTGGTGCTGACAGCAGATTCTAGGCTTTCATTTCTGTCTCAAACCACGACTTAGTATCTGCTGTAATAAGATGTTGCACTTCAGTGCTTTTTTATTCTGGTTGAACTTGCTGACCCTTTATGTGAAAAGAGCCGTTTTCAAAGAGACGAAATTCACGCTCATTAGCCAATATGAGAAACAAACATGATTTCGTTAGAAATGTACATTACAGCTGAAGCAGATGACTGAACTGAACAATGAATCAGAGCCCACATCACAGCTACAGTAGTGCCTCATTATTACACTTTGAAACAATACAAAATATTAAATATGAACTGCATGTACAAAAAAAGAATGGACGGAGAGCACCAGTGCTTTTTAAAATACAGAGAGCACCAGTGCTTTTAAAAAGTACAGAGAGAGAAACTGTGGGTCAATTCAGACTGCTGTATAAAGCAGCTCATCTGCTTCGTCCAAACTGAAAAGCCTTGTTTACATGTGAAATGATAAAGGCAGACTAGTTTATGAGGTAAAAGTGCAATGTTCAAGGGAGGCTAATTTACAGCTACTAATTCTAGCTTCATAAATCCTGAACTTGTCTCAGGGGGTTTTCCAAGCAATCATCTATACAGAACAGTGCACAGACAAGCACCAGTGGTGTAATGTAATGTGGTCAATCCAAGACCTTTATTAGCATACAATGTACTATAGGAAGACAAAATATGATCAAATGTGAAAACCATGCAATTAAGAAAACTATGTGAAAACCATGCAAACCTCCCTTTTTAGAATTGGCACAATTAATGTGTGGTAGCATGTTGAGTGAAGAACTGTGAGACGAATGACTGTGAGGGAGCCACACAAACCACTGATCACCTCTGCAGGCATCAGCTACAGGTAAGAGCAAGTTTAAACACATGGAAAAATCCTGGATTTTGAAACATTTCTCTCGGTTTTGTTTTTCCCTGTCTCGTGTAAATTAACTGAAGCTTTCAGTCTGTTTTCCAAGCCTGCCTGGACAAAATAACATTTAGAAACTCAATTAACAAAAATGAGCACTCCGAGCTACAGACGAGTCTGTATCCTTTCCCCCTGGATTGGTTGACTGCATCCCCATACGAAGTCATGTAAGATACTGTAGTACAGAAGTATATTCATTTTATTTTTGGTTGTAATTGATATAGCAGAGCCTTCTAAAAAATGCATGTGTTGCTTTTTATGACAATCCTTTGGTACTTATATGTATTATGTCAAATCATGCAACTGGCACTTCTACAGTACATCAATCAAGTGCTTGTTAAAGTACCTCAATACAGTGCCTATTCGATGCCTGGAAAACATGCTAAGGACTGCTTAGTGAAAGAGGCAGCTGAGTAAACTATGACTTAATCCAATACTACAACACAAACAGGCACAAAGTCCACACTGGCTTGATATTTATTTATTGCAAGCACATTACCATACCCTGTGAGAATGACTTTACTGGGTTATAACTGGGGTCGATCGTAGTTTGAAATCACATATTCCACACCAGTTATTTTGAATGAGACATGCATGATCTCATGCCATATTATAAATGATGGGACTAACTTCAGATCCCAGGACTTATACACAAAGGGGGTCATTCCTTTACTGAACTTTTACTGGACTCGAGAATTCTCTTGTGTTCACACAACACATCACACACTGGCAAGCAGGATGCCCAGGGATTAGTGTGTCATATACAGCAGTGTGCAAATGTATCCGAACAACAATCAAACCACTGCAACTGAAAATCTGGCAAAAAATGTCAAAATAGGCATTTAGTCATTGTCTAATTTAATTGATGAATTTAATAAGTCACACATAGCCACAAATGGTAAAATGCATGAGACTTTTTAGAGATGCCTAATAAAAGCACAAAGTGGTCTCACATTTTCACATGAGTGCCTATTGTTTCTATATCACTGATTACTGAGTGGAAATGTAAATTCTCACACCCAGAGGTTTTCATGCAGGTAGGTCTATAATGGATGTAAATGACGAATCCTGAGGTGTTCAAATAAATTTGCACACTACTGTACATATTTCAATACATAAATAACAATAAGAAAGTGAAAGGCTTTAATCCAACCTCCAGTTAATCTGTGCAATCTCTTTCTACCAACAATCCAGTAATGTGTCCGGTTCTGTTGGGACTGCCACAGTTCTATAAACATGTCCCTAAAAACGAGGCACTCTGGATACGGCCAAGCTCCACCCGGTCAAGCCATTTCTCTAATCATTTATTGAACCCAGGTATGAATTGCTAGTGCATGAACACAATGTGCTACCAAGCTCCAAGCACATTAAAAAAAAACCAAGCAATAAACACAGTAAAGCAATTCTGTAATCTGCAACGTGAAGGTCAGACTATAGAAGTGTATTTGTTCCTGGAATAAATTCAAGGAAAGAGATACTTCTTGTCTGGGTAGATATCAGAGCTGGTATAAAAGTGGTATAGAGTCGCAGGGAGCAGGCTCAATATCATACTGCTCTTATCAGCTAGAACAGGCAGTTCTGTCTGCCACTGCTTCTCTGAAAACAAACTTTACATGGTCATGATTTTCTTAATTGATTGCTAAGCATACAAGACCATGACAGCCTTTGTATTTCTGTTTGAAGGCTGATTGCAGTAATTAAACAAATGAGCTATACTTCTTCCAAGTATTTTATTATTACATTGTTAATGGAATGTTTTTATGAATATGTATCACACTTGGATGTTGATGGTACTGTAAGTACCTCTCACTTTCATACCTGCTTTTAAATGTAACAGCGAGTTTCACCGTGAATAAATATTAATAAATAAAATACTGCAAATATATTCCGACTAGAAACACGGCATTCAGGAACTGTCCGAGACTTGCTGTGTTCCCTGCATGCACGTTGACAGTGCAATCCTCCTGTGTGATTGTTCTGAAGCAAATATTTAAAACTCTATTTCAACGGCATGTGCTCAATAGGCTCAGTGGCAATGTAGAACCACAAACAACATGCCCAGAGGATCCCAGCAGGCATGCAAGTCTTTAATATTATTATCAATGTTGACCTTGCATGCTAAGCTCCAGATAAGTTTCTCAGTTATATATCAAAAATGGAAACCACAGGCATATAGTAGCTTTTGGAAACACCAGCAGAAAAAAACAGTATGTGTTAAGTTTGACATGGGCCATGTTAAAAGAAAACAATTTGGTGCCCACCCACACCCCCACCCCCACCCCGCACACTGCTGCCGGGCCTGATGGTCAGTATGGTCAACGGTCAACCTTAAGCTTTATTACAGCACACCACCCCAGCCCAAACTGTATAGGAAAGTCATCAACTTGCATTTGGATTCAAATCCAGTGGTGCAGTGTTTCCACTCTGTGGCTGTGTGTGCATGTGACTGACTAGCTGTCCTTGTTGCTTAGTCAAGCAGTCAAGGTGTCCTTGTGAACGGCAATGTCCCTGGAACACACGCACACGCACACGCGCACACACGCACACGCACACACACACACACACACAAAAAAACAACATCTTGACCACGGACAAACAAAACGGACGTTCTATACAATTACATGCGTGTGCGTTAGACGTATCCACTGCCACGGACACAGATAACTCTTGCCACGGGCAAGCTGCCGACCCCTGGTTTTAACTATGCATAATTACATTGCAATGTGTACAGTATGTGTAAGTGCACATGTATTTACTATGTTACTACTATGTAAATACACAGTAATTAGAGACACTTAATGCAAAGTGTTACCTAAGTTATTACAAAAATGTGCACAAACGACTGGGTAGCTACAGTTGGTAAAAATACTTTGGTAACAGTAACAGTGCAGATGTGGTGGAGGAATGGTATCCACATACCGGGGCAGTTCTATCACAGACACAATAATAAGGGTTTATACTCTGAACTCTCCTGATGCTGAAGTGTACCCCACAGGAGAGGTGGCAACTGTAAACACAGGCACCTGCTTGTAATGTCAAGTTTGTGTTGAGGTTAAAAGAAGAAAAAAATAAAATATACGTTGCCCTTAATAATATGTTAATGCATACTGTTTAAACGTTAACTTGAAGCTCTAGCGATTTTAAAATTAACGTATGATTTAATAAACATTTAATATTAAATGGTTAACTACACAGGGTTGTATACTGGATGTGCTGTATAGCAACTGGAGATTTTAAAAAACATACGTAATGCACTTGTTTTTGAATGCATTTTACATTGTTGTTTAGTGTGAACTGGTCCTTGGCATTAAACAAACAAACCGCTTGAGTCTCTACACACGTGATGCATCTGCATAGGATACTGCTTCAGTCCTTCCCAGACCTAGGCTTTGTAAAGCCGTGTATTGAAATGATTGCACTGTGCAGTTGAGTATCTGCAATTGCAACACCCTGTCGAAACATGCAAGGTCATTGCACAAACAGAAAGGTAAAATACAAACGAATTCAATGCGTCCTTATGAAATGAAAATATATTTAAATATATTGAGAAATATAATGTAGTATATTACAACATATATTATACAACATATGCCAATATATTTAAAAATATTTTCGTTCCATAAGGGCGCATTTTAAATAATACCAGTGGGAATTATTATTTATTTTCTTAAACCTAAAACATAGCTTCACATATTTTTCAAGGTATTTTTCAATGTCAAATGGAGTATTCAACCTCTAGTTGAATAAATGATTGTGTTTGGGGAAAAAAATAAATAAATACACCCCTCCCACTAAAATAATTGTTTGTATTTTACATTCCAATGCAAACAGGTTAAACATACTTTAGATAGAATTATTTAAGGGTTAATCACCTTAAAAACAGCAATACATCCAACAAGCCCAATAACCACCACAACCCCGCCCACCTACAGCAGAAGTTGAACATAAAAGAAAGCTTTTTTTTTTTTAAAGCAACTACGAAACGTTGTTTTTTGTTCACATTTCCTGAGACTTGCAGTGTGATGCAGACACCGCCGCTCATCATACTTACTGGCATGTTTAATCGAAGCGTTCTCTTTTTCTGGTTCTTCTTCGTCGTAGCATCTTTCTTTTTCTTCGTGTCCATCGCAGTGCTCCCCATTTTTGTTGTTGTTGTTGTTGTTATTGAAGTTTCTAAAATCGCTTCCTTTGTTGTATTTGGTTTTGTAATTTAATAACGACGCACTGAAGGAATTCTCGCAACGGGAAAGCTCACGGTTGTTATCAACATTAAATGAAATATTAAAATAAAATAAGATAAAATAAAATGCATTGAATGTCACTCTTGATTTCGAAACGTTTTGCGATTGCCACCACTAATTTCTAATTTCCAGTTGACAGACCAATTCCGCTTCAGCAAGTACTAGCATCTGCATGAGTGCACTCGTGTCACTTGATATTATGAGACTGGAAGAAAAACAAATCCGCAACAGCCTCGAATGAACGAATCGTTAAGATTGCTGACAGCCCCCGTCATCTATAATGTACCTGATCACCGTCCATTAAAAATGGGAGGTCTACTTGTCTTAATACTTCTAGCTCTGTGTGCCTGCACGCTGTTGCTGATCACAGAGGGGCAGGGTAGGCTACACGCAATTGCACATGGGCCGGGCACATGGAGGTGCTCCAAACGAAAACAAATCATTAGAATTCTGTCCAGCACCAGGAAGTGAAAAGATTGGCTCAGCTTCGCAAAACCCACACAGTGACTTTCAGAAGCGAACTAAACCAATGCAGCAGAAAGGGTGGCATAAGTATTCAGAAACCCGTGCCAGCGTGCAGTAAACATGTTTGCACCAGATAACACACCGCAGCATCTGCTTTGCCAACATAATTATAAAATCATATGTATGCATCATGCCTTGATTGATTCAGCAATAGGAAATCGCGCAATCGGTAATGACCTTGAGTAACACAAGGCGGCGGTAGCGTGCTACTAAAATACATCAGAGGCGATCTTCTAAAACTTACTTGTAGTGTGCATCTGGACCAAAACTATTTTAGTAGGGAAAATACAGTTATTATTGCAAAGATTAACCTTCAGATGTTTAGGAAATCCATTCAAGTGTAATAGCATTAGATTAGCCATGCACTGAAGTGCAATTCTTCATTGGAACAATAAATACCAATACAGTAATACAGTGACAACTATACCTGTGCATAGACTCCCAAATAATGCAACAAGAAATACCAATACAGCAATACAACAACCTGTGCATAGACTCCCAAATAATGCAACAAGAAATACCAATACAGTAATACAACAAATATACCTGTGCATAGACTCCCAAATAATGCAACAACAAAAGCTTGTATAGGTGATATCATGACAGGTCATTTACAGTGATTCTCTAAAATAAATATAGGGCTAAATCCTCAGAACTATAGACACCAAATCATCATTAGCCCTTTTTTTCACTGAAAGAGAAAAAAACACATTTTGCATTTTTAAAACTAATAATAAACTATTTCAGTCACAAGCCCCTAAATGAAATATCGGAGTTGCTTATTTCTGAGTTGGTAACTTTATTAGGTGATTTTCTACAACGGTATCTGTAAAAATCGTGCTCATGAAAATTGAGAGCAAGTGGTTTTGAGAATCTAGCCCATAGTCTTTTCATCAGAGCTTGTGTAGCCGATTGGCCAGATTCCTGAACTGTGTAGAACAGTGGGCACGGCTGATGTACTGAAATGCCTTTCCTTATCACACACACTACCGCTGTCTTTCTATTGCTCCGGTGCAGGGAAGGGCTGTGCTGTTGTTGTTTTATACAGTACTGTAGATGTTTGAACTGGTCAGAAAACAGGATGGATTTTGTGACAACAGTAAACAACACCACCAAACAATCAAAAGCACATGCTTCTGTTGATGAAACAGGGAACTGTAATACCATTTCCTGTTTTGCTGGTCAGAAACACATACTCGTGTTCCTCTTTTCCTACATTACAGCTATTGTGAGCAGCTAGGTATGTGAGATATCCAGACCAATACAGTATATAGGAGGCAGTGTGGTCCAGTGGTTAAAGAAAAGGGCTTGTAACCAGGAGGTCCCCGGTTCAAATCCCACCTCAGCCACTGACTCATTGTGTGACCCTGAGCAAGTCGCTTAACCTCCTTGTGCTCCGTCTTTCAGGTGAGACGTAATTGTAAGTGACTCTGCAGCTGATGCATAGTTCACACACCCTAGTCTCTGTAAATCGCCTTGGATAAAGGTGTCTGCTAAATAAACAAATAATAATAATAGAATGCAAGAAGCACCAACAATAATGGTATTTCAAATGATAAAGCTGCTGCACCCTTGTATTGTGATTAACCTTTAGAAGTGCAGTGTTTGTATAAGGTATATGTTTGGAGAGGTTTTTTTGTTTGTTTGTTGCTAAGAGGGCTTGTGTGTTTTTGTTGAAAATGTAAGCATGTTTAATTGCTTTTATTTGGGAAAGTCTTCACATTTAGTACACAACTATATTCTATTGTTCAATCAATAGTGTTCCACTACAGGTGTTGACCAGTGAAAATGAACCATTTCTTTGCCACATTGTTTAAGCTTCTAGACCAATCAATGATACAGATATTTAAGTATCTGTATCGGAGGCTGTGTGGTCCAGTGGTTAAAGAAAAGGGCTTGTAACCAGGAGGTCCCCGGTTCAAATCCTACCTCAGCCACTGACTCATTGTGTGACCCTGAGCAAGTCACTTAACCACCTTGTGCTCTGTCGTTTGGGTGAGACGTAACTGTGAGTGACTCTGCAGCTGATGCATAATTTTCTGTAAGTCGCCTTGGATAAAGGCGCTGCTAAATAAACAAATAATAATAATAATCTCTACCATGCTATGCAATTGCTACCTGTTGCCCGAGTGGATTTAGATGAAGATGAGCTTGCTGAGCTGCATGCACTCTGGTGAGCCATCTGTACTGAAGAGTGGCTGATAGGCCAGAGAGGTGCTTTAAACCTTTGAGTCATGAATGAATCAGAATGATACAAGTGAACAGAAACATGTTAAGATAGCTCGGATATTTCATAGACACGACTCAAATTGCTTTTTAAGTGGGGCAATTAGAGATAATAACTTTAAAAAAAGGAGTAATGGGTCTCATGAGACTTATTTAAGTAAGGACCACCATTATACCATTTTAAGGAAATATAAATAAACAGATATTTGAACTGACAATTAGTTTCCTTTATTTGTTTGTCTTTTATAGAAACAGTATGTACTGCCCGCACACACACACAGGCTTCTGGGCCACACAGCAGATGAAAACACAGCAGAGGAGAGTGCAGTACAGTAAATACAGCTATCATGACATTCACTACAATTCATTCATCGCTGTGATTTAGAAAAACACACTTGGTCGTTTTCATAGTCTTATTGTGAAACACTACTAGGGCGTTTCTTTTCATGTAAAACAAAAGCACGTTGTTTAAATCCATCTTCTAACAGAGCAAACGATTCCATAAAGTAAAGCTCATGAATAATTCCATTAATCTCCCTGTTGTTCATTTCCATTGGCTGTATAGAGAGCACATATTTTGAAAGAAATGCTAATTCAGATTGCTTTCCTTTTTATAGGTAGTCTGTTTCACTACAGTTTTTTTCCACTGTATTTTTTGCAGATTTACCGTGCTGTTCCTTTACCATAGTTTGCCCTGGTTTTGCCATGTTTATTAATATGCCTAACCATACCTCACTATTCTTTACAATGCTTCCCTATGCTTTCACTATGCTTTATTACACTTTGCTATGCTTTTACTATGGAACATTTGTATAAGGGTAATTTGACCCCAAAACAATTTCAGTGTTTTGGGGTCAAATTGTTTTTTTTTTATATATATATGAAAATACATGCCTGCTATAACACCTGAGACAGAAGTATTTTGATATTAATTATTATTAATTTCTTAGTAGATGCTCTTATTCAGGGTGACTTACAATTGTTACAAGATATCACATTATTTTTACATACAATTACATTATTTTTTACACATTATTTTTACATGCAATTACCCATTTATACAGTTGGGTTTTTACTGGACCAGGGATTGAACCCACAACCTTCCAGTCAAGAGTCCAGAGCTCTATCCACTACTCCACACTGCTGCCCGCATTAATGATTACAAGAAGCAATAGATGTAGCATCAGTATTTCGTTGACACTAGTTTAGGTTGTAAGTGATTATATACTTGTTATTAACAATTAAAGAATATCATTAGAAATAATAAGAATATTATTATACACTTTTTAAAATTTTTATTTAGTGTCCTTATCATCCCCCCAATTGTATGGGGCAGCTTTGCTTTTGCAATAGTTATTAAACACTTTTGCCATTGTTTTTTTTGTTATTGTTTATAATCACTTATAAATGTAAGATCTAGTACTTTTAATCATTTTATTATTGTAATATACTTTCAATAATTATTTTAATCGTCTAACTCCTCGCTAGGAACTGAAATTTTGTATGCATGTGCTGAGAACCTTCACTGACTCTGTATTCAAGACAGGCTGGCAGTTATTCAAGCTTGTGTTAGGATACAATGTGCTGAGAACTCTCTAAGACTGACTCTGTATTCAAGACAGGCTGGTAGCTATTCAAGCTTGTGTTAGGATACAATGTGCTGAGAACTCTCTAAGACTGACTGTATTCAAGACAGGCTGGCAGCTATTCAAGCTTGTGTTAGGCTACAATGTGCTGAGAACTCTCTAAGACTGACTGTATTCAAGACAGGCTGGCAGCTATTCAAGCTTGTGTTAGGATACAATGTGCTGAGAACTCTCTAAGACTGACTCTGTATTCAAGACAGGCTGGCAGCTATTCAAGTTTGTGTTAGGATACAATGTGCTGAGAACTCTCTAAGACTGACTCTGTATTCAAGACAGGCTGGCAGCTATTCAAGCTTGTGCTAGGATACAATGTGCTGAGAACTCTCTAAGACTGAGTCTGTATTCAAGACAGGCTGGTAGCTATTCAAGCTTGTGTTAGGATACAATGTGCTGAGAACTCTCTAAGACTGACTCTGTATTCAAGACAGGCTGGCAGCTATTCAAGCTTGTGTTAGGATACAATGTGCTGAGAACTCTCTAAGACTGACTCTGCATTCAAGACAGGCTGGCAGCTATTCAAGCTTGTGTTAGGATACAATGTGCTGAGAACTCTCTAAGACTGACTCTGTATTCAAGACAGGCTGGCAGCTATTCAAGCTTTTGTTAGGATACAATGTGCTGAGAACTCTCTAAGACTGACTCTGTATTCAAGACAGGCTGGCAGCTATTCAAGCTTGTGTTAGGATACAATGTGCTGAGAACTCTCTAAGACTGACTCTGTATTCAAGACAGGCTGGCAGCTATTCAAGCTTCTGTTAGGATACAATGTGCTGAGAACTCTCTAAGACTGACTCTGTATTCAAGGCAGGCTGGTAGCTATTCAAGCTTGTGTTAGGATACAATGTGCTGAGAACTCTCCAATACTGACTCTGTATTCAAGGCAGGCTGGTAGCTATTCAAGCTTGTGTTAGGATACAATGTGCTGAGAACTCTCTAAGACTGACTCTGTATTCAAGACAGGCTGGCAGGTATTCAAGCTTGTGTTAGGATACAATGTGCTGAGAACTCTCTAAGACTGACTCTGTATTCAAGACAGGCTGGCAGCTATTCAAGCTTCTGTTAGGATACAATGTGCTGAGAACTCTCCAATACTGACTCTGTATTCAAGGCAGGCTGGTAGCTATTCAAGCTTGTGTTAGGATACAATGTGCTGAGAACTCTCTAAGACTGAGTCTGTATTCAAGACAGGCTGGCAGCTATTCAAGCTTGTGTTAGGATACAATGTGCTGAGAACTCTCTAAGACTGACTCTGTATTCAAGGCAGGCTGGTAGCTATTCAAGCTTGTGTTAGGATACATTGCTTCTATATTGGAGACAGGAGAGATAATAAAGGCCAGCGCAGCCAGCTGCCGGCTGTTGCTTCTTCCCAGACAATACATCACTACCACTGGCAGAGGATGACGCAAGTTAGAAAAAGAATTAATGTAATAAAAAGGTGCATTAGCGAGGGACAGTGAAGCTCGGGTACACACGGAAACATCAGGATAGATACTCCATTCATATATATTCTCTTAGTCTCTTAAGACTTAAAATCTTGCTACTGTATTATAAGTTGAGTAATAAAATATTTATTGTTGACTACGGTTATGTGTGTGTGTCTGATTATTCCTAATACCTTCCGGGCACAATTAATATACATTGATGAGGTTTACAAAAGATATCTAAACTAAAGTGTTACCCGTATTAGTTTGGCTGAACTGGGTTTCTCAGAGGTCAAAATCATGTCAATGGGTTTGTCAAGTCCAAGCTACCTATTGTTACAAAAAGACTAACTTAGTACGCTTGCTCGTCCTACGTTTGTACAGCACATTTTAAGACGAAGACAGCGCCATTATTCTCTGAAATGACGTCTAAATGAAAAGTAAAGCCTTTTGAACCTCAGTCTGAACCCTTTGAAGCATTTAGTTCAGTAAGGTTCGCTTGTCGAGTCACAGAATATCCTTAATAAAATTGACTATCGCACTAATATAATGAAATAATGTACCTTAGTATATTGTTGATACACTATAAGCAAGTCTTCATTTTCTTGTGTAGACAGCGAATGTATCCGGTAGTTTAAATAAACTACTACTAGAGCAACGTGGCACCCTGTTCCTTCTTTTTGTCTAATAATATATTATGGTTGAGCTCAGGATAAAATGTTCTGAAGAGATTGGATTCGTTTTTGTCATTAAAATATTGTAAAAACTTTAATAAAGTGCTACACAATGAGATACTGTGTATTTAAATAATTAAAAAAACATGCACGTTTCAATTTAAAGTGAAATGTCAGTGTAATGTGTATTAAATATATGATACTGTTTTCTTTTAAATGACTGTAATAATCTGACACATAAAATATCGATGCATTCGCTACAACATTTAGAACTTAACGTTCAGTGTAAAGCAGCAATAGGCTACCGGCAAGTCAAAATGCAAGTATGATCCGTGTGCGGAATGTGCATAAAAAGACATGTAGTAAGCTACACTTACATTATGAATATATAGGTGTACTTTTACTTAAGTGTGTTTGCCCGAATCACGCCTAATGTAATAAAAACGCTTTTACCATTTTATAATTTATATATTACTTATTTGCTTTTTTCATACCCTTTTCATATTTCTGACTTTTTTTCCCTGTTCAATATCTTCAATGTGTGTTTTTTTAATCAAATGCTATTAATGACAATGTACACGTAAATGTCCGAGTTTGTCTTTACACTTTAAATTGTGAATTTACATCCGCATTTGTAATGGCTTATTGTGGGTTACACCTTATTATCGGTCTAACTTGCTCAGGTCAGCTAAACCAACTTTCAGGATTAGCTTTTTGGTACACTGCAATCAGGACTAATTTAGTAGAGCTGCAGGATTTGCTGGTCTGCATTTTAATCCACTCGATGGGGACTAAAACTCGCTTGGAGAAAAAAAAAGTTCGTTTGATATTTTTCAGTGTGAAACCAAGTGAAGCAAAATTGCAACATTTTAGTTCGTTTGCAAGTGGATTCTGAATCGGATCTTTATAAACGCACTAGGTATGAAAGGGCCCGAAGTCACTGGTACGCTGCAATCGATTAAGAGTTTAGCATATGTTTGTGTCACTGTCACTTTAAATGAAATGTACAATTGCGGTACTGGATGAGTAAATGATACTGTTTTCTTTTAAATGTGTACTGTAATAATCTGACATAAAATATCGATGCATTCGCTACCGCTCCACCTTTTTAAAACCTATTGACCACGAGCGTAAATACAGTTGGACAGGAGGTTTGGCTGCCTGGGTCTCTGCTTTCCGATTGGACAGGCTTATCCGATATTGAACGCCTATTTGTCTTTGTTTTCTTGGTCCAGTTGCCAATGTTCCCGGCATTCCAAGGATTAAACGGCAGTAGCGATTTTGATTTGCTGTGCATCTGATCACGAGGTTTACTCCTGCTCTGTGGTCTGGACCTGTGCAATACTGACAGTGTAAGGGTTGTTTGAGCAGGCTGAAAAGATTGAGGTTTGTTTCTGTGAATCGAGTAAGCAGATTTAAATCGTGCAGAACAATACCCTGTAAGTGATTTTATGTTTCAGTAATGACTCGCTGGTATACCGCTACTGTTGCTGTGCTCGTCCGACAATAATTATTTAGATTTATTCTGTTTTATATTTGTAGCGTGTACCGTTTTGTGAAAAGGTGCCGGATGTACTAATTTGAAAACCAGGTAATACTGCGTGCGGTGCTACCCGGATACGCACTTGTAAAAATACTAGGAAACTAATCTGTTCTATTATTCATTATTTTTCACTTGTCTTTTTCTTTTATGAACATCCAGTTACGATAAGTAATTTAGCAATAGTCTATACTAATTCGTTTGAATATTTTGACAAGACCGAGATCGAATATGTAAAATGGTTGGCTTTCACCGTGCATTTTAGCACCGTACTGTTTATCAAGCAAAAGGTTTACTCGCCTAAACGTCACGTGATTCGTTTTACATATGCAAACCGATAGATACGGTAGCTTATTAAAACGTGATCGACATGTCTACGTGCATGCTTTAAAAATTGAGTCATTTCAGAATTTGATTCCTGTTTTATTGTTAACATAAGTCCTCCAGCTCAACACGTTTCATCATTGTCCTTACGTTTTTTGACCTAAATGTAGGCTCGCATATTTACTGATTTGCCTCACACATGACTCAGCCAGGAAATCCTCTCTAATCCTTCAGAGTCCATGTTCTTGGCCAGAAATCGCTTTAGTAACAGTCAAAACGGCGACCTTTAGGTTGATTATAAAAACCGCAGACGGTCATACATTAAATACAGTGTCAGTATTCGTGTAAGATCGATACATTAAATACAGTGTCAGTATTCGTGTAAGATCGTCCCCCCGCCCAACTCATCGGGATCTTTATTAGCTTCAGCAGTATGCAAGGATTGAAACACCGTTGATATATCTAATCCCTTCCCTAGTTGTATACAAACATGCCTACTGTAAGTAAGCGGGGTCATTCTAAAGTATGCTTATCCCTTAATTCAATACTGTATTTCACAAAGAAGTCCAGAAAGTTGAGCTGTACAGCAACATCCATTAACAAGCCTATTACTGTGGACTGTGGATCTTAAAAAAACAAATGGCTTTGTGCTCCCATAATAAACTTGTCAGGTGAAGCACGCTGCCAAAACCGAACTGTGTTTTGCAGACAGGACTCCACTTATAAATCTTACACCATTACATATGTGCTCTGTTTTTATTGCACAACTACAGTAATACTAATAGAAACTAGTGAAATTGTAGCTTTTGTTGGGTATGTACTGTAGTGCTGTGAAGTGTCATGCTGTGTGATGATGAATTCCTGTAGTACAGTAGCTGGGGATGTACTGTAGTGCTGTGAAGTGTCATGCTGTGCGATGATGAATTCCTGTAGTACAGTAGCTGGGGATGTACTGTAGTGCTGTGTGGTGATGAATTCCTGTAGTACAGTAGCTGGGGATGTACTGTAGTGCTGTGAAGTATCATGCGGTGTGATGATGAATTCCTGTAGTACAGTAGCTGGCGATGTACTCTAGTGCTGTGAAGTGTCATGCTGTGTGATGATGAATTCCTGTAGTACAGTAGCTGGGGATGTGCTGTAATGCTGTGAAGTGTCATGCTGTGTGATGATGAATTCCTGTAGTACAGTAGCTGGGGATGTACTGTAGTGCTGTGAAGTGTCATGCTGTGTGATGATGAATTCCTGTAGTACAGTAGCTGGGGATGTACTGTAGTGCTGTGAAGTGTCATGCTATGTGATGATGAATTCCTGTAGTGCAGTAGCTGGGGATGTACTGTAGTGCTGTGAAGTGTCATGCTGTGTGATGATTAATTCCTGTAGTACAGTAGCTGAGGATGTACTGTAGTGCTGTGAAGTGTCATGCTGTGTGATGATTAATTCCTGTAGTACAGTAGCTGAGGATGTACTGTAGTGCTGTGAAGTGTCATGCTGTGTGATGAATTCCTGTAGTACAGTAGCTGGGGACGTGCTGTGAAGTGTCATGCTGTGTGATGAATTCCTGTAGTACAGTAGCTGTGGCTGGGGATGTACTGTATGTTACTGTCATACTTGTTAAGATTGGGACAGTCCTTCAATTGTATGGTTGACTGCTGCTGTGGCTTCACCAAATTCTTCCATATCCAAGAATAGGTCAGGTCAGGTTAAGGCTGGAAGATTGGAGAGGTCACTGCAAATGACCAGTGTTTCATCTCCCATTGAACCATTTTGTGAATGCTAAGGCATTATTCATCTGGGTGCAGTCCGCTACCTTTAGACAGAATCAATAGACTGTCTTTCTCGAATTCCATGTCAGTCTGCTCCAGTACCATGACAGAATTACAGTACTCTCTGTACACTGTGAATCTTTGAAGTCATGATTCCACTGCTGCACCATGCAACCCTAATTGCCATGTGCTGTATAGAGTAAGGGTCTTCAGAGACGCGCTCAATCGGAGGAGGACAGTGGTGGATACAGTGTAATCTCTGTTGACCATTGACACAGGATATTGCGTAGCATCTGCTCGTGGTCAGTTCTTCCTGGCTGATATTCATTACTTGAAACAGTCATCTTTGCACAACAGCAAACCGAGGCACGGACAGTTCAGTAATATTGCTCCATTCAGATATCTGGCACTGTCCAGAAACTACAAGCTGCTCTGTATTTTTTTTTTCTCACTAATTATGTATGTGATGCGTTATGATTATTTTTGGGACTATTTTCATAAAACCTTTCTCGGCAGAAGGGTACCGACGAATCATTACACGTTCAAGGTAAGTCTAGGTTTTAAAACAAAATTATGCTACGTATCATTTTCTAATAGTGATAGTGCCTTCTCAATGAAGGCTCTACCGTGTGGTAGTTGACCACGACTTGGTGCCCTCGTCTTTGGCTTGGAAAGCATAACTCCAGTCGTGGTCAACTAACACGCGGTCAAGCCTTCGACGGGCACTGTCACTTAAACGGTGAATATAAGCAAGTGTATACTGATAAGTGTATCAATATGTGCTGAAGGAAAGTCACAGTATGCACCTGTTACAGCACTGCAGATACAGCACTCTACTGTGTGTAATAAGCATATGTTTGCATTCACTCTTAACCAAGTGCTTTGTGTTTATTCAGTAATCCTTTTTATTTTTTTCTAGAAACTAAATGCTTGACTGTCTCCTGTATTCTGAAGATCAATATGGACTGATCCAGGGTGAGTAACACAGTATAGTTAATTAATTTCATACGAGCAGTTTGGCACGGCTGGGGCCCTGAACATGTACATGTAAATAGTGTGGGTTTTGAATTGTTTAAACAGCTAGTGAGAGTGCTAGTGAGCACTCTCACTAGCTGTTTATTCAGTGCTGGGTTTCACAGCTTTCCTAGTTTAGAGCACTCTCACTATCTGTTTATTCAGTGCTGTTGGTTTCACAGCTTTCCTAGTTTAGAGCACTCTCACTAGCTGTTTATTCAGTGCTGGGTTTCACAGCTTTCCTAGTTTAGAGCACTCTCACTAGCTGTTTGAAAGCGTTATTTCTTTTGATTTTATTTTTCCCTGATAGTGTGTGTATCATACAATCCAGAGTTGCTGTAGCCTAGTTATGTGTTAAATAAACCATGCTCTATACAGTACAAACATGCACGGTGCTTCTAGTTGATACAGTGCTCTAGTTCTTTCATTTTAGAATAAGATTCTGCTGGCATTAATGACATCAGCCTGTACTGTATTCTCCAGCAGTCAGTGCACCTGACTGTTTGGTGCTTGCACTGAATGCAACCAACAACAGTGCAACAACAATTGAAAATGAATCCCAGGCTATGAGAGCTCATTAACTTTGCTATGGAATTGCAGTTGTGTAGCTAGTGACTATTTCAGGAACCTCCTCCCCCTCCCTATATATTTGCAGGGTCACATTGACATATCCATGAAAATCAAGTGCCTGGGCCAATATTTCCATAATAAAAGTAGCCTAGATGTTGATTGGAAGCTTACCGTTTTGCGACTTTCATTAAACTACAAGTAAAACAAAAAAAGATGAGAACTGTTTTTGAACAATATTTCTTAGGATAACAGCCTTCTCAAAAGTGCCCTTATTGTTAATTTTTAACATGGATGGAAATAAGACTCTGTCACAAAGACGGCCGGAGTGGGTGGCGTCAGACCAGAGCCAGGAAATGGAAAAAGGATGGCGGTTGCGCCGTCTTTATTCAATATACAAAAAATAAATCAAACGTTTTAACAAAAAGAGAAAACTGTGCTCACCGAGTAAAATAAACAGTTAAACAAAAAACAAGTCACGAACACAAAATAAAGAAATACAATAACTGGTCCAGGTCAGGCTGAGCTGTAGCCGTCACTGTTCCTGGACTTATTCTTAAAGCTTTTTCTCTCGTTGCTCTCGCTCCTACTCCACCACCCGAGCTGGAGAGCTGCAGGCTTTTTATAACAGGTGACCATCTCCCGATTAGCAACAAATTAAATCACCTAATTAATTCGCGAGATGGCCACCTTCTGCACGAGTTTTCTACTAAACGGCTACGCCGTCACAAATACATAAATAATAATATACGCGGCGCTTCGCCGTCCTAAAACACAATAAATAAATAAACAAACAAACACAAAATAACACAGGCGGAGGGGACCCCGTTCTAAAATAAAATAAACAAATACTGTACAGGGCTGCTCGCCCTGGTACAGACTCCCATTGCATAGCCGTTTGATCCATTGCTGGTTTCACTACGTTTAATAAGACATACAGTACCTAAGCTTGTTACCGATACACTGTACAGCTCTTAGAAAAATCTGGAATGGGTGAAACTGCTATGCAACAGGAGGCTTATTTCTATACCTGTTTAACAAGAATAATCTTGGACTTGTATAAGGCTGAGGATTTCTATCGATGCATCGTATCGTTTGACAACTATCGATAGTCAAGCCTGTGCATCGTTCTTGTGTAAAGAGTTTAGCAAAGGAAAGCTTTTATTTTTTTAAAATTTGGAATCTGCAATTATTTTTTGCATTAAGTTCAGAGCTTCTCTGCTCTCCTCAGGTCTGATTCGCTGAATCTGCATGCGATTGAGCTTACCTTCTCCCCCTGCCCCGTCCCCTGTGAGTGTTTACTGATGGGATTGGATTTGTGCAGGAGTCTTCAAAGTAACAGAGCAAGTTAAGAGCGTTGTGCCATGTTTACAAATGCTGTATCGACCGAGCTACAGTGCCTTCCAATGTTTGGCAAGTATTGTCTAAAGTTAGACGGCAAAGAAGTAAAGTAAAGGAAGTAATGTTTGGGATACTCCGGTAACATAATCTGCATGACCATTTAATGAGATGGCACCCTACAAAACATCAAACAAAATCTGAATTTACCAGTATTCAACTGAACTACCCCCGAGTAAAAATAAAGAAAAGCAGCCAAGATCATTACAAAAGTTGTGTCTTTGGTCAGAAGGGTTAAGCATCCCGGCAACGTCCGTCCCTAGTGAGCAGGTATTCAGTAATGCTGGGCAGAGTGTAAGCAAGTGCCAGTCATTGCTTCAATTAAAACAAAATGTGGACACTATCATGATCCTTCACACAGTTCAAATATAAGCCATGGACAACACTCTTGTTACAAAACTGCTGTGACAGTGATCCCTTTTTTTTTAGTTTTTTCCCTTGATTGGTTGTTACTCTGACTTGTTATGGATTTATACAACTTTTTATATTTAAAGACCAACTGACATCAGTGTGGTCTGTAAAATATATATATATATATATATATATATATATATATATATATATATATATATATATATATACAGTACTGTGCAAAAGTTTTAGGCAGGTGTGAAAAAATGCTGTAAAGTAAGAATGCTTTCAAAAATAGACATGTTAATAGATTATATTTATCAATTAACTAAATGCAAAGTGAGTGAACAGAAGAAAAATCTAAATCAAATCCATATTTGGTGTGACCACCCTTTGCCTTCAAAACAGCATCAATTCTTCTAGGTACACTTGCACAAAGTCAGGGATTTTGTAGGCATATAGTCAGGTGTATGATTAAACAATTATACCAAACAGGTGCTAATGATCATCAATTCAATATGTAGGTTGAAACACAATCATTAACTGAAACAGAAACAGCTGTGTAGGAGGAATAAAACTGGGTGAGGAACAGCCAAACTCAGCTAACAAGGTGAGGTTGCTGAAGACAGTTTACTGTCAAAAGTCATACACCATGGCAAGACTGAGCACAGCAACAAGACACAAGGTAGTTATACTGCATCAGCAAGGTCTCTCCCAGGCAGAAATTTCAAGGCAGACAGGGGTTTCCAGATGTGCTGTCCAAGCTCTTTTGAAGAAGCACAAAGAAACGGGCAACGTTGAGGACCGTAGACGCAGTGGTCGGCCAAGGAAACTTACTGCAGCAGATGAAAGACACATCATGCTTACTTCCCTTCGTAATTGGACGATGTCCAGCAGTGCCATCAGCTCAGAACTGGCAGAAAACAGTGGGACCCTGGTATACCCATCTACTGTCCGGAGAAGTCTGGTTAGAAGTGGCCTTCATGGAAAACTTGCTGCCAAAAAGCCATACCTCTGACGTAGAAACAAGGCCAAGCGACTCAACTATGCATGAAAACACAGGAACTGGGGTGCAGAAAAATGGCACCAGGTGCTCTGGACTGATGAGTCAAAATTTGAAATATTTGGCTGTAACAGAAGGCAGTTTGTTCGCCGAAGGGCTGGAGAGCGATACACGAATGAGTGTCTGCAGGCAACAGTGAAGCATGGTGGAGGTTCCTTGCAAGTTTGGGGCTGCATTTCTGCAAATGGAGTTGGGAATTTGGTCAAAATTAATGGTCTCCTCAATGCTGAGAAGTACAGGCAGATACTTATCCATCATGCAATACCATCAGGGAGGCATCTGATTGGCCCCAAATTTATTCTGCAGAATGACAACGACCCCAAACATACAGCGAAAGTCATTAAGAACTATCTTCAGCGTAAAGAAGAACAAGGAGTCCTGGAAGTGATGGTATGGCCCCACAGAGCCCTGATCTCAACATCATCGAGTCTGTCTGGGATTGCATGAAGAGAGAGAAGCAACTGAGGCTGCCTAAATCCACAGAAGAACTGTGGTTAGTTCTCCAAGATGTTTGGGCCAACCTACCTGCCGAGTTCCTTCAAAAACTGTGTGCAAGTGTACCTAGAAGAATTGATGCTTGATGCTGTTTTGAAGGCAAAGGGTGGTCACACCAAATATGGATTTGATTTAGATTTTTCTTCTGTTCACTCACTTTGCATTTAGTTAATTGATAAATATAAACTATTAACATGTCTATTTTTGAAAGCATTCTTACTTTACAGCATTTTTTCACACCTGCCTAAAACTTTTGCACAGTACTGTATATATATATATGTAAACAGTGAGGGGGTGTTTGAGACTCTTACTGTCTGCTGATGAGAAGTAAGAAAACATTTGAAAGCATTGGTTCATTCTCCTGTAATGGGAGTCCGAAGTCCTTTTGTTTTAGTAACTAAGGTTTCGTGTTTTACCTTGAATCAGCGGGAATGCGTAACTGGCAGTGTGGGAAGGATTTTTAGATGTTACATTTTGGTCAAACGGTTTAGTGTTTTACCTTGAAACATGTGATAATGCCTAACTGGCAGTGTGGGAAGGATTTTTAGATGTTACATTTTGGTCAAACTGCTGTTAATGTTTTATCCAACATGCTCGGATGCTTCTTTGTGGAAGACCTTTGTCCTGTAACTCGAGTGTTGTGTACAGTAGCCTGTCACTGAGTTCAACCAAAAGAGAAGAGAAGAGGTGTTGCAAGTACTGTGTGTGAAACCAAATGACAGAAAGGGGGAAAAGAAACTCCATGCCGTACATCTGCAGAATGTGGTGAGTGAGTACGGTGTCTGTGAATCTACAGTACAGAATGTAGCTACAGTACTTGCATCGACACTGATCTGCAGAATGTGGTGAGTGAGTACGGTGTTTGTGAATCTACAGTACAGAATGTAGCTGCAGTACTTGCATTGCCACTGATCTGCAGAATGTGGTGAGTGAGTACGGTGTCTGTGAATCTACAGTACAGAATGTAGCTACAGTACTTGCATTGTCACTGATCTGCAGAATGTGGTGAGTGAGTACGGTGTCTGTGAATCTACAGTACAGAATGTAGCTACAGTACTTGCATCGTCACTGATCTGCAGAATGTGGTGAGTGAGTACGGTGTCTGTGACTCTACAGTACAGAATGTAGCTACAGTACTTGCATTGCCACTGATCTGCAGAATGTGGTGAGTGACTACGGTGTCTGTGAATCTACAGTACAGAATGTAGCTACAGTACTTGCATTGTCACTGATCTGCAGAATCAGGTTAGTGAGTACGGTGTCTGTGAATCTACAGTACAGAATGTAGCTACAGTACTTGCATTGTCACTGATCTGCAGAATGGTGAGTGAGAACGGTGTCTGTGAATCTACAGTACAGAATGTAGCTACAGTACTTGCATCGTCACTGATCTGCAGAATGTGGTGAGTGAGTACGGTGTCTGTGAATCTACAGTACAGAATGTAGCTACAGTACTTGCATTGTCACTGATCTGCAGAATGTGGTGAGTGAGTACGGTGTCTGTGAATCTACAGTACAGAATGTAGCTACAGTACTTGCATTGTCACTGATCTGCAGAATGTATTGAGTGAGTACGGTGTCTGTGAATCTACAGTACAGAATGTAGCTACAGTACTTGCATTGTCACTGATCTGCAGAATGTGGTGAGTGAGTACGGTGTCTGTGAATCTACAGTACACAATGTAGCTACAGTACTTGCCTCGTCACTGATCTGCAGAATGTGGTGAGTGAGTACGGTGTCTGTGAACCTACAGTACAGAATGTAGCTACAGTACTTGCATTGTCACTGATCTGCAGAATGTGGTGAGTGAGTACGGTGTCTGTGAATCTACAGTACAGAATGTAGCTACAGTACTTGCATTGCCACTGATCTGCAGAATGTGGTGAGTGAGTACGGTGTCTGTGAATCTACAGTACAGAATGTAGCTACAGTACTTGCATTGTCACTGATCTGCAGAATGTGGTGAGTGAGTACGGTGTCTGTGAATCTACAGTACAGAATGTAGCTACAGTACTTGCATTGTCACTGATCTGCAGAATGTATTGAGTGAGTACGGTGTCTGTGAATCTACAGTACAGAATGTAGCTACAGTACTTGCATCGTCACTGATCTGCAGAATGTGGTGAGTGAGTACGGTGTCTGTGACTCTACAGTACAGAATGTAGCTACAGTACTTGCATTGCCACTGATCTGCAGAATGTGGTGAGTGACTACGGTGTCTGTGAATCTACAGTACAGAATGTAGCTACAGTACTTGCATTGTCACTGATCTGCAGAATCAGGTTAGTGAGTACGGTGTCTGTGAATCTACAGTACAGAATGTAGCTACAGTACTTGCATTGTCACTGATGTGCAGAATGTGGTGAGTGAGTACGGTGTCTGTGAATCTACAGTACAGAATGTAGCTACAGTACTTGCCTCGTCACTGATCTGCAGAATGTGGTGAGTGAGTACGGTGTCTGTGAATCTACAGTACAGAATGTAGCTACAGTACTTGCATTGTCACTGATGGGTGTACTTGTTGTATTGGTATCAATCGGCCTCCGTAGATTTGCAATGGAAGCCTTTTCTCTGCAAAGGGGGTGTTCAACTTACAAAAGAATAATATATTTTCTCAACGATTGTCATAAGTTTAAAAGATGTATCAAACATCATTTTGCAGGGTTAGAAACTAACAATATTGTGGTTCAAGTCCTGAAGGACTGAAGAAATAGTACCTTTTGAAACTTGCTAGTCTTGATGTGAACTTGCTAGTCTTGATGTGAACTTGCTAGTCCTGATGTGAACTTGCTAGTCCTGATGTGAACTTGCTAGTCTTGATGTAAACTTGCTAGTCTTGATGTGAAATTGCTAGTCCTGATGTGAAATTGCTAGTCCTGATGTGAACTTGCTAGTCTTGATGTGAATTTGCTAGTCTTGATGTAAACTTGCTAGTCTTGATGTAAACTTGCTAGTCTTGATGTAAACTTGCTAGTCCTTATGTGAAGTGCCTAAGTTGGAATCAACAACAACAGCTGGGGTCCCTAAAAATAGGCTTACATTTTTTGTTCCTAAAAAATGCACTGTTATAAGTTTAGATTTAATTTAACAAAGGCACCGTAGTAAACGTTTCTACAGACGGATCAGTCCCCTGTATGCATCTCGTTACTGAGCGACTGATGTACTGTGTGCTGAGAAACTGACACTGACAGCACCAGACGGGATGACAGAGGAACACAATTCTCTCAGCCGTGTCACCTTGCTGACCACGAAGCTCTGCCTGAAATTGACACCGATGGCACAAATAAAATGTTTATTCTATTGTACATTACATGTGTTGCTATTTACAAAAATGCTGGCTGCTTTGTGGGGTCACAGCCTGTGAGTGATTTACATAACTATGAATTACTACCTACAATAATTAATGTGTCTTCACTAAAGTCCCAATTTAAAGACAGTACGTTTCACTGTAGCCCTTGGGATGAAATTGTTAGCTAGGTGACTACAATTTTTTTTTTTTTTTTAATTAGCAGTGGGAGAGAACTGCTTCAGCAAGTACAGGAGAATCTGCCAGAACTGACTGACGCTGAATCTACTAGGTTGAATACTAATGAAAGCATAACAAATACAAAAGAAAAACAAGGGAAACTGTATAAATGGATTTGAATATTTATTTATTTATTGTATTTATGTAGTATGGAGGACCAAAACGGTCAAAATTAAATGATGAAATACAAAATCATGAAATCGTGAAATAAATAATTAAATACATACATTTATTGTGAAATAAATATATACATAAATAAAATATACCAAATTATTATGAAATATTTTGCATTATAATATTAAATAATGGCCTTTTTCATTTCATAATTACATTTTTCAGAATCACGTTTTTCACAACGGCGCTTTTCATTTCATAATGACACATTTCATAATGTAACAAAAATACACATTGGTACTTAGCTCAGCCAATCCGCTTGAGGCCTTGTCAGCGCTGGCATGATGCCAAGGTAATCGATCTTAAAGGATTATCCAATCGGTGTCCAGATACTGCCCACTTGCTTTGATTGACACAAACCCTTCCCATTATGAAATGTGTCATTATGCTGAAAAACGCCGTTGTGAAAAGTCATTATGAAATGTGTCATTATGAAATGAAAAGCACCATTGTGAAAAACGTGATTCTGAAATGCGTCATGAAAAACATCATTATGAAATGCGTCATTATGAAATGAAAAGCACCGTTGTGAAAAACGTGATTCTGAAATACGTCATTATGAAATGAAAAGCACCGTTGTGAAAAACGTGATTCTGAAATACGTCATTATGAAAAACTTCATTATGAAATGTGTCATTATGAAATGAAAAAGGCCATTTAATATTATAATGCAAAATATTTCATAATAATTTGGTATATTATTTATGACTATATTTATTTCACAATAAATGTAGGCCCTATGTATTTAATTATTTATTTCATGATTTCTTATTTCATTTAATTTTGACAGTTTTGATCCTCCATAATGTAGCGCATGTCACACGTACAACTGCCATAATCAGACCATTTACATAACATATTTAAATAAATAGTACACATACTACAAAAGCAGCAAATATAAAACCCACGAAGATAAGAGCCATTTTATAAAAGTGCATTTTAGTCTTGACTTAAACTGTAATGGGCCCAGTTTCCCTGACAAACGAAGGCAGAGTGTTCCATAATTTAGGCGTTCTACAAGAAAGCCCTACCTCCTGTTTTGCTTTTGTTGACCCTAGAAATAACCAGCAGCCGCGCATCCTTTGATCTCAGAGTGCAGTTTGGAAGATACGGGGTCAGTAACTCCTGCAAATAAGTAGGTGCTAATCCATTCAGGGCCTTGTAAGTTAACAGCAAAATCAATTCTATATTGCACAGGGAGCCAGTGTAAAGAGGCCAAAAAGGGGTAATATGTTCAGTTTTTCTGGTTTTAGTCAGAATTCTAGCAGTGATATTCTGAACAAGCTGCAAACGGGATACCACACGTTTTGGGACACCAGAAAAAAGTGCATTACAATAATCAATTCAAGATGAAATGAAGGCATGCATGTGACGGATCGCCTTCTGGTTTTCCAGAGCCGCAGTGAATGTTTTACTTTTTAAACGCTGATATTAACTGTTCTGATTGTAAAGCATCCACATTATAATTTGACAGAACAGGTGGTGATTTATTTGCACTATGCGGGCCTTATTTTCTCCCATTGGTGCTTGAGCACCGGAGCGCTCATGGAATCGCTGCCTGTGCACCTATTATCAGTGAGTTAAAGCCTGGTTTTCAAACAAATTGATTATCGCTAATTAGTACTGTATTGGTATAAGAAAAAAATGTGTTTTTAAAAAAATAATTTCAACTTCCAATCACTTAAAGTATGCTGACGATAATGTAAACAACACCAAGCTTCAGACGGTGAATCCCACACTTTGAGCGTGTTACTGTTGTTTTTAGGTAAAGGAGTTTTAACAACACATTATGATAATGTTCATTATGGTAATTGCTTATTTATTAGTTTTAAAATGTTAAGTAAAACATGGTCTATTTTTTGACCTTGTTAGTACAACCACCCCCGTTTTGCTAATCACTTTTTGTTTTGTTTTGTGGTGGGGGGGTCACAACTCGGTATAGATCTCCAAATCTTTGTAAAATGACTTTACACTTACTTCAAAGACGCATTGTATTTCAGGAAATTCAAACGGCCAATAAATTTTGCATCCCGCGCAGTTCTGAGTGACTGACTGTTTTCTAAGCATTATTTATGAATGCTTATTCACCACTGCTACACCCCGTTAGAAAATTGACTTTATTGCATTTTTTTAACGCAACACTGAACGTGAGAGTGTATCTGTACATTTGTTTTAAGCACTCGCCCAGAGGACTACGGAGACACAGACATCAACTAGTCCTCATCAGATTTAATTCATCTCGGGCGAGTGTGAGTTTCTAACCCTGATTTTGTGTTGAGAAGACTTTTAGAGAGAGATCCCACTGGAACTAAATATCCTATTAAAAAATAAACTCGGTGACTGAACCCTTCATTGTCATGAGTGCAGGTGGGGTGGAGGGGGGAACAAATCCAGGACTCGAGATTCACCCCATACCCCACAGAACCAGCATGCAAATCCAGGACTCGAGAGTTAACCCTTACCCTGCAGAACCAGCGTGCAAATCCAGGACTCGATTCACCCCTTACCCTGCAGAACCAGCGTGCAAATCCAGGACTTGAGATTCACCCCTTACCCTGCAGAACCAACGTGCAAATCCAGGACTCGAGATTCACCCCTTACCCTGCAGAACCAACGTGCAAATCCAGGACTTGAGATTCACCCCTTACCCTGCAGAACCAACGTGCAAATCCAGGACTCGAGATTCACCCCTTACCCTGCAGAACCAACGTGCAAATCCAGGACTTGAGATTCACCCCTTACCCTGCAGAACCAACGTGCAAATCCCGGACTCGAGATTCACCCCTTACCCTGCAGAATCAGCGTGCAAATCCAGGACTCGAGATTCACCCCTTACCCTGCAGAACCAACGTGCAAATCCAGGACTCGAGATTCACCCCTTACCCTGCAGAACCAGCATGCAAATCCAGGACTTGAGATTCACCCCTTACCCTGCAGAACCAGTGTGCAAATCCAGGACTCGAGATTCACCCCTTACCCTGCAGAACCAGTGTGCAAATCCAGGACTCGAGATTCACCCCTTACCCTGCAGAACCAGCTTGCAGGGCTATGACAGGCAGCTCTTGTGTAGGAAAATAAACATGCTGCAGTGCTGGGGCTCTTCCAGCAGGTGAGGCTATTTATTAGCTGATCACAGTAAATGATGGGTGTAAAAAGGATTGAACTGGAGATAAAACATTACCTGATCCATTTAAAGTACAGTATATAGGGCAACAATCTGTAATCCCCACCATGTTCAAGTAATAAAACTACCAAATTTTAGAATAAATTTTGTTTTGTGCATTGCTTCCATCTGGCTCGTATATATTTCACTCCAGTTAGTTCTCATACAGCAGGGGTCACTGTTGTATACCCATGGACTTCTCCTGTCCTTTATTGCTGTACCTGTTCTGTGTCCATCCCTATATCACATGTGGAGTGGGCAAGTCTACATGAAAACTGACTGTGGCCTATTCACTGTATAATATTTGCTGATCTAGCCTCTATCCTCTGGGACCAATGTAAGAGTGAAGACCTATCTGTCGAAGGGAAAACATGTACAGAACTGTATGTGATCGAGGGGTTCTGTGACATCATAAACCATGAGAGATGCACTGCGGCCAAATGTTGTTTTTTTATATTACATGGATTTTGAAAAATATGATAAAATATGATGTTCAAGATATCTATCAATACTATCTCAGAACAGAGCATACCTTTCTGGGTTCAACTCCCTGTCATCTATTTTCATAATGCATGAATGACAACAAGAAGTGTTATATTTAATGTTATATTTAATGAACTTCTAATAACTTTGTATTACGTAGAATTTCATTGTTTTGTGTACAATATATTTTAATATTGAGCTTGTAAGAAGCAGTGTGGATTGGAATTTAATCAGAGTCACTGTCTGTGTCAAAGGTCTGCAAAGTTTCATCAGATTGATTGCTTGATCGCTTGTCGATTTGGACCTTAACTGCCTGGTTGACAGTACATTTGGGTCCAAAGACTGTTTACATGCTGTGTGTAGGAGTGTACCAATTAGTTTCCCAGCCAGTGGGTGGCGCTGTCTCCTGTTCCCTTGCTGCTGCTGTGCTGGAGGTTTGTTTGTTTGTTTGTTTGTTTGTTTGTTTACCATGCATGCAACTTTTTCATGTCACAAAAGTGCAATATGACTTTTTTTTTAGCATGGGCCACAGTGTAAATCTAGCTGCTATCCATGTAATATATATGCATATGTTTTTTATTTCAGGCGAATGAGAATGGCCCCCCAACGATGCTAGGGCTACCATGGGCAGCGTCACGTTGCGCTATTTCTGCTATGGGTGTCTATTCACTTCCGTGACTTGGACACTTCTGCTCTTCATTTACTTTAATCTTAGCCAGGAAAGCCAGCCCTTGAAGAATGTGCCCGTCAAGGGGGGCCAGTCCTTCAAGTACTTCCCCAGGAAGTTCCAGCCCCGCTTCACACGGAGCCCCAGCTGGCTGCAGGGTCCCAACCAACACTGGGGCAAGGAGGAGGGCCGCAAAAAAGCAGCAGAGCTCTCTCCAGAAATGGGTACGAGGACAATTAAAACCACCGATACTGGTAAAAATAAAATAAAGATCTAGATGGTACATGCATGGCTTGAAACACACAAGCCGCTGGTTGCATGATCAACTACTCCAGTTAGTAAAACTACAGAATCTGGTGTGATTAATTCATGCTGTGAAAAGTACACTCTGTTCAGAGCAGATTTACCAGGGGCTTGATTTGTTCAAAATCCTAGAACCTGGTCATTTCAGTAAAATGCAGTAGTGGCACAAATTATTTAAACCACAAATGATTTACAGCCAAACTAGGGGTGGGAATTGTATTGCCCGTGTTTCCTCACTCAGACCCCTGACTTACTAAATACCCTGGTATCTCTGAACAGCATTTGGAGTTCTATTGATAGTGGTCACTTCTTCCCCCTCCCCCCCCCTCCAGGAATGATTTTCAATGAAGTGGACCAGGAGGTGAGAGACGTGGGCTACCACAAACATGCTTTTAATGTACTCATCAGTAACCGGCTGGGCTATCACAGGGAGCTGCCTGACACCAGGAACACAAAGTAGGTGATTCAAAGAGAAACCTGTTTGAATAAAACTGATTGAATTAATCAATCTCACAGTAAAACCTGTAGTGGGTTTAACTGTTATACAGCAGGAGTCTTATTTCCATCCCTGAATAAACACGGGAGGGGTGTGCTTGCTAACTCTTCCCTGTAATTGTGCCTGCAGATGTAAAGGAAAGCTCTACCCTGTGGATCTCCCGAGTGCCAGTGTTGTGATTTGTTTCTTTAACGAAGCGTTCTCAGCCCTGCTGCGCACGCTGCACAGTGTTTTAGATCGAACCCCGTCCCACTTGCTGCACGAAGTCATACTGGTGGACGACAACAGCGAATTTAGCAAGTATTATTTCATACATGTTTAGGGCATAAAGAAACACTTCTGATCTATTAGAATTGTACTGTGGAGTATGCAAAAGTAATTGCAGTGAAGTAAAGCCAATTATTTTTGGTTTGTCAGGGGTAGCCAACCCTGGTCCTGGAGAGCCACAGTCCTGCAGGTGTTCTGGGTATCTGTAAATCGTCAATGGAAAAAATGTTAGTGTTGACCAATTAACAAAATCATTGATTTCAATTAAGCAATTGAGAACTCAGGCCACTCCTGGTCTACGTGAACAATCATTTACTGTGTCAATCCCTTTTAGGACACTTTATTAAAATTAGGTATATCTGGTGTAGCTGGCAGTAATACTATCTGCATTGTTTTGGAGCTATATTTTCAGTAACCACTGCCTCATGTTGTGGCACATGATCTCAGTATTTTTTGTCTTTAGTGAAGTCATGAGACTTGAGATTAATTAGCCAGTCAGGGTTAGGAGTTATTCGCACGCGATCCTACAGGCTGTCTAATTCCAGTGACTTCTCAGCTTTTCTCTAGTAGGAAATCTCTCTTCATCTCATTGCTAGTTAAAGTTGGCTCTTCCAATCCTGATCTTTGTTCCAAACCTGTTCTCTACTTCAGACCCTGAAGTAGTTTATTTATATCACCTGTTAAACCTGGCGTGGACTTGTCCTCCCTGGACCGTGATTGGACAGCTCTGCTCTGTACTGTATTACACTTGCAGCAAATGGCACAATTTTTGCTATCTGAACCATGAATATTCAATGTGCTGCACACAGGGCAACACACTGTAGAGTTGTTAGAACAATCTGCTCATTTGTTGGGAGTGTTCTAGACAGTTTTTGTAAAGAATATTATTCATGCTTTATCAAGTTCTTCATTGTGATAGTATTTCAGGGTTGTTGTTTTCTGATAAGATTTCTTATGTTGGACTTTTGGCAGAAAAGTAAAAATAATGAATTAAATGAATAACTGAAAGCCAAATGCCGCCACAACATGTCTGGTTGGTGAGCATTTTGTGTGGAACATCTGCTGACTTTGTTTGTTTGTTTGTGTGCATTTCCACAGCTGACCTGAAGGAGGAGCTAGACGCATATATCAAGAAGAACCTTCCGGGCAAAGTGAAGCTGGTGCGCAATGCAAAACGAGAAGGGCTGATTAGAGGCAGGATGATTGGAGCATCTCAAGCAACTGGTAAGAAATTACTTTTATTCTTAAGATGCACAGTCCATAAACCCATATATGAAATGCATGTATAATCATATGAAATGTATGTTGTGTATGCCAGTGTTTTGTTTTTCTTTCCGCCATCAATACTGTCTTGGATGCGAATAATCATTGCTTAGCTGTTTGAGCCATTCCAGGTTTTATATCATGCTTAAATAGACAAACGTGTGCTAACAGGAATTCTGTTTTTCAACCTAAAGTAAAATATCATGAAATCTGACAAAAGTGACATCTCTGGTGACTGTAGTACTGTTTTGGGAAGGCATGTAAAAATGTAAGCTCTATGAAAGTGTGAAAAAAGCACACACTGGAAAATGGGAAGTGTTACGAGTTTTAATTGGACAAACGAGATCCCTGAGAGAGGAAGAAGCAGGACCTGAGACTCGAGGTCAATGCCTGTGTTTCAATTCCACTTCCTTCTTAAAATCCATTCCTAATTCCAATTCGTTTTTCCTTTTAATCCAACATCAGCTCCAGCACATCACTGATCAAAACTGCAATCACAGCAGCAACACATTACTGGCCAATTAAACTGGCTTCAAATGAAAGCAGTTGAACCATCACAGCAATTTATTATGTCTCTCTGAAGAAAGGAATTGGAATTGGAATTGATTTTAAAGAGGAAATGAAATTGAACAGGATTTGACCCCACCCCTGCGTGGTGGTGCCTCCACCACACAAGTCCTGTGCTGAGCCTGCCTCTGCTCCCGCCCCTAGGGGAGGTCCTGGTTTTCTTGGACAGTCACTGTGAGGTGAATGAGATGTGGCTGCAGCCTCTACTGACCCCCATTAAGGAGGACCGCCGGGCGGTGGTGTGCCCCGTGATTGACATCATCAGTGCAGACACCCTCAGCTACAGCTCCTCCCCCATCGTGCGGGGGGGCTTCAACTGGGGCCTGCACTTTAAATGGGATCCTGTGCCTCTCTCTGAACTGAACGGCCCTGAGGGGGCCACCGTACCAATCCGGTAAGTCTGTCTGGGACAGTGTGGCTCACTGCCTTCATGACAGCAGTAAGAGACACAGACCAAATTAAACAAGTGTAAAGGCTTTCTGGTAAAGAAGTATTGCAAAGTTTCATAAATACTGTATCAGTCAGGAACAGTTCAAGAATTATCCCCATAGAAGGATTAGTATTCATCTGATAAAAAAAATCCTTCCTACCCCCTTCTGTCACCATTTTTTATTTTAATATTTAGACATTTTAAAGTGGTTGTGCAAACTCTATGGAGTTCGAGAAGTTGCCCTGCCAAAACTTCGAAAAAAACATATAACATTATAAAATAGATACGCAGTGACTGACGGCAAGCAACGTGTACTGCTGTGTTTCAGGTCTCCCACAATGGCAGGAGGCTTGTTTGCGATGGACAGGAAGTATTTTAATGAGCTGGGGCAGTATGACAGTGGTATGGACATCTGGGGAGGAGAGAACTTGGAGATCTCCTTCAGAGTAAGGGCACTGCTGAGTTATCTGGGAGCGACTGTCTAGTTCCTACTTCTGTCTACCTCTGCATGAAGCTTCCTGCCAGTGCTTCTGATCACTAGCAAATCAGGACAGCATGTCTTGAAATACATCTTCTACAGCCCCAGTTAAAACAGATCTTCAGGACATTTTATTGTCTGTACATTACTGACTTGTTAAGTTAAAGACTTCAGTCTTCAGTTCATTTCAATGTGCCTTCTGTCACAAGCCCTAAAAAATACAGTACAGGTATTTTTTATATAATTAATATGCTCTTTGCACAACTAGCCAGTTGGAATGTAAGGTCAGTGAATGTTAAACGAACATGTGAGCACACTTGAGAACACTGCTCAAACACAGCTGCAAGGTGAGAGAATGTTTTCAATCTCAGCCAGCTCAGGACACAGAGGAACAAGGAATGGACCTTGTGTAGAAGAGACGTATGTATGTTCTGAGTCTGGAACAACATTGTATCTCACACCATGAAGTTGATCGTGTTTAGATATTGTTAGGAAAACCAAAGTTCAGCTTCACACACATGCAGTTAGGCAAGATATGAAAGTACTGCTGATGAGAAAAGCTACCTGAATCCTCTCCTGGTGACAGACCTTCTCCATACCTGAGCTTTCTCCCAGAACATTAGGTAATTGATCATTGATTTCTGTTTATACAGTGCTACATTGTTGTGTCTAGCGGTAATGTTTAAGCTACATGCGTGTAACTTTTGAAGATTGAAATCAATACATGGAAACTTCCTGTAACATTATTATTTATTTAATGGCGGACGCCTTTATCCAAGGTGACTTACAGGTGGTACAGGGTTACAGTGCCAGCTTAATATATAATACAGTATAGTTTACAGTAAGTGCAGATAATACCACAAATCCTATACGAACAAGGATGCATCAAGTTAGGATTGTATTGGTATTGTGCACATTTGTATACTGATATCAAATCCTTACAGAAGACGAGACGTACAGTAGCTGCGTGGTTGGTTTAAAATGTGTTTCGAATGCTAATTGACTAGCTTCTGAAGGCTTTAGTTCAGCTAAGCTGCTTTGTAATGTTAATGCTCTCTTATGCCCTTCACAGATCTGGATGTGCGGCGGCAGGTTGTTAATAATCCCCTGCTCCAGAGTTGGCCACATTTTCCGCAAGCGGCGACCGTACGGGTCACCTGGAGGTCAGGACACCATGGCGCATAACTCTCTACGCCTGGCTCACGTGTGGATGGATGAATACAAGGTGCACCTGCACTGCCTTTGAGGAAGCTGTCTGAGATACATGCATGGGCCTGTTTGGAAGCAAGTGGAACGACACATGTTCTGAGAAGAAGAAAATGATTACACATGTATAAACTAGAAAAAAAAAAAAACACAAAACAAATGTGCTTTTTTTTATCGTTAAAATAATTTTGTTCTTCTGAGAATTGTCCCTTTCCTCAAAATAAGTCTGTGTCAGTGTGCTTTCATGTGGGAGCAGGAGCGGGTCTTCAGTTCTTGTTGCTAGCTAAATAGCCAGTCTAAAATAAGATGCCACAAATTCTAACCTCGAACTTGTAATGAGTAAGTGCTGAGCAGCAGCCCTCAGCCTTTGTGTGGGTTAAGCTGGTCCTGCAGCCTGGCCATTATCCATCTTTTAAATGCGTGACTTCACTCTCATAGGATCGTTCCTAGTAAATCTTTTACCTACATAAATAATAAGTCCACTGTGCTCAAGATTGTGTATTTGCAATGAGTTTGGATGCGGTTTGAAGTCGGTAGTTTTCTGTTACTGTTCACCACAAATTTTAGGATTGAGACTTTAAAAAAAAATAAAAAAATAATAATAATAATAATAATTTACATCATGTAATCAAATAAACTACAAAATGATACTGCAAAGTTTTTCATTAAGTATATGGGGAAAACTACAAAGTGGTATGTAATTCAATATGTTAACGTAGCATTATTCAGTAGGTTTTATTAGACTTTATGAAGCAAAACTAGTTCATTCTATAGGGTAATACAAAACTAGCTGTATACTTTAATTTCTTTTTTCTTTTATTGCTTTTATTAACTGCTTTTTGCTACCGTTATGACGAGTATCAGTCAGAAACACACACAATTTGTTCAAGTTTGTAGTTAACATAATAAATAATGTAACCTGTGGGGTGTATTTAATAGCATATGGGACAACAATGCTTGTTCCCCTTCACTATAAATTATGATCAGTGCACTTATACCTCGTTTCCATGAGCACAGATTAATCGCCATTCGGAGCTGATCCGGGCCCTCCTGCATTAGTCTACCCAAGTCGAGTGAAAACACTCCATTTCCATGCAATCAGCTGATATTGGCGGTTCTTTTCCAGGAAGCCTTGTAGCGAAGGTCACATTCATTTCTTTAAAAAACCGAAAGGAGGGAAGCTATTGCTTTGCTTCTGACAATTCTTTTGAGCTTTTTGTTACTAAAAATAAATACAGAGAATATTAAAGCACAGATAAACATGCTCACCCCAAACATGGATTAAATGTTTACGTCCACTCATCACTTGATTGGTCAGTGATGTACTTTTCACCCATCCCGCTTTGGGAAAGGGTTCTGAAAAAATTCCAGGGCACCTGGGATTAGCAGCCAGCGTGGGTCATCTACATGAACATGGGAACGCAGTATCAGGAGCAGCTGCTTTTTCAACCCGGGTTGAGTGGGGCATGGAAACGAGGTATAGATCATTCCAAGCAGAGCATGGTAAACTGCTTGAAGTGCTCTGATTTACCTTGTAAACTTTTCAGACTTCCCTCATAGAAGTACCCAAAGACAGTGCAGGTATTTTAAGTATTAACCTATTACAACATACCTTGTCCAATTTATTAGTTTGTGACAGAGTGGTGACCGCGCCTTGTACCCTGCCTTATACCTCTGTATCTCTGCATGAGAACACAGGGATTACAGTACCCTGCCCTGCCTTGTACCTCCGTATCCCTGCATGAGATCACAGGGATTACAGTACCCTGCCCTGCCTTGTACCTCCGTATCCCTGCATGAGAACACAGGGATTACAGTACCCTGCCCTGCCTTGTACCTCCGTATCCCTGCATGAGACCACAGGGATTACAGTACCCTGCCCTGCCTTGTACCTCCGTATCCCTGCATGGGAACACAAGGATTACAGTAATTTGTACCTCCGTATCTCTGCATGAGAACACAGGGATTACAGTACCTTGTACCTCCGTATCCCTGCATGGGAACACAAGGATTACAGTATCTTGTACCTCCGTATCCCTGCATGAGAACACAAGGACTACTTGGGAAGATACTGCCTGTGATTGGGCAGTCAACCTCCCTGACTCCGGTGTCAAGTAGATCAAAGCAAGGTCTTTGCACACAAGAATTGGACTGGAAAGCCCTTCCTTTGATCTACCTGGTCTAGTAATTGGTCGAGTGTGATCAGAATGGTTTGTAGAGAGTGAAAGAGTAAAGCCTGAATCTAGTTTTGGTTATCTGTTTTTAAAAGACTGCTATGGCTAACTATGACATCACTTAATCCTCTTAGAGTTCAAATTGAACCAAAATACCATGTGAGTGTGTGTGTGTGCCCTAACACAACTTTTTTTTTTCTTTTTCTTTTTCATTTAGGAGCAGTATTTTGCATTGAGACCAGAGCTGAGAAGCCGTAACTATGGCGATATCAGTGAGCGACTGGCTGTGAGAAAACGACTCCACTGCAACTCGTTTAAGTGGTACCTGGACCACATCTACCCTGAGATGCAGGTGTCAGCTCCCAACGCCAAAGCACAGCACCCTGTGTTTGTGAACAAGGGACTGAGGCGACCCAAAGTCCTGCAGCGAGGAAGAGTAAGGATCCCACAAACCCTTTTGTATTTGCATCCAGATTAATGGAACTAAATCCTGCATTTCATTATTGCTACCATTTCATTTCATTTTTGTATTTACTTGAGATATTATTGTTACAGAAATGGTTTCATTGATTTACCCTAAGGCACACTTCTATCTAAAGGCCTGGTCAGTAGGATGAATAATAATAATACAAAAAACCTTTATTAAGGAAGATACAATCTGAATATTACTATTTTGGCCATATATGTATGTATGTATATGTTACAACATATCCTCATCATTATCTTCAGCCTTTTTCAATCCACTGCTGGATGAAGGCCTCCTCAAGAGAATGTACTTGCTGGGAACATCCTTTCATTCCTCATCTCTCACACTCGTCCCATACAGAGATGCTTAAGGCTGTATTGACACCTGCTGTAGCCTACGTGTACCTTGTAACATTTATTTCTACACTTTGTATGGAGTTTTTTTCAATGTAATCTGAAATAGTGTTTATTGTGAACAGTTGTAGCTGGAAATGTGCCACAATGAGAATGGGGAGACAAACCCTGCTGAGGTGTGTGTGTGTGTGTGTGTGTGTGTGTGTGTGTGTGTGTGTACCCATCGGACACTGAACCCAGTGTAACCATCCTCACAATGAGAATGAGGAGACAAACCCTGCCGAGGTGTGTGTGTGCACCCATCGGACACTGAACCCAGTGTAACCATCCTCACAATGAGAATGAGGAGACAAACCCTGCCGAGTGTGTGTGTGTGCACCCATCGGACACTGAACCCAGTGTAACCATCCTCACAATGAGAATGAGGAGACAAACCCTGCCGAGGTGTGTGTGTGTGCACCCATCGGACACTGAACCCAGTGTAACCATCCTCACAATGAGAATGAGGAGACAAACCCTGCCGAGGTCTGTGTGTGTGCACCCATCGGACACTGAACCCAGTGTAACCATCCTCACAATGAGAATGAGGAGACAAACCCTGCCGAGGTGTGTGTGTGTGCACCCATCGGACACTGAACCCAGTGTAACCATCCTCACAATGAGAATGAGGAGACAAACCCTGCCGAGGTCTGTGTGTGTGCACCCATCGGACACTGAACCCAGTGTAACCATCCTCACAATGAGAATGAGGAGACAAACCCTGCCGAGGTCTGTGTGTGCACCCATCGGACACTGAACCCAGTGTAACCATCCTCACAATGAGAATGAGGAGACAAACCCTGCCGAGGTCTGTGTGTGTGCACCCATCGGACACTGAACCCAGTGTAACCATCCTCACAATGAGAATGAGGAGACAAACCCTGCCGAGGTGTGTGTGTGTGCACCCATCGGACACTGAACCCAGTGTAACCATCCTCACAATGAGAATGAGGAGACAAACCCTGCCGAGGTCTGTGTGTGTGCACCCATCGGACACTGAACCCAGTGTAACCATCCTCACAATGAGAATGAGGAGACAAACCCTGCCGAGGTCTGTGTGTGTGCACCCATCGGACACTGAACCCAGTGTAACCATCCTCACAATGAGAATGAGGAGACAAACCCTGCCGAGGTGTGTGTGTGTGCACCCATCGGACACTGAACCCAGTGTAACCATCCTCACAATGAGAATGAGGAGACAAACCCTGCCGAGGTCTGTGTGTGTGCACCCATCGGACACTGAACCCAGTGTAACCATCCTCACAATGAGAATGAGGAGACAAACCCTGCCGAGGTCTGTGTGTGCACCCATCGGACACTGAACCCAGTGTAACCATCCTCACAATGAGAATGAGGAGACAAACCCTGCCGAGGTCTGTGTGTGTGCACCCATCGGACACTGAACCCAGTGTAACCATCCTCACAATGAGAATGAGGAGACAAACCCTGCCGAGGTGTGTGTGTGCACCCATCGGACACTGAACCCAGTGTAACCATCCTCACAATGAGAATGAGGAGACAAACCCTGCCGAGGTCTGTGTGTGCACCCATCGGACACTGAACCCAGTGTAACCATCCTCACAATGAGAATGAGGAGACAAACCCTGCCGAGGTCTGTGTGTGCACCCATCGGACACTGAACCCAGTGTAACCATCCTCACAATGAGAATGAGGAGACAAACCCTGCCGAGGTGTGTGTGTGCACCCATCGGACACTGAACCCAGTGTAACCATCCTCACAATGAGAATGAGGAGACAAACCCTGCCGAGGTGTGTGTGTGCACCCATCGGACACTGAACCCAGTGTAACCATCCTCACAATGAGAATGAGGAGACAAACCCTGCCGAGGTCTGTGTGTGCACCCATCGGACACTAAACCCAGTGTAACCATTGTCACAAGCGGGTGCTCAGATTTAAGCAGGATTTTATTTCAAGTGGAAGGTCTCTGCCATTCACTAATTGTGTTTTACAACAATTAATAACGTGTTTTTTTTTTCGTTCCCTTTCAGCCTGTTCTCTCTGTCCTCTTTCCGTTTTCAAACATACAATAATTTGAAAAAAGCCCTCTTCTCATGGGCTGTGTCCCAAACCATTCCCTTGCACCCTACACGCATCGACAAGTGTACACTTTGCGTGACGTTTTACTGATGTCACAGAGTGTGCACTTGGGTGAGCGAGGGAATAGGGCGGAGCTAAAAGCATTAAATGAGACGCACTTCGGCATCATCATTCAGCGCCTTTTACCTTTACCTTTGACTAAGCAAGAAGCTACGCAATCTTTTGTTGTCAGATTGTAGTTTGGAAGAATGGCTGTAGCATTTGCACTATTCCTGTTCCAAAGAGCTGTGGCAAGGATTTTGGCAAGTAGGAGACGTCTTCGCCGCGCTATTGCCCTACTGAGCAAACAAGACGTATTTAGAACATTTTACATGGATATGGTTATTTTTAAACATTGAGATCATTTGAAAAACTTTTGATATTGGTTAATAAAATGCAAACTTTGCCACATCTTATGAACATGTACTGTACTTAATAATGTAGCCTAATATTTAGTTTTTTTTGTTTTAAATAATATTTTAAATAAGAAGATATCTCCAGTGGTTAAAGAAAAGGGCTTGTAACCAGGAGGACCCTGGTTCAAATCCCACCTCAGCCACTGACTCATTGTGTGACCCTGAGCAAGTCACTTAACCTCCTTGTGCTCCGTCTTTCGGGTGAGACATAGTTGTAAGTGACTCTGCAGCTGATGCATAGTTCACACACCCTAGTCTCTGTAAGTCGCCTTGGATAAAGGCGTCTGCTAAATAAACAAATAATAATAATATCTATTTTACTTTTTAAATCCAATAGGTAATATATTTGCTTTATATTCAGTATCACTGTGAAATGACTAAAGGTTCTACACCAATTTATTAATCACTGCAAAAACATATAATGGAAATGATAAAAGTGTGCAGGCTACATAAAAGTTTCAAATATCACTCCCAGCCCAGCTTCGCGGCGTATCATTTCCGCGTGAAGAGGACGTCGTTTGCCGCACGCAGCTGGATCAGTTTCAATGTCTACAGTTTCCTAGCTAACTACATTTACATTATGTTTATGTGCAGCTGTCTGACATATTTGCAAATTCTTCCCACTTGTCTCCGCCTTTAACGCAAAGATTTCTGGGACTTAAGCACAAAAACACTTCCGCAGAAGTCAACGGTTTTGTACACTCAGTCAAAGGGTGCAGTGAAGGGCACATAAAGCTCCCTTCACTCGTTCCCTAAGGAATTGGGACAACCCTTAAGATGGCGAACATAGTACTTCTGCCCCTCAATTGAAGGTAATGAGTGAGCAAGGGTACGGTTTGGGAGGCAGCCATGGTCTTACACCTCAGTGGTCAACAAAAAAGCATTACATAACAGCCAGCTAATTTAGCTTGCTTTTTCGGAGCAGCCAGCGAATCAAATAGCAGCAAATCTGATCAGACTTCCACTTTGCGGTTGGCTACATGCTGGATCCATGTTATGTGAGCAGTCTTATAGTCGCTCAAAACTGTGCACCCCGAAAGGGGGGAGCTTATAGAGAAAATGTCGCAGGCTTCAATCAAAGCAAAGTATTCATTATGATGCAGTGTTTGGGTGGGATCTTCATGTCACACAACAATCACGTGCAAGCTGCATTTGATTGACAGCTTTTGAGGCAATTGGCGCAGATGATTTAAAATGTGACCTTTTTTTAGCAAACTAATTGGCAGTTAATGTTTTAAAAATACAACAGACAGATAACGAAGCCCCAAAACCAACTTGCATATCATCCTCTTCCTCCGAAATCTGCAAATTACAGTATTCATTTACATCGACTTCAGCAGTGGAAATGGCAACGTGAAAATAAATGTCGGAAGAGAATTACCAAATTGACTGGATGATTCGTTTGTTACTTCATCTTTGGGAAAGTCAACCAGGAGGCACGCTAATGAAGATTTGAGAGCAATGTGGAATCATATTTTACTAGTTTGTGAATTGATCAGACGTTTTCAAAATGACACTACACAGTCTAGTAGTAGTACTACTGGCGTGTACTTTGTTGTACAATGTTAATATGGATGAAGCTGACGTTTTTAGTCTTCGTTCATCAAATGAAGCGCAAATTGACTGTGGGGAAAAATGATCCAACACTAATTGAAGTTTGAGGTGATTGCCACTTGGTTATCTTTATAAATACGCACACACTTTTAAGGCTCTTCTCCACCGTGAGCAGGATTAACACAGCTGCGCGAGCCTCAATCCTGACAAGTCGCTTGTTGAACATGCTGTCTCTCCTGTCGTTTTGATAGAGCTGTGTGATTCTCTAGAGTATGACTCTATAATTGCGATATTCAGCAGCAAGCATTTATTTATTGATACAGACGGATAACCTGTCACACCATTTTCCCTTTGAGTGCCGAGTTATCTGGAGTATTTCATGCTTTTTTGTTTCATTGTAGAAGAGGAAGACCTATGAACACCAATACAATAGCCTACTTGGCTAGAAAAAAAGAAAAAAAAAACATTGAACCGCTATTTCATTTAGTTAGAAATAAAATCAGCCGTTCTGAACTTTCGGAACCGGAGCTGAAAATTCTGGTTCGGTTCGGAGCAGAACAGGAACGGAAAAGAATCCGGATCTAATCCCTGGTTTGGATAAACAACCGCCCCCCTTCATGGCAATGAACAGCTGAGCGCTTCTGTTGATGTTCCGCTCCAAGCAACAGCAGCAGCACATATTTTTTAATGGCTATTCCATTGGATTTTATAGGGTCTGTTCCCCTAAAGTTTTAACGTTACTTCCCTTGATTTAAATTCAGCACTTCTCACAATATATCCGAGCATCTTGTTGGCCTTATTTATAGCTTCCCCACATTGTCTAGACGATAGATGATTCCAAATTGTGTACCGAAAATAACATGGGCAGTTGTAATAATAAAAATGAATCAGTATTGGACCATGATCAGGAAGAAATAAATGTCATACTTATCAAGCCCTTGAAGGTTAAGGTTATTGGCTTTTAAAGAGTTTCTGGCTTGGTTATTTCCAAAGCATGTCTTGCAAACCTAAATACATGGCGCTGTTGACAGCTGGTCATTTTTTATATGCGATGATGTCATCATGTGATATCTTTCATACAGAATAAAAGATTAATACAAAAAAATAGATAGCTGGGGGGAGCAGGGGGGTTAGATTTTTGTATACTTTGTAAATATACATTACTTCAGCAATTTATGAATAAAAACAATAGAAATAAAAAAATAACACACTTTTCTACATGTCTTGTTAATCTATAAGATTTGCAAAAAACTGACAAATATAGCAATGTTTTATCGACTTGTGTATGCTTTAAGACATAGAATTATAAAATAACATATGGGTCAGAGTACAGTATATTATCAGACAGTAATTTGTCTTGTTGGTTTTGGGCTGTTTTTAATATTACTTTCCAAAACCAATGAGATACTTCTATTATTGTCTGATAACATATTCTGACCCATACATTATTCCATTTATACTGGTGTAAAAAAAACCCCAAAAAACACTTCTGCCTAACAGAAAACAAAGATTATTCTGAATAAGAATACACATTGAAAGTAATTAGTTGAACATGATTGATGGTAGGGCAGCCCTAGTTTTGCTTCATGCTTTGGAGGGTCAGTGCAGAGGGCTGAATGATGAATAGACTACTTCTAGTAATATTTATTATTCCAGTATATGGAACACTTTATGCTTCCAGGACCTCCAGCTGTGTTGCACCACATTGCATGCTGTCGAGGCAGCCCTGCTTCTCAATGGAGTAATTAGATTACTCCCCATGTCCTGTAACTGCTGTTTCTCATTCAGCTCCGTAACCTTCTGACGAGCACATGCCTGGTTGCCCAGGGCCGCCCCAGCGAGAAGGCAGGGATCGTGGTGGTGAGAGACTGCGACTCTGAAGATCCGGAGCAGGTACTGGATTAACCTTCAAACTTGATATCTCCATTATGCCCGTGTTAGGAAATAAATAAACGCTGGATGAAATAATCCTGTCTTTGGAGATTTAAACTCATTGCGATGCTTCATTCTGCACTCCTGCCCTTAGTCACCCCTTTCAAAAGGGATTACCAGCCATGTTGTGCTAAGTTGCTTTACACTGTTAACAGGATTGTTCATGTTGTGGTCTCGCATTCTTATTTTACGCTGCAATGATTTCATTTACTCATGAGAGGGGGGTGCAGTTACACCTCCTTGTGAAGCCAGGTGCTGCCTGTCTGACTGTGCTTTGATTCCCAGGCATGGGCTTACGATGAGGAGCAGGAGCTGATCCTGGCCGGGCTGCTGTGTCTGGACATGTCAGAGACGCGCTCCTCCGACCCGCCTCGTCTCATGAAGTGCCACGGCTCCGGGGGCACGCAGCAGTGGACACTCGGGGTAAGTGTCTGCCTTTGTCTGCATGGGGCTGTCTGGAGGTGAGGGCTAGGGCTAGAGTATAAAGTGAAAACACAGTGGTCGATGGAGTGCAGAACTGAGATGGTAAAGTGCTCAGTTACACTGCCCAGTCGGTCTGGAGCCAGTCACAATCCTAGTATCTACATTGTGTTCCAGGGGCAGGCTGTCGGCTGCTTATGCAGAGAGACCAACAAAGGCGGCTTAATCATAACAATAAGTAGAAAGAGAAAAAGGCATGAACATCAACCTTTGAATAAACACGAGAGGTGAGGGCATAACTAAGCTTCCGTTTCACCTTAACGATCGCTCAGTTTTTGTTTGCGGACATTTTAGACACCAGGTAGGCCAGCTGACAGTGTTGGAGAAATGGAAGGATTACTGATCATCATGAAAACCGAAGGAACAGAATGAATCACCCAGTAGATGTACTGGCTGACAGTATGAAGGATGGACATGCTGGGGAATTTCATTTAGTGTTTAGTTGCAATCTTTTTCTTTTTTTCATTTAGTCGTCGCCAATGGTTTTTTACCCTGGTTTTCTCCCCAGTTTGGAACGCCCAATTGATGTTTTTATCCAGGTTCACCGCTGCAACCTGGGAAACGGAAGCTGGAACATGTGTCCTCTGAAACATGTTCCTGCCAATCTGTCATTTTTCGCACTTCGGATCCACAGCGATTCAACCAGACCTATAGTGTCGGAGGACAACACAGATCTGAATGGCTCCACTGCAGACCCGCATGTGCCGTATCAGTGACGGGTCGCAGGTGCGCGGTGAACCGTGGATTGCTCAGCCGACCTAATCCCTCCCTGCCCGGGTGGCGCTCGGCCAATTTTGCACCACCCCCTAGGAACCCCTGGTCACGGTCGGCAATGACATAGCCTGGGTTTGAACCTGCGATCTCCAGTCTATAGGGCGCATCCTGCACTCCACGTGGAGCACCTTTACTGGATGCGCCACTCGGGAGCCCCAGTTACAATCTTTAAAAAGTACATTATTGAATCCGGTTACATTTGAGCGGTTGCAGATTTTGGTGGAGAAGAAAACTGGCTATTCCTTTTGCTGAAGGGCATTTCTCCTAAAGCCATTGTCTCTGAAACTCATTTTGACCTACACAATTTTCTAATACAAAGTGTAAATAAGTAATTGAATAGCTAATGGATAGACAGCTATGGGAGAGCAGTTCTCGGTTGCTGTATAATTGTGAACACGGCGCAGTGTGTGTGGGGAGACCATATTGTTCCATAGGTGCTTGCCTTTGGCCATGTGAATAGTGAGAGAGGACAGCATTCACTGAATTGAATCTTCTACTTGTATTCACTGGGAACAACACAACCTAGTTTCCTACAGGGATACCGCAACATTTACCACTTAGTTGCCAACTGATTTGTTAACTATTTAGATGAACACTAACATCCATCTTCTTTTTTGTTTTTTTCAGAGGAGTAACCGCCTGTACCAAGTGTCTGTTGGCCAGTGTTTGATGGTTGTTGACCCACTTAGCCATAAAGGGTACGTTGCCATGGGGATATGTAACGGTTCTAAGGCCCAGCAATGGCGGCTTGAAGACTGACACTGCCAGGGAAGGGGGCCTACATCATTTATAAACCTTTACTGGAATTGAGACATGTTCAACTTAGACCTGAGGCTCCTTGATAGCTGTCTGCTGACGGAAGAAAGCCAAGTTGGACTTGTTCCTGGATAAGCCAGTCACACAATGGTTTTATCAGAAGACTGGAGCACATAATCGACACAACATAATTGTTGAACTGTTTATAGAACTAGGGAGAATTTTAGGAGAAACATACAAGGATATGCTAATTTAAATAGTCTTAGTTCAAGTTATTTTATCATTTTGGTTCTTTTAAAAATTAAAATGACATTTTAAATGGGGGAACGGGCGACTATTATTTTAAACACTGCTACATACGATTTTAATTTCTTAAATAAAGAAGCCCAAGCTTTTTGTTTTTTTGTTGAACCCTAACAGAATGGCAATTCCTTTATCTGTATTGCAAGCAAAAAAGTATCATTGGGATCGGGGCTATTTACAAGTGTTGTTCTCAAACCAGGAAAGCTAGCACAACTAATTTACCGAATCATTGAATACAACTAATATGGAATCACAAACTGCATATTGTTTGATTAGGTCATTTAAAATGGGTACAGGCACCTACACTGAAGCATCACATTAATGTTATTATCAGTAAGTAAAAATGGAATGTAATGTATTGTTTGGATATCTATAATAAAAAAAGACATGTTTTTAATTTAGTTTGCTGTCACTGAAGGTGAATGTGAAAACTGTTACAGTAGTCTGGCTCAGAGAACACCCCTCGGGAAGCAAGCCAAGTGTTCTCTAAGACAGAGCTGACCACCGGGCACAATATGCCAAGGCCAGTCATGATATGAATTAATACATCCAAATGTATTACTTCTGTCATGACACATGTGCATCAACACATGAAATGCACAGAATAAGAGAAAAGCAACAGGCAAGCGCATGATAAAAAACTCAATTAACAAAGCACCCCTACATGCAGTAACAATGCTGCAGCAGCGTAACAGTGATTATGAATACGAGAGCGCATCTTAACACAATGGTTATTAACACAGCACTGCCTCACGTTAAATGCAGCAGCAGTGCCAGATTACTCTCGAACGATTGAATAAACCATTTGAATTTGAGTTTGCTGAGTTAATCAGGTTATAAAACAACACTGGATCAAGTTTGAAACGTTTAGCAGCAAATCTATCGGTACCAAAAAAGGTGTTCTTTTAAGCAAAGTTCCTGTTCATTTCACCACAAGGGTGTTCCCTAAGCCAAAGTGTTCTCTTAGGAGGCGTTCCTATACATGGAGACTACTGTATTTGATTACCATAATGCAGGTACTGTTTCTAAGTGACACAGCTGTAAAAAAAAAAGAATTCTGTATAGTCTACTTCGAACACTCTTTAGTAGTGTTGTAAAATAAAATGTTTTATGTCTTATAAATGTAACATCCTCATGTGCAATTTTCAAAGCTCTCCTGGTTTCAGTTAGAGGTGCAGAAACACTCTTCCAAATGATTTGTGTTAATTGTAGCAAAGCCCTTTTTTTATTAATGATTCCATAGTTTCCTCCATTTTTAACTGATTAACAGAACCACTGCTCTTTGACAATATAACAAACATGCTTTCATTGCAGTACCGCCTTATCCAGTCAATGATACTCAGAATTGTTATCCTTTTTAAACTCTGCATCAATAAATAACATGTGCTCTTTAATCTACTGCTCTTGTGTTTACATTAATATTATGCAGCATCATAGGAGATTATATAACTAGAGTTCTTTTTTCATCTGGTTCCTCATTTGCAAACTGTGTCATTCTCACCTATTAGACAAATATGGATGTGTGATCCAGCACAAATAAACCCCTGGGTATAGTGCATAGTGTATATTTGACAAGTGCATGAAATATTGAAAATAGAACAAATAAAAAATGCACTCGCCTTTAGAGGAGCTTACTTGTTTCAAGCCGCCTCTGGTTTGTCATTTCAACATATTTTAGAGGCTTTGCCACTGAGATTTCCATTTGAATGCACTGTTTCTCATCAGCTGCATTAATAAATGCTGCCTGATTCATGAAGTGTTTTGTTAGTTCCCATCACTTGAACTGGTTTTGTTTTCAGTTACGCCTCAGCAGTGATGTGTGTGAGCTTTGCTTGGGGACCCTCTGTGTATCTGTAGCGTAGCAGTCTGAATGTCTTCATCAAGCTGTGTTTCCTCCCTCATTTCAAAATGCTTCAGCAAAGCTTACAGTCTTTAGTTTAGATGATAAATGATCTCATTCTTGGAAGTTTAAAGACCTGTTGCAGTGCCATACCTTAATTGGTAACACTTCAAAACAATGGCCACAAATTCATAACAAATTCCGGTTGAAACTGTGGATTACTGTGAATTGAATTACCCATATTCATTCCATGTTTCTTTGTAACGCAATGTTGATCACAATGTATAAGGCATGCATGAAGAGATTGTGAGAAGTGTGAATTCATGCTTCAATTGTGCTGCAATACTGTAACACACTCTGTGATGGAAGGGGTAGAAATCCTTCACTGGGAAATTAAGAGATCTAGAAGTGTTCTTAGAATCTGAGCACGCGAGAGTTGCCAAGGGGAAGGGTATTGTAATTGGAGATGCCACATTGTTACTTTGGTTTCGTAGCCAGTAACCTGGGTGGTTCAGAACTGTGCCTGGTACCAGTCACATACAGCACCTCATGACGTGTGCCTGGTACCAGGTCACATACAGCACCTCATGACGTGAGCCTGGTACCAGTCACATACAGCACCTCATGACGTGAGCCTGGTACCAGTCACATACAGCACCTCATGACGTGAGCCTGGTACCAGTCACATACAGCACCTCATGACGTGAGCCTGGTACCAGTCACATACAGCACCTCATGACGTGTGCCTGGTACCAGTCACATACAGCACCTCATGACGTGAGCCTGGTACCAGTCACATACAGCACCTCATGACGTGTGCCTGGTACCAGTCACATACAGCACCTCATGACGTGTGCCTGTTGTCTTATTTTATAAGACAACAGGCAACTTAATTTTGCATTCTTCAGGACTGAAAGGGTTACTCAGCGATTATGAGGGCCCTGTGCAAGTTTATATTGGTTTGATTTATCAGGGAGCCACTCTTACCACTCAAAATATCTGACAATTCACATGTTTAGATGTAAAATATTTTATTTTGTAAATGCTCCTAAATCTTTTTACACAAATTCCAAACCCAGAACACTCTGTGTACTTCAAAAAGGCTTCATTTTTCAACATTAGTTACTATTATACAGGAAAAACAAACAAAAAAAGAGAACTGTAGGACAAATACTGATAGGATGTTGCAATATTGTACAAGGAGAAAAATATCCATGAAACAAATTTCATACAGCTATTCGTCGAGAAAAATATATACAATTAATTTTTCTGAAAGGTAAAAAATCCATCGTGCCATATACATTACAAGTTCAAGACTGCGTCTTGGAATACCAACAGCTTTACAGTCCACTGAAATTGTGCACACAAAATAAAACTTCATATCAAACTAAATGGTTTGTGAAGTATCAGTACCAGAGTGTTTTTTTTTTTTTTTTTTTGAAGTACGAAATTAAAAGCTGGTCTGGTTCAAATACAGTTACTTATCTGCCAGCCAAAACAAAACAGTGTTTGTTTATATATATATATATATATATATATATATATATATATATATATATAAATGTAAACAAAAATAATGCATACAAACACTCTTTTTCATAAATTTTTATCTGTATTCCAAAACACCACATCCTTCAGCATGTAAGCATAATTACAACTCAACTGTTATTTTTCTTTCAATCGATACTCATAGACTGAAGCCCTTAACTACATAACTAGTCTGCATAATTGAGTACAAAAGACTATCTAGTCTTCCCTATTTATGTTAAAATAAGCTTCCAAACTCATTGTGTGGTTTTAAACCTAAATTCACAGTTCTAACTCTCAAAAAAAAAAAAAAAAACACCCACAACAACCTGACTTAAGGATGTCACAATAATTTTGCGATCAAAACAATTTACTTGACGTCATGATTAGATGTCGTAAGAACTTTAACAATTTTAAAGTTGATAAGGAAACTTTTTTTTTCAAGTGGTCAGAAGACATTTCTATCACAATTACACTACTATATTAAATCTAAATAAAACAACAAAAAAATCTTATTGATGTGAACATTTACACATGTATTCTATACATCATATTTATACTGTCAACAACATTGTGACATCCTTTAGAGAAATCTGTCAAAATCACCCAAAACAGACGCAAAATTAAGGTAGCATTTGGTCAATAACTTTTCTATATATATATATATATTTTTTTTATACCATTTTCTCCAAAATATTTACACTTTGTACAAAAGTAACAGGGTTTGTTAAATCTGCAGGCAACGGCAGCAGCTCCACTTTCTTTTAACTATTTTATTTATTTTTTATTTTAAAAATAGTTTCATTCACTTACCCAGTAATAAATACAAAAATGTTTCTCTTATTATACAGAAATCAAAAAACAACATTAAACTGACTCATGGAATCAAGTATTTAAATGTTTTTTAGTGCAAGTTAAGTTTCCCTTAGCTGTATCCCTAAGGAAGTCATCTGGGTACATTCCCTGTTCAGTGGTGTCTGCGTCTTTATTATTTCGATATATATTTGTAATAGAGGGCCTGCCCCTTTTTATCAAATAAGGCTGTGGCCAGCACTGTGTATCCTCCACATTAGCTGGTGAATTCTTTTCTACATTCATTTTCTCCCAGCCCTTTCCCGCTAACCCTTTTTTTCCCTTTCCACTAAAACCACATTCCCCATTTCTCCACCCGACAGGCTTTCTGCCTATATGATTTCTATTGGTTAGCTCAGAACACTGGAGAACAAAAGACGAAACACACTCCACCCTGTCTTCAGTGTCGAGACCCTCTTTCAAAGGACAAGCAAGCCTGAGGAAACGGCTTGGAATGCAATCTTAGTTCATCCACTTTCTGCAGTTCACAGCTCCACAGTGACAAGGAATCTTGTGCTGGTCATCTTCAAAATCAAACTTGTAGTCATAACAAAGCTGAAAAAAAAAAATAAAAGCACCTGATGAGCCCTGTGAAGTGCCCCAGCCAGCCCATTCCAGACGGGTGCCACGCTGAGGCGCTAGGGAGGCCACACTTCACAATAAACCACCTGATGAGCCCTGTGAAGTGCCCCAGCCAGCCCATTCCAGACGGGTGCCACGCTGAGGCGCTAGGGAGGCCACACTTCACAATAAACCACCTGATGCGCTTGGTTGGCCCCCACCAAAGCAATCTTGCAGAACGCCGAGTCCAATATTAGCATGAAGTAAATAAAAGTTACTCTCACTTTATAAAAATCTATTTTTTTTTTCTTTGAATAGTAGCTTTAAAAAAAAAAAAAAGAAACTTAAATGTAAAACTGTCCATCCTTCGTGTTCCAGTTCCCGAAGGGTATGTTTTTATTTGCAATGTGAAAATGCGACTTTTAAATTTTAATTTAAATGCTTAAAAACATCCACGTTAGAATTGCACAGTCAGCAGTTGCTGCATGTCAAGAAAGGGGATCATATAGCTTGCAGTATAGTGTCAATATATAAATCTGACTGCTATTAATACAGAGTGATTTGATCAGGAGCTGGTTTCCATTGACTCATTATATTCTGCTCGGGACATTACAACATGGTGATAATATGCGGAGGCTGACATTAACAGGAGTGACATTAAAAAAATAAATAAAATAAAATAAAAAGAAATAAAATGAAGAGAAATTAATTTAGGAGAAAAATAATGTGGAAAAGCTTGAAAAAGTAAATGTGTGTCTGTTACCACGCACTTTACTGAAGCGACAGCCTGATGATGTGTAACTGGGTAAACGCTATTCCTTATATTATCAGCATCATTAGTACTTTCCTCACCTCCTGTCCTCTCTGAATTCTCTGGTTAGAGCTGATGATGATTTTGTGTCCCTTTTCAAAGGTCACCACCTCCGCCACGCAGTTCGGTGCACAAGAATGGTTGATATACCTTCAAAAAAGAAACAATAGTAACTCAGAGATGCTGAATTATATGTTTTTTTCCCTTTGAAAGAGAATACATGCTGTATATTAAAAAAAGAGAACAAATATCTCTAATAAATAGTCAAGATGTATTAATGAACAAATACACCACCCACTTAACTTAATGATACAGCAATACTGGGGTGACTTTCAGTCCCTTTACAGTGTGCTGAAATAAATTCATTCTTAATCATTTAAAAAAAAAAAAGCCACACATACATAAAATAATGTAATTGATAAACTGATAACTCACTTTTAATAATTAGCTACCATGTTACAGCTTCCACCTTTATTAGACAGCATGGTAGAAATAGTCCGGTAGACTGATGTGGTGGCGTCGGTTTTTTTTTTGTTTTGTTTTTTTTTTTTTAATAAACAAACTTGTGATATCGTGTCAGGGTGCCAGGATTTTCTAGAAAGGGCAGTGTGCCTTGCCCTGCCTCTGATTGACTTCCAAGTGTGTGAAAAGGGATAGTTTGTCATTGTGACTAGTGGAGCGTGTGCAGGGCTGTCAAACACCAGCTGTGAGGGCAGACCAGCCAATTACAGGAATTATTAACGAGCTGCATGTGTCTGTAGAGACCAAGGGGATTAAACCACACACTTCCAGGAATAGTACTGGAGACGGCATGCTGTCCCGTTACAAATACAGAGCAAGTTAGTTTCTTGTGATTGCAGCTCAAAAAATGATTCCATATATCTGTTCTGAAATTCTATTACCTACACAAGTCTCAGATCAGCTGTTTTTCAATAAACACGCTCTAGCAAACATGTATTTTTTCATTTTACAAACATTCTAAAAAGTTCTTTGTTTCCATGCCTTATTTGCAGAAAATCTGGGACAAAGAATGTTACTGGCTGAAAGCATGTCAGTCAACAGAGGAAGCAGCTGGTTGGTAACCGACAGGATAGATGCTGTTGAAGGGGTGGGGACAATTTCACCCTGCCGGTGTAATGACCAAGAAAGCGCAACCCAATCTGAAAGCATGGTTTGCAAACAAAGATTTATTTAACCTAGTGTAGTACCACATATCATGTTTAATAAAAATTCATATTTACTAGAACACGTGTTTTAAAACTACGCATTTGACACCTGTGTAACAAATGGACATGCAGAATATTTAAGATCTATGGAATAATTGTGTTACCTACAATTAAATAAACAGTATAATAACCATTCACCTTGAAAAAAAGCAAGACAAACTGCAGTGATGGTTGATGACAGTTTGAGAGCATATAAACAAGCAGATCTTCAATCCCATTCAAAATGAGTAAAACATGAAATAAAGTGTCCTGTTCCGTTATGAGGAAAGCATTCACCCAACTGAAAACAGCGCAGCTGATAAACCCTGCTGGAGAAAACACCCACCTCGCGGGACCTCCTGTCAGAGTGGCGTCAATCACGTGTTCGCTGTCCATTCGAAACATGAACACGCCGCGATTCTAAACACAAAGGGACAAATACAAATGAGGGGTCACAACGCTACAATTAATACCACGCTGTCTTTAGTAACACTGAAATCCGTACGGCTTTTCAGTCCTTGTTTAGAATTCTAGTGCAGACAATGCTCCCCAGTAAAGAATACCTGGAAGCTGTTTGAGTGCTTTTGCTTGTATACATTCCGAATTGACAAGCATCAAAATAAAATAAAATAAAATAAAATAAAATAAAGCAACAATGGAGAATGTGATGAAGCTGAAAGCAGCATCACAGGACTGTTGGATACAAAGAAGCATTCTCATCTACTTTCTTTCCAGCACTGGTATATCATTTACTGAAACAGAGAGGCTTGTGCTTTCAGCTGGAGTGCTGGACATTAAGGCCAGCAACTGAGATGCTTGTTCCACCAAATAGCCATTTTAACTCCTTAAGGTACACAAGGAATCAAGCGGTTGATCAAACAGTTTCTTCTTAATGTACATTTGAGAGCGACTCAATTAGCACGAGGAGGAAACTGACAATTTGGATGACCAGATCCAACTGGTCAGTGAATCTGAAACCCTGTTTTGTGCACCTCATTGCAACAGTAAGAAAGTCAGCCTCATTTTATTTGTGGGACACTTCTGTCTCTTGTACCTTAAAAGGGTTCAATATTAAAACCCGAGCGACGGGGTCCACAGGCCCTGATTAGCACCAAGTTTCTTTGGGTAAGAGGGTCAAAGATTCCCAGCTGCTGTTCTGGGATGTGAGCAGCAGCCATACTGTAAGGTTTATAAAATCAAGGTAAATGTGGAATTAGCTACTTTGTTATGCTAGAAGGTTGAGACCAGACCATGTTTCAAATTTTAACAGTGTTTACCATTTAATACCCACATTACATTCTACATTGAAGGCTATTGTTTGGATATAATACGTGCCAATAGTATTAATCAATCAGATTACCTGAACCCCTGGAGAGACAGCCTCAGACGCTACACCGATGTTCCCAGTGATCTGGAGGTATTGGGAGCTTCTCTGTTTGTCTCCTCTATGCCTGGTATTTATACTCTAGTAGCTCAGAGCCTACATGACTACAGTTTGTTTCTGTTATCTTACTCATTATAACAGAAAGGAGTTGTTGAGCTGTTACTCCATGCACATGTAGACTGGTTTAACATTACCAACACATTTTCTTGTATACCTTTAGCAATACATTGTGCTCTACAATACCTGAGATTCATAGTGCTTTTCCTTCCTGTTTGCCACCTCATTTCGGATGACTGTTCCCATGTATTCAATGACCATTGTGTGCTTTTCAATGTCTCTGGCAGCGTACAATCCCAGCCCCTGGAAACACAGGAACACTCCAGCTCACATGACGATGCTTCATTAGGACAAATCTCAAATCTGCACCCTTATACAAATGTGCAAATACAGCCTGGGCGCTTTTTACACAGTATAATAGTATACCAAGTATGCTATGGGGTTTATGTAATATATAACCCACAGCAACTCAGTCATGGTTTAAATATGGGTTGCTTGGGAGTTGTATTAAGAATGACGTCATTCTGCTAGATCATTTTTAATGGTAATAAAAGACAGAAGTCAATAATGTTTGTGATAAATGGAAATATGGAAGCTTAGTTCAATAAACAGAAGGGCTGTTTGTGTACTGCTGGACGTGGTTTCATTCTTTTTTTCATATTCTATGACTTTACTGACCTGTATGCGAGAACGAGCCAAATACACATTGCCCTTCCACTCGGTTTTCATTTTGCGGTATTGTGAGGACTTGGAATGGACAAACTGCTTGCTGTAAGGTGCGTTCAGCTCTCCAGTGACTGTGCTCTGAAAGGACTTGGATGTGCTGGTGCTGTTCAGTGTATGAGGCCTGTAAGGATCGGGGGGGATGGGAGAAGAGACAATAAAATGAAGTTCTTTACAAAACAACACACATTCACAAATTAAAACACACATACACACACACACACATACACACAGCGAAATGACAGCCAATACACAACAAGACATCAAGGTTGTCGGGAAGCTCACACACACACACACACACAGATGTTTGCACATTGGACACACCAAAAAAATACACGCATGCATGTACGTACGTACATACATATACATATATACAGTGGTTTGCAGAAGTATTCACCCCCCTTGCAAAGTTTTCACATTTTGTTACCACCGGAGCGTACTCCACAACACTTTCAAATTAGACTTTACATGTAGAATCTACACAAACTACTCCACATTGATAAAGTTAAAAAATGCGTATAGAATATAAATAAGTAAGATTTACAGAGAAAAACAGATTAATCTCAGTTGCATAAGTATTCAACCCCTTTGCTACTGCAGCCCTAAAATCAGCTCAGGTGCAAATGATTTGTTTGAAAGGTCACAAACTTGTAGATAATTTCCCTCCAGCTGCAACTCACATAGTGATCCAACAAAGCAACCATGAAGACCAAGGAGCTTTCGAAACAAGTCAGGGATAAAGTGGTAGAGGCACAGAGCAGGAGAAGGGTACAAGAAAATTTCAAAGGCACTGATTATCCCTCTCAGCACAGTGAAGTCCATCATTAAGAAGTGGAAGATGCATCATACCACCCAGGCACTACCCAGATCAGGTTGCACTCCCAAACTGAGCAGTCAGGCAAGCAAGAAACTGGTTCGGGATGTCACTCTGAAGCCAACAATGACCTTGAGAGATCTGCAAAGTTATGTGTCTGAGATGGGAGTCAGTGTTCACACATCAACAATAAGCCGGTCCCTACACAAAGCTGGCCTGTATGGACAGGTGGCAAAAAAGAAGCCATTACTCAAAAAGCCTCATCTTAAAGCACGTATGGCATTTGCAAAAAAACATGCAGATGATTCTGCAGAAATGCGGAAAAACATTTTGTGGTCAGACAAGACAAAAATTGAACTTTTCGGTCTAAATTCCAAGCATTACGTCTGGTGCAAGCCCAACACTGCACATCACCCAGTCAACACCATCCCAACTGTCAAGCATGGTGGTGGCAGCATCATGTTATGGGGGTGCTTCTCTTCAGCAGGGCCTGGGAAGCTTGTCAGGATAGAGGGGAGAATGGATCCTTGGCGAATCCTTGAGGAAACCCTGTTTGAGTCAGCCAAGACTCAGGGGAGGAAATTCACACTTCAGCAGGACAATGACCCGAAGCTCAAAGCCAAAGCCACACTGGAGTGGTTGAACACGAAGAGACTTAATGTTCTTGAGTGGCCCAGTCAAAGTCCTGACTTTTTATGGCGAGACTTGAAGATTGCAGTCCACCGACGATCCCCAACAAACTTATCAGAACTGGAGCAATTTTCCCGTGAAGAATGGGCAAACATTTCACCATCGTACTGTGCAAAGCTAGTAGAGACCTATCCAAAAAGACTCATAGCAGTAATTGCTGCAAAAGGTGCTTCTACCAAGTACTGACTTAAGGGGCTGAATACTTATGCAACCAGTAAATTTCATTTCGTACATTTTCTTTGCAAGCTTTACTGACATTTAACCTCCTCCTCATATAACAGTATTTAGTTTAACCACTACAGCTTTGAATAAAAAAAAAGTTTGTTTGAAAAACTGTGCATAAATTATTTGTAATTCAACCAAATGTGACATTATTTGTAGGGGGTGAATACTTCTGCAAACCACTGTATACATACATACACACACACACACGTTTAACACCTTCAGCTGTAACATTAATGCACATACAGCCAGAGACACAGAATTATTGTTAGTGAAAGAAACAAAACCACAAGTAACAAGGCTTCAAACCCAGGATGTTATTATTTGAAGTTGAAATCAAACAAAATACCTTAACACAAACCTCTTGACATGGGAGCTGGTTTTAGGCTGAGAGCGTGCACTGCCTGTGGGGTTGATGGACAGAGGCAGTTCCATCAAAGGATTGCGCCCATAGCGGAAAATGTAGCTTCCACACGCCTCAACCCCTGGGAGCTGAAACAAGATCACAATGAGAATGTGAAAGACTGTCTGCTCCCCCCTCCCCCACTACAAACACAAGCCATGACATATTAATGTGTGTACAACAGGGCTGTCCAATCATGGGTCCTGGGGCCATCCCACTCCAGCTAAAAATGTGAAAATTAACCAATTCAACCTTCATGCAGACTGTAGTTCAATTAAACAATTTAGAACAGGGTTGGAACAAAGACCAGGAGTGGAAGAACCAGCTATGGCCACTCCTGGTTTGGAATAAAAACAAGCATTATATGTTTAATGACAATTTAAGACTCTTGCATAATAACTGTTGTGAAACTTGACATATTTAGCTTAGGTTATTTAAGCAAATGTATTTTCATTATCATCATCACACTCCTGTATCCTTACTTATACACAACCTGGAAACAAGCACTTACAGATTCTGCTATCCTAACCACCGCAGAGACTGTGAGGCCAAAGAGATCTTCTCCTTTGAGATAAGCCTGAAATAGTTTCAGTGTGCCAGACTCATTCCGACGTTCAGCCACAGGCTCCAAGACCTTATCCCACACTCCTAGTCAAAACAATCAAATACAAGAACAGGGTTAAAAACAAAACGCAACAATGAAAATCTGCATATCTGACTAAATTGGAACGTGCAAATGTGAGTATATTATCAGTGTTTATAGAGATCCCTAGCTTTCTTACCTTTTGGAGTCGTGTCAGTCAGGACCAGATCTTCGTGACCCTGCTCCACCACTCTGATGATGAACTCTGGCTGGCTGTCCCTCTCGTCGATGGAGCACATGTACTGGCAGCGGCGGTTGCTATAGCGCATGCTCCAGTACAGTCGGCTGGCCTCGTAGCCCACGGGAAAGATGGCAGTGGCGGTGTGGAAGGCCTTCATCTGCTGAGGGAGGAGCTGACCAATGGCGTGGAAGATGAGGCTGCCCACGCGGAAGGTGTGGTCTCGCTCCCCACGCTGCACGATGCTGGCGATCTGCTTCACCTCGTCCCGCTGCACGTACACCCTGCGGAACACGGCAAAGTACCTCAGCTCATGCTCAGGGGCGCCCCCCCGGGGCCTGTGCATGTGGCACAGCATGGTTTTGTCTTTGAAGAACATGCACTGGGCCCTGAGAGCACAGGTGAAGTGGTAGATGTTTGTGCACCGTAGCCGCTGGCAGCCGCTGGTGGCTCCCATCTTCTGGCAGTACAAGCACTTCATGGACAGCCCCCGGCGCAGTGCCAGCTCCACGTTGATCAGGGCTCCAGCTCATGCCTCGTGACACTTCCGAGGACCACAGGGCACAGTTCAAGTGAACCCAGAGGTCCAGGTCCAGGTTGAGGAGCCTGGCGGGCCCGCCAGTGATGCCGCCCCTCTTCATGGCAGAAGCAGCACTTCCTGTGGTCCTTGGGCAGGGGCTCCGGCCTCAGCGAGGTGCCCAGTCTCTTCAGGAGCTCAGTGATCTCCCCCTCGCAAGGCAGCTTCAAGTTGCCCTTGGGGATCACGATCTGGACACTCCACTTCCTCCAGCGCATGCCCTTCCACCTTTTGCTCAATGGCCGGGACTCATCCACACTGGCCTGCACAGCTCTCGGCCGTGACTTCAACTTCACTGTGACCTTCAGCTCATCTGGCTTGGACTCCAGCTTCATTATCTCTGAGGAAGCCAGGGGAAATGTGATGGGAGGAGTTGGTGCCGGGGATTCCTTCGGCTGTAACTGTGGCAGACAATGGACGTCCAATGTGGAGGTATTGTTGCTGTACTGGTGAAAGGTTTTTGAGGGCGTGGAATCCAGCTGAGCAGAGGTTGCTTCCTGCAAGATGACGAGAGAATTCACCAGATTAGCTTCTTCACAGTTAAAAATCAAGTGCTCTTAGAATGAAGATTAGTACCTTGTTTTTTACTTCCAGGAGACTTTTCTTGCATAGAAGATGGAAGTGACTCCAGTAAACTATAAAGACACATTTAAAAAGACTAGATGTGTGATAATTCCAGTTTAAATAGGATTAAAAATGGGATCTGCTATCTAATTCTAGTTCCCTGTAACTTTCAGTAATCATCTTCAATGTGAGCTTTGCCAACTATCAACATCAATAATTGACTAATGCACATGTGTTTCATGTTGGCAATATGAGCGATGATGTTCTACTTTGAGGAAGGTCACATGGGGGTTTGAAACGTCTGCACTATGTTTTGCACTGAACACGTACACACTTTGTCCCGTGCATCGTCGATCTGTTAATAAAGTGGTCCACATACACTTGATTGCATTCCCAGCTCTATGACTTCTGCATACTGACAGCTTGGAGGAGGTGTGAGGGTGTGTGCTAGACTTAAATCAAAGCAACTGCATGATTCTACAGGCCCCCTTTTTTGCTCATTTTGTTCACATAGGAAACCAGTTAAAGGAATACTAAATACCCTTTGAATATTTGTTAACTGTTTCTGCAGAGCTAATATTTGGCCTGTTTAATAAATTCACGCCAGCATATTTTCCCTCTGGCGCTATCTCCGAGCAATAGAAGCCTGACTCGTTTGTGGTGGTTAATATAAAAGAGTGACAGCAGCTTGTCATAAATTATAAAACTGCCATAACCATAAAACTACACATTTAGGATGTCCTTGTTCTAGTCTTGCACTTATCTAAACAGGGGTACCATCTTTAGGTTACATTTCTCAGTAGTGTTGGGGTCAATTTTTTCAATTCCAATTTTAATCAATTCCAATTCCTTCAAAGGAATTCCTCAGAAGGACTTGGAATTGAAATTGATTAAAAGGGAAATGGAATTGAAAAAGGAATTGACCCCAACCCTGTCTGAGTGTATGTTTGCATTTGTTTTAATTTGCAAGTTTCAGGTTTAAAAAGTCTTGGTTACAAAACGAGCTGCTGATCGTTCACGTAGGAACCGCGAGCTGCTGATCGTTCACGTAGGAACCGCGAGCTGCTGATCGTTCACGTAGGAACCGCGAGCTGCTGATCGTTCACGTAGGAACCGCGAGCTGCTGATCGTTCACGTAGGAACCGCGAGCTGCTGATCGTTCACGTAGGAACCGCGAGCTGCTGATCGTTCACGTAGGAACCGCGAGCTGCTGATCGTTCACGTAGGAACCGCGAGCTGCTGATCGTTCACTTAGGAACCGCAAGCTGCTGATCGTTCACGTAGGAAACACTTAGCAACCCAACATAAGCAAATAACTCAATAAAATACAGGAGATCCAATGTGGGAGATCATCCAAGCTGTTACAAGGTTAAGAATGGGTCACTTGTTATGAAAGAAAGTGTGTTACTGTCCTGCGGATTTCCATAGGGTTTTGCCAAATGGAAAGTTAAATGAAGGACTTCATGCAAATGAATGTGAAAGATAAATAGTAAAGGGCCAGCTCTACTCTTAACCCCACACAAGAGTGTTCTCTTCAGCGGGGTGTTCCAACACCATTGCCTATTCATACCTGGGTCTCTGTGGCTTTGGCCTGCATGCCTGTGGAATACAGAACAAAGCAGTTGTGGCTGCAGAAGACCATGTTCCCCTCTGATCTCCCCGGGCCCTCGTGCAAGTCCTGGGAAACACAAGTGAAGGATTAACAGCAACTCCCTAAAGACACATGCTCTCATCTGCCTTCATAGCACAAGATCATGTGACACAGTGGCAATCAAAGATCAACAGACTGCTTGTGCACAAACCTTTGCTGATGTCAAAAGGAGTTATTAAATGTACATATATATGTACCATATATATCATATATATCATATGGACATCACAGGTATCACAGATTTAAATAAAGCAAACCTGCAAACCCAAAAAATGTAACCGTTTGTTAACTCAAAGAAATACAAACACCCTTTAAACAGCGCTGCAAAAAGTTAAGGAATTTCAGTTTCAAGTTATTTTATTTTTGTTCTCGTTTTTAATTATTTTTCTATTTATATTCCCAGAGCCAAAGGAATTGCATGTACAGTACTGTGCAAAAAGTTTTAGGCAGGTGTGAAAAAATGCTGTAAAGTAAGAATGCTTTCAAAAATAGACATGTTAATAGATTATATTTATCAATTAACTAAATGCAAAGTGAGTGAACAGAAGAAAAATCTAAATCAAATCCATATTTGGTGTGACCACCCTTTGCCTTCAAAACAGCATCAATTCTTCTAGGTACACTTGCACACAGTTTTTGAAGGAACTCGGCAGGTAGGTTGGCCCAAATATCTTGGAGAACTAACCACAGTTCTTCTGTGGATTTAGGCAGCCTCAGTTGCTTCTCTCACTTCATGTAATCCCAGACAGACTCGATGATGTTGAGATCAGGGCTCTGTGGGGCCATACCATCACTTCCAGGACTCCTTGTTCTTCTTTACGCTGAAGATAGTTCTTAATGACTTTCGCTGTATGTTTGGGGTCGCTGTCATGCTGCAGAATAAATTTGGGGCCAATCAGATGCTTCCCCTGATGGTATTGCATGATGGATAAGTATCTGCCTGTACTTCTCAGCATTGAGGAGACCATTAATTTTGACCAAATCCCCAACTCCATTTGCAGAAATGCAGCCCCAAACTTGCAAGGAACCTCCACCATGCTTCACTGTTGCCTGCAGACACTCATTCTGCACGCCTCCAGCCCTTCGCGAACAAACTGCCTTCTGCTACAGCCAAATATTTCAAAGTTTGACTCATCAGTCCAGAGCACCTGCTGCCATTTTTCTGCACCCCAGTTCCTGTGTTTTCGCGCATAGTCGCTGGCCTTGTTTCCACGCCGGAGGTATGGCTTTTGGCCGCAAGTCTTCCATGAAGGCCACTTCTGACCAGACTTCTCCGACAGTAGATGGGTGTACCAGGGTCCCACTCTTTTCTGCCAATTCTGAGCTGATGGCACTGCTGGACATCTTCCGACAAAGGGAAGTAAGCTGCAGTAAGTTTCCTTGGCTGACCACTGCGCTCACGGTCCTCAACGCTGCCCGCTTCTTTGTGCTTCTTCAAAAGAGCTTGGACAGCACATCTGGAAACCCCTGTCTGCCTTGAAATTTCTGCCTGGGAGAGACCTTGCTGATGCAGTATAACTACATTGTGTCTTGTTGCTGTGCTCAGTCTTGCCATGGTGTATGACTTTTGACAGTAAACTGTCTTCAGCAACCTCACCTTGTTAGCTGAGTTTGGCTGTTCCTCACCCAGTTTTATTCCTCCTACACAGCTGTTTCTGTTTCAGTTAATGATTGTGTTTCAACCTACATATTGAATTGATGATCATTAGCACCTGTTTGGTATAATTGTTTAATCATACACCTGACTATATGCCTACAAAATCCCTGACTTTGTGCAAGTGTACCTAGAAGAATTGATGCTGTTTTGAAGGCAAAGGGTTGTCACACCAAATATGGATTTGATTTAGATTTTTCTTCTGTTCACTCACTTTGCATTTAGTTAATTGATAAATATAATCTATTAACATGTCTATTTTTGAAAGCATTCTTACTTTACAGCATTTTTTCACACCTGCCTAAAACTTTTGCACAGTACTGTATATAAGAGAGACAATATTCTGTGCCTCTGGGCACTAGGAATCTTTGTATTCAAAAACGCACAGGGATTCAACCAGTGAGAAAATAAAACAGTAAGAATTCAAAATATATATACGCACAGAGCACACACTTTAGATTCCCAGTGAAAGTACAATATGACTGAGCTATGGAAACGTAAAGCCCAAATATCCTGCGTTCAACAGTTGGTGCTTAACATAAACTAACATGTATCAGGGTCTACTGGGGGCTCTGAAGGGTAAAAAACAAAATCCTTCTGTGTCTTCATCTAGAAAGAGTAAATCTGTTAGTAACAGACATCACCCACCACAGAGCTATCGGGAACGTGAACAAGCACATAACCCCCCTATACACTCATTGTGCGTGTGCAATGAAACTAATCTGATGGCTGCAAATAAGTGCACATAATACCAATTGTTATGTTAGTAAATTTCCATTTATTGATTCCAACACACATATAGCTCAAACATTATTGTTAGGCACAACAATGTAGCACTGAGTTATAAACACAAATCAGATAATGATCAATTACCTCCCTATGTTCTGGGAGAAAACACTAGCTTGAATGAGTGCCTGTCTTGTATATCTTGCCTAACTGTGCGTGTGTGAAGCTGAACCTTGTGAACTCTGCTTACATTCTGTTTTCCTAACAATATCTAAACACTACCAATTTCATGGTGTGAGATACAACTTTGTTCCAGACTCAGAACACACATCTCTTCTACACAAGGTCCAATGTACTCCACTTTATCAATTCCCTGTTCCTCTGTGTCCTGGGTTGAAAACATGCTTACTTTACAGCTATGCTTGAGCACAGTGTTCTCTGTATTCATTGCACCTTTTTCTGTTCTTGCAGACTGTACCTGTTTATTGAAAGGCAGATCTTTGGCAGATTTACAAACTCCATTTCCAAGAACAACAACCTTGCAGTGACAACACCACTGTGGTTTTGATCCAGGGTTTCCTTTCACAAACTGCTCGTCTCTTTTACCCACAACGGAACCTAAAGGACAAGAACAATCCCACATTTAAGCAAGTAAACTTCACAACAGGTTATTTTTTTATGTGCTGTCCTGTTTTGAAAGTCACTTCACCGCTGTAACCTGTTTGCAGAGTGAGAAGGACTGATTCTCATCACATGACTCTGAAGGACTGGCCCAGCTTGGACCAGTAAGCGTATCTGTAGCATGGGGATGCAAACTACAGTAGTGTGCACATTTTATACAACATCCCATTGTTTCTGTAGCTTTGATTGCTTGTGCATATGAAATCAAACCACTGTCATCGAAAATCTTGGAAAAATAGGCAAACTAGAGAGTAAAGGCCACACATTGTAAAATGCACAAGGCTTTTTAGAAGTTGTTGCAGATGCCTAATTAAAAGTACAAATTGGTCTAACATTTTGACATGAGAGCCCATTCTATATCACAGATTACTGACCGAAAATTGAAATTCTCACACCGTGAGGTTTTCATGCACTTAGGTATATGAAGGATATCAATGGTGTTCTAATACATTTTCACACTACTGTATAACCAGAGGCTTTTCCTCCCTAGTGGGCAGGAGCGCAAAGGCCAATGTCGGGCTACCTGTAGGGAGCCAAGACAAGACTGGCAACTAGGATTTGAAATCCACATTTCACATTCATTTTTTTTTTTAATTTGAAATCAGCAATTATTTTATTTTTTATTTTATTTGGAATGCCCAATTATTCAACCCGGTGCACCGCTGCAACACCTGCACTAACTCGGGAGAGATGAAGATGAGCACTCGCCCTCCAAACGAAGTGCTGTCAGCCATCCGCTTTTTTTTCGCACTGGAAGCCCGCCGTGAAGTCATTACAGAACTACAGCGTCAGAGGACCACAGTTCTGAATTGCAAACAGGCAGGCCTGCAGGCACCTGGCCAGCCACAGGGGTCACTGGTGTGTGGTGAGCCAAGGATTCCCCAGCTGACTTAAACCCTCCTTGCCTGGCCAATTGTGTGCTGCCCCCTGGGAACTCCCGTCCACGGTCGGCAGTGGCATAGCCTGGATTCGAACTGGCGATCTCCAAGCTATAGGGCACATCCTGCACTCCGGGCAGAGTGCCTTTACTGGATGCGCCACTCGGAAGCCCCACATTTCACATTCTTGGCATTACTTAAATCCTGTGGCATCTTTACTGGGACCATTTCTCAGTATCATGATGAATGGACATCCACTTGCTATTTATAATTGAAACTCTGGTTCTGTTGATCCATTCCTACTCCCTTTTTCTTTCTTTTTGTTTGGTATGATTAACCCTAAATATCCTAACTACATGTTTTTAATGTTAACAGTAAAACCCTCTCACCACTGTTGATCGGCGCCGCTTAACCTGAGGCTGGAACATTCCGGAAGGTCCAGAAGGCCTCATGAACCTCATGATCGCTGGCTGCGCAGAGCCTGCCCCAGAGAAGAGCGGCGGAGGCCTGTGCTCAAACCGGTGGTGGTGCTGCATCTTCATGCTGTTGAGCAGGGCCGCGGGCGGCCTGTCCGGAGCAGCGCTAGCCTCATAGCTGTTGGGGAGTTTTACATGCAGGAGATCGGCCACAGCTGCTACAACCCTGTTGATGTTCTACCAGAAACAAAGATTTGGTTTTAAAAACTACCACAGTAACCCATTAAGTACCACATTCATAAAAATAATTAAAAAAAAAAAAAACACAACACAAGCTGCATTTATGCAATCTGACACATTGTAAAATCAATATTTCTTCACAGAATTAAAATGAAATCATTTGTGAGGACAGTCAAGTTAGATATGGCTGTAATCAGACCAGTGCAATTTCACCCCAAATGAAGCTTTATCACTGTAGGAAGGTAAACACCAAGAAATGTATCATTTTTAGGATTCAGTTTCTTATTTTATATTGAGGCGTCATAAAAGCTGTATTTGCAGAAATACGTTACATTTAGACAACTTTTGCGGTTAACAAAATTAGGAGTAAGTTATCAGAACAATATAGTTAGAGAACATTTAAAAACAGGTAGATGCAAGTTAAAAATGGTCCACAAAATGACAGCGTAGCCTGTCCTTAAATGAGGACAATGGCACTTAAATGGGTAATATGCTGCAATAAAAAATAAAAAAAGGTGTATGATAAATGTTCAGCTATCATCTTTCATTTTGAGATTCACATTTACACATTAGTAAATTAAGGGAGGGAAAAAAGTGAATTGTGGAATCTGGTGTGTCTTACCCCTGCAGCGGCTGGGTTCAGTGTAATCGCTATGGATACAAGACCAGCTTGTGAACAGTTTGCAGGCTGCCCAAACTCAGGCCCAAAAAACACACCAGAAGGCTCCATTTTCACATCACAGCGCCTGAATTCAGATCCTGAAAACAAAACAAAAAAAAACTCAGTCATCAGAGCATCACCATATAAAGCCATGATGCTGCTATTAATACTTAATACTTTTAAACTCTGCGCAAAAACACAAATAAACAAACACAGATGAATTGCATGAATTAATGAATTTGTGAACTGTTATTGCTGATCTCTTTCTAATAATCTTTGCGTTCTTGTTTAAGTGCTAACACCAAGACTGCAGTTCAAGCAGCACTAGTGCTATCGCCTCTCCTTCACCTTTCCCACTGCAGCTCGGCAGGATGGGGATGACTGGGAGGGGCGGGTCCGGGGTTCCTGCTTCACCAGGGACAGGTCAGGATAGCGGCGCACCTCCATTCCCAGCACACTCTCTGGGGAGGAGGAGGGGACGAAGCTGTCTGGGGAGTCCCGTTCATCACAATGATCCTGCCCTCTGGAGACACGCACAAACACAGGGTCAAAACGCTTCAAGAGTACCAGTTCAATTCAAAATGAATAAATAGCTTGTGTTTAAACACTGAAATTAAAAGATGGAAAAAAAATTAAAACAGGGACATCAAATTTATTTTGTAAAAAGATCTCAAGTTGGAAGTTAGGTACAATGCAACACAGTTCATTCACACTTGTTGGTTTGGGCTGATACTATTTCAACCCAGGTGCGGTTCGGTTAATTTTAGAAGCTGATGTGAATGCTCCAAAAAAACTCTGTCCATTTCAGAGTTTGTTTTAATCAAACCAAACTGAGTCCTCCTCAAGAGGTGGTCTCAATCCATTTGTTTTAGTGCAATGTGAAAGCACAGTCAGTTAAAAAACATGTTGAAGTGAACCAGCAAACAGAACCGAGTCCTTTTGAAGTGAGCCGAGATCTTTTGCACTGAGCTGCATTTGTGAAAATAAGTTATTTTCCTCCACAGTTCATTTCCAAGTGAACTCAGTTCGGTTAGTTTAGAAACAAGCTGTCTGTGAAAAGGCCCACAATGCACCCCACCTGAGCTCCTCCTGGTTGTTGTGAGGGGGTGTGGGCAGGGAGGCAGGCACGTCCACTGTTTTAGGGCCGTGTGCCATTGCTCTAGCCAGCAAGTCTTCCTCGGGTCTGAATGGCATCTGGAATTGTTTGGGTCCAAGGCCTTTAGTGACTAAGGGTAGAGCAGAGTAATTAGAGACTGTTTTTATAGCAAACGAGTACAACCATAAACCCTTAAAGGGGATAGGAAACACTTTTCGGTTTGTTTGTAAATGATAAGATAGATGGGAAAGCAGTGTAATCTTGGTTTTGTTTTGATTTGTTTTTGATCGCTGTATGTCAAAAACGAGCGGTTTCAATTCTGCGGTCTGTCAAACTGTAATCCGCCATTGCTGGAAATCGCTCCTGTGACGTCACTGGTTGGAGAAGGCAGCGGGAGAAGTATGTGAAGTAAGTGATTTCTCTCATGCAAATTCTTTGGAAAATGTCACATTTTAACATGCGATTCAGAGCTTTGTAATTCTGTACAATATCATTATAACAAAGTAATTTATATACAATGTAGCTTTTACATGAGTTGTCCAGTTTCCAAATATCCATAGTACTTAGTAGTAGTAAATGCATTTGGCATCAGTGACCTTGGGCCGGTTGTACAGTAATGGGATCAAAAAACAGGATTCGATACCGGCTCATTTTTAGCCGGATCATGAAAAGGTGTTTGTGTACAAAGCGGATTTTTTGATCAGACCTTTACACAGCAAATGCAGTAACTAGGGAGAATGAGTATTTAAGCTTCTGCATACAGAGTGACAATAAAGATTCAAAGGTGGCTTTAGTGGTGTCGTTTCGTGAGAAAGAAACTATACCCAAGTTCTAAAAGTCTTTTATTATCTTATATGATAAATACAAGGGTGTTTGAATGGGAAATGTTATCTTTAGCACTTGATGAATCATTGTAACTCCCAAACTCCCGTTGTTTCCCTTCCTCTTTAATACAAATCACTGAAATAACAAACAACTATAAAACCCCCCTCTCAAATCCTTGAGATCTACAGTCTTAAAAGTACAAAATGAAATGCAACTACCATCAGGTCCTCTCATCACACCAGCTTTGCTTGCAAGTTCTTCAGCGGTGGCAAAACCATTAACCATTTTCTGACGGGCTACTGGAGGCGGAGTAGGAGGGAGAGAGGCTGGCGGGGTTGGAGGGTTACTCAAGTTGTTCTGCTGCAAAATGCGTGTAAAAAACAAAACAAACAAAAAAACAGTTACACATGAGAAATACAGGGCAACATTCACTTTAAATAACAAACAAACAAAAAAAAACAAATTCACAGAAAAATGAAATCATTCTAGCAACTAATGGTTAAGTGTTTGCTTACTATGGGCAGTGTCTTGGGAGGTCCCTTATCACTGCCCCTAACAGGATTAACCCTTTGCAGTCCATTTATTCAACGCGTCAGGTCCAATTTATTTTCACACACGCAGTTTATTTTAGACACGCTGTTTAAAAGTAAAACAGGTTTAAAAGGAACTGCATATCAACAGGACACTTAGTACTGCATCTCCAGCCCCGCCCCACCCCTTGTTCACTGTATTTTTCACATACCTCTTCATAGTTGTGCATACTGATAAATCATCTCCTGATCACTCGTTTTATCGCCAAACTCCTCAATCACCCAAGTCATTATTTTATTACTATAACATCTCCCTTCCTTCACCATGGTTACGAGCAGATTGGTAGCGCTGTCTTGCAAATGCCTCAAAACTGTGGTTGGACGGGGCAACACATTGCTCACATTGAAACTGTGGTTGGATGGGGCAACACATTGAATTTTCCTTATTTCGCTGATGTGTCAACTAAATGCTGAGCCAATTGAAGGAAACCTTTGCCAGCTACAAAATCGTATGATCGACTATCAGCACAAGCAACATTTACACATTCATTGATCAGTTCTTGTTTGACATTAGCGGGGACTGAAGGAGATTTTAGTTGGAAAGACTGCCCACTGGAAACCACACACACACACACACACAACGGCATATTCCTGCAGTACCAGTCTTGTGTCCACTGTAAAGTAAACCTCTTGAACACCTGTCACAACTTGCAAATTCCAGATGTTCTCTGAACCATTGACTACAATTGAAAATGTATCCCAAAAGTATGACTTGCCATGTTTCTTCTTGACTCTTTTTTTTTTTTTTTTTTTCTTTTTTAATTAAAACTTCTACGTCCTCAGGTTTTAGATCTGTCACTTTTCAAAAACACTAACAGCAAACTGATACAGCAGTGACAGTCTGCGTATGTGACATCACAGAACGACAACGAGACCTATGATTCTCTGACCTGACTTGACCCGGATTCAGAGCGCGGGAGCTAAACACTTATACAAATGAGAAGCTCAAATAAAAGAATGCAGTACCTTGTAAATGAGCTGGGAGTAGTAGTCTGAGACCCCATCCAGCGAGGCACTCCCGAAGGTGCCTGTGAGTTGGTTCTCCCCATTGAGCCTCCCGCTGCCATAGGGAGGGAAGTGAGCAAAGTTCACTCCAACCAGAGGCTCCATTAGAGGCAGGAGAGAAAGTTGCTAAGATAAAAAAAAAAAAACACACACACAACGATAATTACATTATTAGAACATCTAGGATTGTCTATTTAATGCCCTTTTATCTGGTATTTCAAGTTATGTCTCGATTGCAGCTTGTGCAAAATGCTGCTGCCAGTTTTAACTAGAAGAAAAAAAGTGTGAACACATAACCCCTGTGTTCGCAGCATTGCTTCCTGAAGGCTTGCTCAGTATTCCACAGATACAGAGAGAGAAGGCAGGTGACAGAGTGCTCAGCTCTAGAGCCCCTCGAGATGTGGAATGATCTGCCACGATCTGTAAGGGAGGCACCTTCTCTCGCTGCTTTTAAAGTAAGATTAAAAACACATTTCTATAAAGTATCATCCTGTTTTATCCGATTTCTTTTTTTTATATATAAAAATGTACATTGTCACAACCTTTTAAAGCAAGATTAAAAATACTTTTACTATTTTAATTTATGTAATTTAATGGGGTATTTTATCATCTTACCTTTTATTAATTCTCAAAAGGCGCTATACAAGAAATAAAGACTGATTGATTGATACAAAAAAATAAATGAAAATCAAGGTCATACTCTAATACTAAATTAAAAATAAAAAAAGAATCCAAACCTAAACTATGTTAATTAAATTATATTTTTTCCCCCCATCAACCAAAACAACTGCCTGTTAAAGTGGTGTATGAGTTCCGTTATAAAACTGAACACCTAATAAATAAATAAATAAAGTGTGCTTGCCTGAATTCTTTATTTATTTTAAAGGATAAGCCTTCTTCTGCGCGCACGGTGCATGTTAAATCAAAGCATGGCACCACAAATTAACATTTCAGAACTCCTGTGTACCCACCAGGGAGAGGGTGCTGAACACACACCTGTTTAAGCTGACTCATCAAGGAGTCTGTGTTGGGGTAAAGCACATGTCTGTCGTCCTCGTCCTTCTTTCTCTTTTTGGAGCGAGGCGGTGGCTTCTCCCCGCTCTTCGGTGCTCGCTTGTTCCGCTGTTTCTTCTTGTCCTGCTCCTGGTCTGTGCACTGCAGCCGAGGCACTTCCTGGTTGAGGTTTCCTTGCATTTTGTTGTCCGCAGTTGGCTGTTACAGGGGTGGAGGGAGGAGAGTTAGTATCAACTAATTTCTAGGCTTGACCTCAGGATGACCTTGCCTCAACATGGATGCAGGACAGAAGTAGGGGTTTCCATCTATTCCTGATTAAATCACACCTGTGATCGATTACAGAACTAACTGATCGATTAATCTTGCATGTCTGAGTATGGTGTCAAAAAACGGTGCTCAAAAAAAGAAATCTTAAAATGGCAGAGGGTACTTCTAAAGACCTTGACAACAGGGCAGCTGGAAGGCATGCCCAATATCTCAGAAGAAAGAAACAAAAGATTGCAGCTCAACCTTAACATTTGCTCATCCATGCTTTCCCTGCACCTTAGTACTACAAGTTTATTGTATCATCTTAGTTGCAAGTAAGTTTTTTTTTTTTTTTTTTTTAATGCATTTCTTTTAAACTGTATCAGAAATGTTTTTTTTCTTCAGCCAACAAATAAAATAAATGTAATGTCTCTTCATCTTACCTAAATAAGTATGATAGAAAATGTCAAGATAAAAACCCCAATTCGAGCACAGGACCTTGTTGTAAATGAACCGTCGCCATGTCCGGAAGCAGCTTTTGTACTAAATAAATGCACAAACACACACACACACACATACACACACACACACACACACACACACACACAGACACTGACAGACACATACACACACACACACACAGACACTGACAGACACACACACACAGACACTGACAGACACAGACACACACACTGACACACACACATATACAAGGGTGAAGATGCATTGTACTACTTCCTCTTAAAACTGCACAAAGAAAAAAAAAACAGCTAACTGGCGTGAGGTTTTCAAAAGGACTACACACGGTAGAATTACAGCTTCTTATTCAAAATTGTAACAGTTTGGAAAGCAAACATGTCAGATTTTCTGAAGCCGACTCTTCTACTTACCACAGCCCCTTCAGTGTAGTTTTGCTTCTGTAGCAATGTGCTCTGTGCTGCTCCCTCCTCCTCCTCCTCCTCTGACCGCTGTTGGGGAAGCAGGGAGGGTGTGTTTTTGCTCTTCAGCAGGTGTTTCAGCAGCTCATTTCCCAACTCCAGTTTTCCCCCGGTTCCACTTGCACCGTGGGCAGGGCTGTGGTCAGCAGGGTATGGTGGAGTCCCCTCCTTACCTTCCAGCTTTACAATCTCCGACACCTCCACCTTCGACTCCCTTGGGACACGGCACTCTGTGGCTTCCATCTGTTCCAGCTTGATTTCGTGCAGGAGCTTGGCTGGCTCCTCCTGTTGGTCTGTTTCTGAGCCGATACTGGACTGCCGGCCCAGAGTCTGCTGGTGTGTGGTGTTGCCGTTGCTGCTGCTTGCCGACAGCTGCCGCTCCAGCTCAGTGGGCGGCTGGCTTACACCAGACCTGGGAGTGGAGGATCCTGCTAAAAACTCAGGTGTCTCCGGCTCACCTTTGTTGTAGGTCAAGGAATCAGAGGCCATAACCCTCGTGGGTGTGGAAGCCGGGTCCGAGACGCTCGGAGTCAGAGGGGTGGTGAGGTCTGAATGGGGCGTGGAGGGAGCCTTCACAGAGTCTGCATCGTCCTCCTTCTTCTTCTTCCTGTTCCTTTTCTTTTTCCCTTTCTCCTCAGGGATTATATTAGAGTACAGCTGAATGAGAGACTGGCCCGAGCCTGGGTAACTGGGAGGAAGGGGCGTTACCGGTTCCATACCAAAGGGAGGTCCTTCGCCTGTGCCATGGGACATGGCGGGCATGAAGGCTGGAGGCCTGGGCTGACCCTGGACAAAGTTAGCTCCTTGAATTCTCTGGTTCAAAGGCTGGAAATTGGGCCCACCAACAGGAATGTCAGGGGGGCCAAATGGTCCATTACCCATGATGTGTCTTCGCTCATTGCCCTGCGCGAACAGGGTGCCAGGAGATGGGCTTATAAAGTCTTGCTGCATGGTCTGCTGCTGGGGAAACATTTTACCCATTTGCTGTTGAGTAGGCAGCTGCTGCTGCAGCCTCTGCATGAAGTCATGAGGCAGTTCCGAGTTGAAGTATGGCATTTGGGAAAGGGAGGCTCTGCTCATGTCCAGGCCCACAATGCCTTGCTGTTGCTGCTGCTGCTGCTGCTGCTGCTGCTGCTGCTCCAACTCCAGTCTCTGCTGTAGAGCCCTCTGCCTCTCTACCTCCTGCATGAGCTGGATCCTTTGCCTCTCCTGCAGCTCTCTCAAACGCTCTTTCCGCTCCCTCTCTTGGAAACCCTCGCTGAATGGGTTATTGTCATCAAATTTCACATGGGCTCCATTCCCTGCAGTGGATGCCTCTGCTGCTGCTACTGCCTGGGGTGCATTCTCCGCTGGCAGAAGAGCCTGTGAAGCTGGGGCAGGATTCACAGGTATATGGGGGGACAATTGAGACTGCATCCTCAGCCCAGTCATTGGGACGGGAGCCCCAGGGTGCCAACCTGGTACACCTGGAATTCGAGGGGGGGTGGGCTGCCCTGGAATAGGACCGAGATGTTGCTCCATCTGCTGAGGCAATATGGGGAAGTTCTGCTGAGTCATGACTGGTGGAGGACCTCCGGGTACCATTGGTGCTTGGGACTGCACCCCTTGAATAAGTGCAGGCGCCCCTGTGCCTTGCTGCTGCTGTTTAATCCGATACTCTTCAATCAGTTCAGCGTGCTCTTTCTGCTGCTTCCGGATCTAAGGGTACAAAAAAAAAGGACTAAGAAATTCCATAATAATGCAATGAATTACAATGATTTCAAAGTGTACTTGAACTTTGATTTATTGTGAAGTACCTTATCTACAATATACAGTGTTTGGATACATGTATTTTTCATATAACACAGGACTTAATACTGTAAACTTAAAGAAAAAAAAATAACAGGAAGAAAAAGTCCCATCGTCACTTGCTCGAGTGAGGAGAAGGAGAATACGAGTATACAGTAAGTATAAAGCAGTTAGCTGGAAAGTCACCTGCTCAAGTTGTTTCTGGACCACACTCTGCTGCTCAGTAACATGCTTGAGTTGCTCTGCATCATCTTCAGGGAATTCTCGTCCTGCTTTTTTGGCAGTGCGCTGCTTGGCTGAGAGTGCCTTTTTTGACTTCCTGTGCACTCCGATTTGTTCTTCCAGAAACTTCTGCTGCATCTGGAGAAGCTGCTGTGTGTCTTGGAGCCACTCCTCATACTGCTTCTTCTGGACATCATCTAAAAAACAAATAGTACAAGTATTAAACAAGAGCGTTAGTAATTATAGGCAGTTTGCTTTGCAGATGTACCATATTTCTCAAAAAACACCTTGTAACCACCCCTGCCTACTAAGAGGAATGAGCAGCAGGCTTTAACTGAGCAAGCTCATCTGGAGGCCAGACTGCTCTCTACTGCTAAAAGTATTCTTACTAGTTAATCAACACAAGTAAACCTAAGATTAGGAGACTGTCTGAATGCTATTCAGATATAATGTGTATTTAAAAACCATGTAAAATAAGTCCCAAGAGCAAAATAAGAGTGACTTGGTAAAATAAAATAAAAAAAGCAAACAATTGCAAAATGTCATTTATTATACCTACAGATACATATATATATATATATATATATATATATATATATATATATATATATATATATATATATATATATATATATATATATAAATAAATAAATAAAAACTACAGCAGGTTGCAGAGAATGCATCCAGTTGGATTGTGTGTAGTCCTTACTGTTTCAATACCAGTAAAATATATTGTAAATGACTGAAAAACTAACAAGCATCCCTTTTTTAATTCTATTTTTAAATGTTTGTGCCATTCCGGTATGTTTAACACGCTTTTGTCAAGGGATAGTGTGTTTGAAAACAAACAGTGGGGGTACTTATAGGCTTTTCATACCATGGTAACTACACTCACTTATTTCTATTTAAATCTATGAATGTGTTTGTGATGTCATTTACTACATAGTTAATGATGTCACAATCTGCTAATCCTTTCTATGTTAACCTTCAGGGGCCGTATCCACAAAGCTGACTTAAGTTTAAGACCAAAAAACAGGTTTCAGTCGCTTCTGCTGCGTTTGTTATGATCGAGGCTTAAATCCGTTTCACGAAACGATTTTCTGAGGGTCTTAACTTAGACCAGCGTTTCTGTCCTCACGCGACGTCTTCACTGTCTTCCACGCGAGAGAAAGCCGCTGCTTGAGGGACAGATTGATAATTTTGCTTCTTCACTGGGGCTTAAGAAAAATCATTATGTCATGTAACTATAAAATAATGTCAAATGTATATATTTTATTATAGAATTTCGTAAATGTTCTATTAAAAAATATGTTATAATTATATTTAAACGTATGATTAACCTGACCTGTTGAATTGTTTTACAGTAGTTAGGCTCTCATTGATTACTTAAGTAAAAGTATAAAGTTAAGTCCTTACTTAAGACCAAAATTTCGTTAAGACTCATTCGTGAATAAGATTTAAGTCCAAACTGACGACTTATCCAGTTTTAGACTGAAGTCAGCTTTGTGAATACGGTCCCAGGAGTCCATTTAGTTCATTTTTAAAGATAACTTAAAAGGTAGTATAAAGTTGCATACTTACTAACAAACCCAGGACCAAAACTGGGAGGATTAGGCCTTGCCATCTGTGGTGCTAACTTGCCATCCTGCAATGCATTTTAAAAATGAAGATACTTTACTGGAAAACTGAACACAGCTAATTTACCATGACCAGACTGAAACGGAACAAAATGTGAAGTTACCTGTCCAATGGCTTGCTGAGGAACAGTCACCCCTTCACCCACTTCTGGTTCAGTTATTTGTTGACCCACAAACTGAAACCTGGAAAAAATGGCAGGCGCAATAAGTTCTGGGAAACTGCAATTTTACTGTGGACTTTCCAACCCACAAAACAGATGAAAATGTGCAGAAAGTCCACGGTCTGAGGAACTAGCTGACTAAACTGTCTTCTGCATTTACAGGCATGAGCAAGTGTGTTGCCATCAAGCTTTCCACAAAGGGCTGCCTGAATGATGACAGGTTATTAATGCTATTCTTTATTTCTGTTTGCACGTATTAATACACTGCGCTTCTAGTTTTCCATACCTGTTCATGACCATTGAAGGCATCCCCATACTGTTCTGAACCATGACTTTGTTGATTCCTTTCAGAGCTACCATCTTTGCTTTCATTATTGGATCTGTAATGGCATCAAAGTCTAAAAAGCAGTAACATTAAATAATATAAAAGATGAAGACAGCAAATAACACAGTATGTTAAAGCAATTTTTCATAAACAGTTAGAACAAGACCCAAAAACAAATGGCTAACAACCCAGCCTAACAGTAAGCACATGAAAACAGATACGTCTTTAAACCTGACTTAAAAGATTCAATTGTAGCTGCACCTCTGATATCACTTGGAATAGAGTTTCAGAGACGAGGCGCGCAACAACTAAAAGCTCTTCCTCCTCCTGATTTTAAGTGACTGCGAGGGATGACCAAAAGATCAGCACTTGCAGACCGTAGAGTGCGACTGGGAGTATAAGGTACAATCAGATCCTGCAGATACAAAGGCCCAGATTCATGAAGGGCTTTATAAGTAAGAAGCAGGATCTTAAACTCAATTCTGAATTTAATAGGAAGCCAGTGCAGTGACTTGAGAACAGGAGTGATGTGCTGTGAGCGATGCGTGCTAGTAAGCACTCTAGCTGCCACTTTCTGAACAAGCTGGAGCTGCTGTAATGTAGAGTCCGGTAGGCCAGAAAACAGAGCATTACAGTAGTCCAATCTGGATATCAAAAAAGCATGCACCAACATTTGCCATTTCTGATGTAGTGGGAAACGAACAGTATAGTTGTGTGTCATCAACGTAGCAGTGAAATCCAAGGTTGTATTTAGCAATGACGGATGCAAAGGGGGAGCATATCTACGCTAAACAGAGCCTTGTGGAGAGCCGTACTTCACCTCACCGGTTTCAGAAAATGAATGACCCAAAGAAACCAATTGGTGCCGGTGTGATGAATATGAGCAAAATCACTCCAAGGCAATGCCTCCAATTCCAGTAAGATAATGCATTCTCTCCAATAGGATTCTGTGGTCTACAGTATCAAAAGTGGCCGAAAGAGCCAGTAAAACTAAAATGGATAATTGACCAGAATCAGCAAACCAAGGTCATTACAGACCCTTACTAACACAGTCTCTGTGCTATGTCCTGAACGGAAACCAGACTGAAACTTCTCTGGAAACACAATCTAAGATAACTTGCATCTGTAATTGAATGGTCTGCAATTATATGACATGGATATGATGTGGTCTGTATTATTGAAAATGGGCAGAAGTAAAAATTAAGCTTCAATAAAACTGTTATTTTTACTGGGCAAGAACAAACACTGTGCAAGTATTTCCATCCTGGAAAAATTACATTTCATTGCATATATGAAGCTTACCAATGTTGGGGAAGAATGAATCGCTGGATCGCTGGCGTATCATGGCTTGCATTTGTCTCTGTTGCTGCTGTTCCTGTCTCTCCTGATCCAACAGGTCTTGCAAAAGAAGAGGCTGCTCATCGAGGAGCAATGGCCTCTCTCTGTTCTGCTGACTCAAGGCCTGAGAAATCAATGCTTGTTCTGTGGCTGACATGCCATTGGGTTCTGACTGATTCACCATGGGGATATGAGGGCCTATCTGTTGCTCAGCACTAAAATCCTGGCCCTGAATGAAGTTTGGATTGCCTGGTGGCGGTGCTCCCTGGGAGAATGTGTGGTCCATTATTTCATCCATTGATAGGTTGGGGTTTGCAGCACGTTCTTGCATTTGCCCCGGTGTCATCAAGACATTGGGATTTTGGGGCATGCCTGTCACATGGTTCTGATGGGCAGGTGACATGCTTTGAGTTGGAGGACCCAAAGGCCCAAGCTCAGCGTTATCAACTTTATCTTTAATTGGCAAGCTGGGGAGCGCCGGAGTTGAACCAGCCAGGGTGCCAGTACTTGATGGGGCAGATGCCTCTGACAGGCTTGGGCTGCCTCCAGTATTTTCTTGGCTTCTAGTATTCCTCTCTTCAGATTGATCTTTGTCAGTGGGTGGATGGGCATGTGCATGTGCTTCAGTTTTTATGGTATGCTCTGAGGAAGAAGGATCAGTGTTCTCATTAGAATTGCTGCTCTCCTGTTTTACATCTTGCAACCTTTCTGGTGTTTTCTCCAATTTTAATTTCATTCCTGAAGCAGCTTCCTTCTTTGGGGAGACATCAACAGAATTTGTATTTACATCTTTACTTTCGGTTTTCTGTTCCTCTACAGCCTCTGGGTGGTCCTCTATTGGGTCACTAAGATCAAGTTCTTCATTAAACATATCCTTCTTGTCTCCCAAATCAAGTTCAGGATCCGTATATGCAATAATATCAAACTTTCCTGACCGTAAGAAGTCATCAAGATGAAGGTCATTGGTTTCCAGATCCAAATCATCTCCTTTTCCATCCTCTGGGTCTAGATTGAGGTTTTCAAGATCTTCATCATCCAAGTCTTTAACCTCCACATCATCCAGATCTTTGACAGCAGAGTCATCAGGGTCAAGTTTCTCTGCAATTACGTCTTGGCTAGCAAGTGGAAGCTCCTCAGTGGATTCCGCAGATGTTGAAGGAAAATAATCTAAAGGAGCAACACTGAATGTCTCGCTGGTTACCGGATGACTCAAAGAACGCATTAACGGGGCGTGTGGATGACCAGTATGCATTTGCATCTGGTTCAGGGGAATATGTTCAAAGCTGGTAGACATCTGCATATGGCTGATCATTCCTGGATGCTGATTCATCATTGGTTCCATCAGTCTTGAGCCCTGATTTCCAGAAAACCCCATCTCCTGTCCAGTCATAAACCCTCCAGTTCTCTGGGAAGATGGATCCATAACAGTTTCTTGTGCCATGAGAGAAGGTCCAAATTGAAGCCTCAGTCTGCTTTCAGGAGCCCTGTGCCGTAGTTCTATGAAGGGCTGCCCCATGATATTGTGTTGTTGCATCTGCATGCCCCTAGGAGGAAAATGCGGATGGAGTCCAATTGGATTATTCATCTGTGAATTGCCCATAGGTCGTGGGAGGTCCACAGATAAAGATCTCCTCAGCTGCTGTGGAAAGCCCGACATTGAGCCTTGCATTTGATGTGGGGGGCTGAGAAATCGTTCTTGACTAGGAAAAGGACCCTGTCCACTGGGTGGGAATCCAAACCTGAAATGGGTAAAGACACAGTTAGCTTTGAAAAATAGGTTGGATTAAAGTGAGTATGGAAAATGACATGAACATTTCCAGCAGATCTAAGCTTCATCCCTGATCTCCACCTTGTGAAATGTATTTTGTAAACTGCCATCATGTTTTTTCTTCTCAAAATGTCATTTTATCCACACTATCATACCTTGGTCTCATGCCCATTCCGGTAACATCTCCTGTACATGGGGGTCTATTAAACACTCTATCCCTGGGAAAGGATCCTCGGGGATCATTGGGGAAAGGTCCTGGAAACCTCTGGGCTCCTGGTGGAATCAGCGGCCCCCTCAGTGTCCCGGGGTAAGGAGGAGGGGGTCTGTTGAACAGCTCGTTGGGACGGTTTGGGTCTTCCTGTGACCAGTGTCGAGGAGTTCCTGGTGCTGCAGACAGTGCAGGGTCCTGCAGGCCTTTCTCTTGACGGACAGCAATCTTTTGCTGCTGCTGTCTCAGAATTATTTCCCGTAACCTGAGCCGCTGAAACAATACGAACATTGCTGAAATGTGAATCAGTGTGCATTATTCTTTTTATTTTACCCCACTATGAACAAATACTGGGGTACATTACATTTCCAAGTTATTTTATACTAATGGCAGGACCACAATCACGAATACTGTGATATCAGACAGTATTAGTGATTGTGAAATAAAAACAAAACAGGAGCTGTGAAATTAGTGGTTTGTTCTAGAGACCATGAACTAAGATTTAGTAATCTCAACATAGCCAACGAAACACTAAGATCAAAAACAAAGCCCACCCCGCATTAAACAAGGGAACAAGCAGAGTTCCAATAAATAGCAAGGCATTAGATGGCATCAATCTAGGTAGATAATTTTAAACCACTGCAAATCATGTTCAAAAACCATTTTCATCCAATACATCACCACAGTAGTGCTTGTTTATCAAAACAAATTAAATAATAATAAAAAGCTCTACATGACCCACTCTGGTTATGTGCCTCACTTTACAGAACTCTCACCTGTCTCAGCTTCTCTTCGGTGTCTCCTTGTGATACATGTATATTGTTCTGTGCTTCACTGGTCACTCCTGCTGCCACTGAACCTGGCATATTTAGGGTTGAAGAAACTCCAAAGTTCCCCTCCTTTCCTGTTCCGTGCTGCTCTGTAATATCGCGAGCCAGACATCCATCATCAAACACACCACCAGACTGCGACCGAGGAGGCTGCTCATACATATCGTGAATAGATGTTTGGTTCAGTTGATTAGGCTGAGCGAAGGGTTCTTCGGTCATTCCAGACAGCTTTGAAGTTTGAGAGCACGGGTCTGATGGGCGCACAAATGTCTCCTGCGTGCCTGCAGCTCTGTTCTGGGGTGCTGGCGAAAAAGGATCTTGATTTGGCATCAACCCAGGCCTTGAGACCACTGGTCTGTTAAAGGTTTCCGAGGCCCCAGGCCTTGGTGTGCCCGGTGGCCGGGAATAGGGGTCGTTCATTACTGGTCTCGGGGTTCCCGGAGGCTGGGAATAGGGGTCGTTCATTACCGGTCTCGGGGTTCCCGGTGGCTGGGAATAGGGGTCGTTCATTACCGGTCTCGGGGTTCCCGGTGGCTGGGAATAGGGGTCGTTCATTACTGGTCTCGGGGTTCCCGGGGGCTGAGAATAGGGGTCGTTCATTACTGGTCTCGGGGTTCCCGGTGGCTGGGAATAGGGGTCGTTCATTACTGGTCTCGGGGTTCCCGGTGGCTGGGAATAGGGTCGTTCATTACTGGTCTCGGGGTTCCCGGTGGCTGGGAATAGGGTCGTTCATTACTGGTCTCGGGGTTCCCGGTGGCTGAGAATAGGGTCGTTCATTACCGGTCTCGGGTTCCCGGGGCTGGGAATAGGGTCGTTCATTACTGGTCTCGGGGTTCCGGGGCTGGGAATAGGGTCGTTCATTACTGGTCTCGGGGTTCCCGGGGCTGGGAATAGGGTCGTTCATTACTGGTCTCTGGGGGCCTGGTGGCTGAGAATAGGGGTCGTTCATTACTGGTCTCTGGGGGCCTGGTGGCTGTGCATACGGATCAGAATTCCTCTGATGGACTGGAGACTGTGCAAACCTCTCTCCCATCCCAGGTCTGGGGGTAGAAGGAGGTTGAGAATAGGGATCTGCAGACTGCAAAGAAGCAGGCCCAGGAGTTAAAGGTGCCCGAGCGTATAGATCCTGAGATGGTGGTCTTGCTATGGGTCCAGGCTGTGAAAAGGGGTCCCTCTGGGACTGGTGGCCCATCCTGGGAGGGTGTGAAAACGTGTCGTTCATCACGGGACGAGGAGTTAGCGGGGGTTGGGCAAAGGGGTCATTCATCTGGTTTTGGGAAAATCCATCTGTTGGTCTTGGTGTAAGCACAGGACGTTGGTATGGATCCGCTGACATGCGCCGGAGAGTTGAAGACATAGCAGGGTAGGGGTCTTGCAGTGACTGCGAGGGAGGCATTGGGGCTTTAAACAAGGAGACTGAACCAGACTCGTTACTTCCGGGAATGGGAGTCAGCAGCGGCCTGGTGTAAGGATCTGACAGGATCATTCTGCTATGGGACATCTGCATCCTTTGGTAAACTTCAGCTCGAAGACCCGGCCTAGCAAATGTATCACCACCGGCTGTGGATCCAAGTGGAAGTTTCCCAGATTGCTCTGCACTACCAACTGTCCTTGGTGGCCCCATGGGCTTTGCAAATAGATCTGCAGATAGGATTGGCCTGGGGGTGTCTGGAGGCTTTGCATAGGGATCGCTATTGATAAATGACTCGTGGGCAGGAGAAGGCCTGCTCCTTTCCTGCGACTCAGTTCCCAGTCTGGTTTCGGCTGATGGAGGAGTGCAGGGGTCGATGGACTTCCTCCTAGGGGGATTTGGCCCCATTGCAGGTGGCCTAGGTGTTCCAACCATTTTGGCGTATGGATCCCATGGGGATGATGGCCTTGAGTTCGAGGACCCAGGAGAAAACATCTGTGGGGACTGTGGTTGTGCTGGCTGAGCCTGGGAAAAGGGGTCTTGCACTGGCATCCGTGTAGGTGTAGGAGGTGGGGCTTGGGGTCTAAGAAAGACATCATTAGGGGACGATGCTGTAGGAGTGCCAGGAGGCTGCGGTATCGCAAATCCATCTTTAGGCATTGTCTCTTGTGCTGGGGACATGTTCCCATTGCTTGGTTGGGGAGTCAGTGGACTCTGATTCCCACTGTTGGGAGAATCGCTGCCCGATTGACCACTGGACTGCTGCTGCTGCAGTTGCTGTTGTTGCTCACTTTTAACTTGCTCCAGTTTCTGCGTTGCTTCGATCTTGGCTTGCTGCTTATTTTTTTGCCTCAGCTGCTGTTAAGGGGTAAAAACAAAAATACATAAAACAAACACATGCTTATATACTAGCCAATTCATTCATATTATTTGGTCTAACTGCAGACTTTGAACCTGGCCAGGCAACAGTAACAATACTGATAAGCAGCCGCCACTAGCTGGCAAAGACAGCTTCTGACCAACTTCTGCTTTGTTTTCTTTTTAAAATGGAAGCCTCAAGCTGGTACAATATTTTTTTTTCAAAAAGCAAAGTGTTAACTACACTTGAGCAGTCCTGAAATGGGACAGAAATTAAACAGAATTGCCAGTTATTTTCTTACACCCTGTACATTTATTTTATTAGCTCTTGGCAGCCAAACTCCACTTGCTTTTGTTGGCAAGCCACCACCCCACCAAAAAAAAAAAAATATTTATTTGACGTTTTAATTACTCTGAATCTTTCCTTGCCACAGTAACAAAATACAAACATGCGCAGAACGCTCAAAATGAGTCCATGAGGTAGTCTAGTCAGTTTTACATAAAACAGCCAAGGAACATAATACATAACTAGAAAAAAATGTCTATGACATTTAAATATGTAGCTCAACTAGCAATATCTCACAAAAGAAAAATCAGTGGGCAGCTTTCATCAAGAAGTTGGTCCAAAAGTGAAGTCACATCTTTGGAGGCTGTATCTGCTTTGTACAGAAAAGCCATTCTCAAACAGGCATGGTATCAGTCTCTTCCACGCTTGCATGTCTGCTTGCTGCTATAGGGGTCAACGAAGGTTAAACAAATATTGTGGGCACACTTAAGAACACTGTGCTCAAGCTCAGCTGCAAGGTGAAAGGATGTTTTCAATCTCAGCAACTCAGGACACAGAGGAACAAGGAATTGATAAAGTGGGGTACATTGGACCTTGTGTAGAAGAGATGTGTGTTCTGAGTCTGGAACAACATTGTATCTCACACCATGAAATTGGTAGTGTTTAGATATTGTTAGGAAAACAGAATGTAAGCAGAGTTCACAAGGTTCAGCTTCACACACGCACAGTTAGGCAAGATATACAAGACAGGCACTTGAGAGTGTGAGTGAGAAAAGCTACCTGAATCCTCTCCTGAAGACACACCATCTCTGCACCTGAGCTACCTCCCAGAAAATGATGTAACCGATCACTATCTGACTGTTGTTTATAACTGCAATTGGTATAATGCGCACTCATTTACAGACATACAAATTCACTTCCTTACACTGCCTTCCTATACTGAGATGATAGGACCCTCACCGACTATGAAAATTGAAGACTGCTTTCACTCTAAAGCTATTGTAAGAGCAGATCTAACGCAAGCATCGATATGCTCCTTACCTGTCTGAATTTCCATTCCTGCTCATGTTCCGATTCCTTAGGCTTCAATGGATCTTTAAACAGGAGATCTGGCTCTATAGGGATGTTGGGATCAATAATTTCTTGATGGTGCTGCTGTCTTTTAATGGTATCATTGGACATTTGGACCTTATTGATGCGCAGGGCAGCCCGATTATCTCTGGCTTTTTGCTGTACAAAAGAAAAAGTACATAATTTATTTGGTGTGAGATTCTATTTGGTGCAATTAGGATATCTAACAAAGCAGACCGGCTAATAAGAAGACGGATATGAAGGCCTCCATGTATCTCCTGACCCTACTCTCCCTTGATGAATGCCACTGTGAGCTGTAATCCTTCTAGTATTCACTGCGAGCTGTAATCCTTCTAGTATTCACTGCGAGCTGTAATCCTTCTAGTATTCACTGCGAGCTGTAATCCTTCTAGTATTCACTGCGAGCTGTAATCCTTCTAGTATTCACTGTGAGCTGTAATCCTTCTAGTATTCACTGCGAGCTGTAATCCTTCTAGTATTCACTGCGAGCTGTAATCCTTCTAGTATTCACTGCGAGCTGTAATCCTTCTAGTATTCACTGTGAGCTGTAATCCTTCTAGTATTCACTGCGAGCTGTAATCCTTCTAGTATTCACTGTGAGCTGTAATCCTTCTAGTATTCACTGTGAGCTGTAATCCTTCTAGTATTCACTGCGAGCTGTAATCCTTCTAGTATTCACTGCGAGCTGTAATCCTTCTAGTATTCACTGCGAGCTGTAATCCTTCTAGTATTCACTGTGAGCTGTAATCCTTCTAGTATTCACTGCGAGCTGTAATCCTTCTAGTATTCACTGCGAGCTGTAATCCTTCTAGTATTCACTGTGAGCTGTAATCCTTCTAGTATTCACTGCGAGCTGTAATCCTTTTAGTATTCACTGTGAGCTGTAATCCTTCTAGTATTCACTGCGAGCTGTAATCCTTCTAGTATTCACTGCGAGCTGTAATCCTTCTAGTATTCACTGCAAGCTGTAATCATTCTAGTATTCACTGTGAGCTGTAATCCTTCTAGTATTCACTGTGAGCTGTAATCCTTCTAGTATTCACAGTGAGCTGTAATCCTAGTAATCCTACAATGCTGTCATTCCCGTCTGTTTTTTCCTGTACACCTCATCTTTATTTTTTGCTTGTATTTCTTTTACTTGATTATTTTTTAAACAGGTACTTACCACATACGGTGCTCTTTCTTGGGAACTGGCTTTTCTCCATAGTTTTGCAATTTGCTTAACCCTTGTGGACCACTCTGAGTTAGAACGAAAATGAACTTCAGCCTCCACTTCAGAAATTTACATATTGTCGTAAACTGTTTCTCACACAATCTGTATCTTCCACAAACCCCCCCCCCCCCACCACACACATCATCTAAAAGGAAATGTGTTAGTTACAGGCAGCCCCAGTACAAATCTATAAATGAGGTTCATTAAAACCTTAACATACCACTGAACTCCTTGGGATTACACTTCAAGACAACTTGTTATGGGTGTGATATCAGAGGAATCTTACATTGTTCTTCATATTTACTTTGAATCATGGCATGTTCTGGTCACTATCTCCATATCTTATCTGACATCCAAGTGTATCTGGCACACCAAAGTGTTGCAGGGGTTACATGCTGGTGTAACAGATGGAACTGGTTGCAAGACATGATTCTGATGCACATATTTCTTGCATGCAAGAAATACACAAGTAAGGAATATCAGATAGAACAAATGGGGTATTTGAGCTGAGGGAACATGAATCCGCTTTTTTCAGGAACAGTGGCTTGAAACCTGGTTCCAGGATATCTAGTTTGAGGCAACTTTGCTTTATCAAACTCCTCTGATGTGCCGTGCAGTGGCCTGAAACCTAGTCTCCTGAAACCAAGTTGCAAGCTACAAAGTGGCTTCATTTTCCCTCAGTTTTACATCCACCAGTGTTGCATTTGTGTCACCAGGAAATGATGTGATGACTTGAAAGATAAAATGATATAAAATTATACTAAACAGGAATATAACATACTCCATACCACACCAAGCTGCTCTTTCAAAGAGATGCAGTGATTTTAACAGTATATTATAAAAGCAATACAAAATGCAATGTGTCTTACATGAATGAAACAACCAACCTATGGTACAGGTGCGCTGGTCTTAATAAATAGACAGAAAGCAGGTAGAAATAGACTCACTCACCGAGGGGAAAAAAAAACAAAAAAACAACAACTCTAAAAAGCCATTCATTTATTTAAAAACACAAGATCTGAAATATCAAAGCTTATAAAAAAAGTGGGACCTCAACCCAGAAGCTGCGTCGACTTACCAGGAAACTCCTCCTTGAGGCTGGGGAAGTTCATGTTGGTGTACAGCACAGGGGCCACTGTTGCCATCTCACCCAGGGTCTCCTCCTTCTCCCACTTGAGAGTGCTCCTCTGGGCGTTGGACATGGTGTCTGCCTCCGCCTCCAGCACAGGAGCTGGGGCTGCCCAAGAGCCAGCTGCTTCGCTCACCAGTTCATTAAATTGAGGCTTTTTGTCCCTGAAAAGCAGAATGAGGTGACTTTGTGAGCGAAGTTCTGGGGCATGCAGTTTCACTGGGAGTTGAGAACTGATTTACACACTATACTGTTAAAATGTCTTGGGAGGAAAGACACTAGGAATACCCGGGTCTCCTCTACCTAGCACTGTTTTGGCTAAACATGTGCCATAATACTCAGTGCGATGGTAACATGCTTTTTACTTGTAGTTAGGGAGTACTGTTAACATCACACACAGGGGTGACAGTAACAGCTAAACTCGACTCAATGTTTCATCAGCATATGGATCTGGATAGAATGAAAATGACATTTGGGCAATGCTCTGTTCAACTGACATAACTGACAGCATCCCACATCAGTAGGAATGGGTGTGCCGTCCCCATCTCTGGTAGAGTGCTGATTTAGCTGTAAAATAAATGGGCGCCGGCCCGCATGCCCACCTGCAGGAGTCTGAGAAAGGAGGCCGATGGATGGGAGAGAAAGTGCTGGGTATGCAGGGCCCTGCTCCAGGGGGAATTTGTGGAGATGGAAAATGGGGGGTTGGCCCCATAAGGCC